>CAJQTU010000072.1:1200000-1800000 GCA_906901685.1 Desoria tigrina
ATAATTGCCGTATTTCGATGAAATTATATCAGCGCAACAGGTGTGACCCGATCAAGGTTCCACATCCATTAAACTTTGAATTGCCGAATGCCAAGTTTTTATTTGAACAGAAAAATAGTTAATTAAAAGTGTCTGATAATTATTAATTATATCTAAATGCAATTAATTATAAGATCGATTTGGAATAATTAAATGGGTTTTTCTAATATGAGATTTTCTGTTAAAACGTTTTTTTATTAATAAAAAGACAGACTCACTCATTCACACCTTAAATACTAACGATCACATAATATTCTTCTCCTCCCTGTTTGATTGTAATAATTTTAATTGCGAATCGAAGTGTTTTTGTAGAATCCACCAGAATCGGGCATTTCATACGTGTTTAACTCATTCGTTATTATATTTATACCGTTGTGTACGCAGTCTGGTAATAAAATTTAAATTACACTATACAGCCATTAATTAACATAGTTCCATTTCTTTAAGATAATATAAGACAATTCCACGACAATTCCAATATTAGCACTACACTGACTTTATGTAGACGTTTATAAAAAGATTTTAAATTGAAATACGAGTATTTTGTTTTATATATTATCAGTTTAATGATCAGTTAAATAACACTATTTTTAATCATAATCAATATTTTTCAGTATATATTGAATTACACAAACATAATCTAAATTATAAATGTTACTTTATAAAGTATTAAGTGTTGTTGATCAAATAGTATACACTACCCGACACTGCCTGCCAACGTGATAACTATCTGACTACTGGTGACAATAATTTTTTCGACACAATTACCAGTAAATGGATTCTTTATACTTATTAATAATTAATAAGTATTATAATTATTATAATTTAAAGGAATTTTTAAAAGTCAGGATTATCGAACAGCACCCAATATTTATAAGAAACATGTAATTTCTGTCGCAATCATATCTTTAGAATACAATATTATAACAGCCCCTAGGGACTTATTTAACTATTCCGGAAATTCAACAATAACAAATATTTGTCAAAAATGGTCAACCATATCTCGTAATAAAAAGTACAATTACTCCAGACTAGAAATATACAAGTGACACTAATGAATACAAAGTTCTTATCCTCTATAACATAAATACCATAATATATCGTTCCGATTTCGAATTTTAGAACAGTCTCGCACACATTTAATAGACTTTAAAAGCTAGTTCCCTAGTCCTCGCCTCCCGTGTCAAATAAATTCGATTGGATTTCATGAAAGTGTGCCGTTAGGATTGTACGTATTTCTTCTGGACATTTCGAAGGATTTAAGGCGAAGTCACTCTTCTCACAGCAATTTTTATATCTCTACACACAGAAAACCAGCGTGGGTTGACTAGGACTCTACTCTATTTCCTATAGAAATAAGATTACGCAGAAAAGGGACATATAATCGGGGACAGGATCCATAGAGGAGACACATAACATGATAAGGTTAGACAATAAGATGTGTAGGACCACTCATTCAAAGGAAGTGGAGGAATTCTTTTCATCCGATTCTCCATTAAAGAAACCTCTCGACAACATTGGTCTCTTTGCTAAAGTTTTTACGACATTGGAACCCATCGATCTGAATCAAACTCTCGGAACCCAGAGTGGATCTGCCCAGAGTGGAACTATTCCCATCCTGATGATCCTCACCACCACCACCGGTTGTACTCGGATTACCCTGACCACAAGCCTCCTTCGGGTGTTTCGGACTTTTCGTGAGGACTTGGGAATTATTAGAAATATTAGGACCACCACTACCACCGACACCGGAAGGAGTAGTATTAGCTTGCCCCGAAACGGGAGGATTTCCGAACGTGTAGAGATGATTAGAGTAAATATGCCCGGAAGGGGAATTGTTACCAGGTAAGTTAGGGGACTGAGAGTACCATTCAATCAGGGGTGGGGCCTGCTGCTGGTGTCCGAATTTCGGACTGGGGATTAGCGGAACGGGTGGGGCCGTCGGTGGGGGCGGGGGCAGGCTTATGATCTGGGCATACGCATATGGGGACACGTCGGACCCTTTGGTCATATTACTGCTGGAATTGCAACCACCACCACCACTGGTATTTCGGAAGGTAGAACTACTATTCATCATATTATTACTGTTGTTGGAGGAAACTTTGCTAGCACGGTGACAATTACTGCTCGATTTTTGATGTCCGATCCCGTAGTTGCCGATATTGGACCCGCTACCTCCGCCCGGTGCAAAGATGTCGTTCCAGAAACTTGCAATCGTGACATAGGAGTTGGGGCTCCCGGTTCCCGAGGAACGGGAGACGAGGGACGAGGAGTTGGGACAATTTCCAACCGGATTAGTGATGATATTAGTGCCAACCAGAAACTTATTGTCCTTGGTGGGGTTAGTACCACCACCACCACAACTCGTCTTCGTCGAGTTGGCAGTGGCCGTGTTGGTGAAGTTGGATCCAAGCAGTCCAGCCGGGGTTAGCCATTTGGTGGTCAAGTTGCTCGAGTTGGTCATATTGTTATGGACATGTCCTCCTCCATGCTGATGATGATGATGATGATTATGGCAGTTGGAATTAGAGTCACACTGGACTTGACGGAGGAGGCAGGCGGGGCTGGAATTGTTACTGGACGAGGGGTCCCCATGATGACCACCACCGGTAGTGTTGGTACAGCTATTAGTGCAACTTCCGCCCGAGCAAGAGGACCCCGACCCCGACGGGTCGTGATGAGTTAGTTTCAGTAACTTACGGCGGAGACAGATGAAAAATGTGAGGAAGACGATGGAAGCCGTAACGGCACAACCGCCTAATAGTCCTGCCAGCAATAAACTCGGACTCGCCGGATCTCCTATTGGGAACAGGAGGGAGGAGGTGGAATTTATGTTCGATGAAAAACCCGGCTGCCCCAAGTGGACAGTTGTGCCCGAATGACCCGGCTTCTGTTTCTTGGTCCCTTGTCCCTCCGGAACTTGATCTGTTTATTGGGAGAGAGAGTAAAAAAATGTTTATTAAAAGTTGCATGAAAAATCGGATTGATATTTGATATGACATGCAGTTAAGGCATTAATCATTTAGAGCCGGAAGTATTAGGCCTTGTGAGTTGTAAGGAGGTAATCTGTACACGCCTCTTTGACAAACGCCAAATCTTGAGCAGTTAATGCAAAAATGTCACGGCATAGTTTTGCACGCGGAATGTTACGAGATCCGTATCATTAATTGGGGGTTGTTAGCCTGTTTTAAATAGGGATAAGTTCGGAAACAACGGTTTGGCGAATTTACCCTATTTTCAAAGAGAAACCGCAAAGTTAGAGAAACATAAAATAAATAATAGTAGCACGGGGGTTGGTTATTAAAGTTATTAGTTATTACTATTATTACGCGGTCTGGTCTACTTTCACTTATTTCGCCCCTCCTGTAATTCAGAGTTAGTATGGAATCTCTCGGAATATAGACCGAAAGAATACTACAAGTTTGGTATTTATTTGCCTTTGCCTGCATATACAGCGAAAGCAACGGTCCAACTCGGAAAGAAATACGATTTTGATATCAAAACTCCAGGAGTCAAGAAAAATAATAAGTTACCAACTGGGCCATTCATACACAACTCTTCAAAAATCAGATTAAAATTGTGGAATTGGCATCCTTTCAAGAATAGTAATATCTTGCTGCATTTAGAGGATAGGATAAGTTTTGACATAAGACCAATGTTAAGAAAATATGGTGACAAAGGCTAAACAACAGAAGCTGGACTTTGAAGTGACCAAGTGGTACAGGAAATAAACCTCAACGTTGGTTGACTCCCTTGGTTTAGTTCGGTTGTTCCGTCAAGATGTTGGAGAGTGCAGGCCGAAATGGACCATGTATCACGTACTCTTGACGTTTAGCTCAACTTCCTTTTAGGAAAGAGAAAGCAGAGGAAAGGACTGTCTTTCATTTAGCAAGAAAGTTAGATTGTGAATTCTGATCTGCGTTTTAGGCAATTTCAATATTTCCTGTCAGAGGATGTTAAAAACACTCGTTTCTTACTCTAGTCGAAATGCGTGTAGAAAGAAAAAATCCGACGTTCATAAAAACAAACGTAAAAAAACGTGAAATAAGAACCTTGTATATATATCTATCGTCCGACTACCAAAAACCACTATAAATGGACAACTGGGCTCATCTGGACCATATTTATGCTTCATGTATTAAAATATTTTTAATTTTTAAACTAATTTTAATTTTATTTAGAAGAGTCCCCAGTTATTTGCCCAATAAAAATTTTGTGCTAGGTAACTTTTTCATTCTGGATTATCTGTAGTTCAAGATGACCTACAACATCAAGTCAGTGTACTTTTATCCCATTCTAAGTACACGGTCCAAACCCACAGAAAGAAAGTTAGGAAAGGTTTTTGAAGATTGAGATCAAGAATCAAGAGGCCATTTCCACATCCTAGATATTATTCGGAGGGGAGAGAGAAAAAGAGCTGGATTTGACTCTATCTTTCTCTCAAAATTATGATCTCTCAAGCTAAATAGGCTACAGCAGTCTTAAACAGATCCGGGTTGTAGTATTGGTCTCAAAATCTCCAGTAATGTTACATTTGTTTGCTGGTAAAATGCAGTCGAATCTCGCTATAATAGATGAACTCTGTTCCGTTTTACGAGTGTACTGTTTTAGGAATTAGAATGCTATTCCAAAAGATTGGTTGGGTTGGTTAAAGTTTTACTTTAGTTTGGGACAAATGAACACTTGAGGCTCAAAACCCTCTCTGAGCATCAATTCGTCCCGAACTAAAGTTACGGAGTCCCTACCATAAGTAGTTTTTTAGAGCCAGCGGCGACTGTACTTGCAAATCACAATCCACTCTCCAAATATGTACCAAATCTTCATCTACTGCATACATTACGACTTACGACAGTATTTTATGAACTTCGTAAAGAGGACAAATAAGTTTACATATAAAATCACAACTCTTTTAGACCCGCAGTTCTGGAGTAGAGCATGAAACAACATCCTTAAGTATTTTACGGGAGACATGATGGCGATAGAGACTGGAATTTATTGAGCATCGATTTTGCAATTTCTAACTTGACTCGAACAAAAGGGAGTCAGAAACTTATTCCACGTGCCCTCATTATCCAAATTTTGGCAATAAAATAAATTATATCATATGTACGATTGCATTTATCATGATCATCATCAAGTCTCCCTGCCATGCCATCATGGCCCTACTTTAGTACGTAGCAACAAGCAGGAGAAAGCAGATGGAAAGAGCCGTGGGGGTTGACAAAATTGTAATTCCTGGTATTTTCTACAAAATTGAGATATCCCAAGTTCTGGTTCTGAAAGATCGACTGTGACAACGGTAATGAGGAGAGCATTGCTAAGAGGCAGATCATTAAATATTTGCAGATAAGGCGAACTTCAGCTATTTAATTGCCTAAAATTCGGATCTCCGAATTTATTTATAATCCTCATAATACGACTACTGAAAACAAGAAATTCAACAATTACTTATAAACTCGAAGCTTTTGCGTTAGTCGAAAATGTAGTTTAATTTGCAAAGTCTCAAAAAAGCTCTTACCTTTAAGTAAACAAATTTTGTTCCTCTTGACGTTAATCATGGTGATGTTATGCTTGGGATGCCTAACATTAAAGGTGAATCGGATGATCACAGGTACTTCCGTAGTAATTCTTCCACTACAGGGTAGACTTATCCTGGAAATAGAAAAAAAATTGTTAGTAATTTAGGCATAAATTCCAATTATTTTTAAAATAAATGTCAGACTAATGATGTATATGTCGTGCCTTCTATAATTCTTAATGGAAACAGCTATCCATAATCATAATTGCTCCATTAACTATTTAACAAAAGGATCCATAAAAACCCGACCAGCCTCCGTGCTAATTTGTAATTGCTACATTTTCCGTCTTTTGGGCACTTTTTGCAATTACTTGGCAATTCCGACATTCTTTTAAAAAGCCGATAAAAGCCCTTTGTTGTTTCCCTAAACTCTCTGTCTGTTGCTAATGTTCTGCGGTGGGATTCGAAACGTCTAAATTGTAGTTGGTGAAGATGTTGGTTATAATCACGGAATGAGTAATTATTACACATTATACACAAGATCAACGAGCGAAAAAGGCTAGAAACTATGAACTTTGGATAAGTTGTGGCTTTCTAAGGGCCATTCAGAAACGTGTTTTTTCGCATGAAAACTTATATCGTACGACATAACCCTTAAAAACCCACCGTAATAATTCCCCACCCCAAACAACATAATCGAAGTTCCTTCATGAGTAATTCAGCCATTTACTCAGTTTTTTTTATATCGGTCATTCGTGATCCCCTCCTCGAAATAAGTCCCCACCCAACGCGTCTCGTTACTGATTTCTAGAAAGCTCTTTTTGAACCGTCCAAAACGTGATGTTAAGATTGCCCAACCGGGCACCTTTCACATTTCCAGCTATTAGTTACTCCTACGGGCTATCATTATAAGAGGTCCAAGATGAACTTTTCTTCCTCCAGGATTCGTGAAGGAAAACGTGAAAAGAAGCAATTAAGGCCAGACTCCCTTTTCGAAGTGTTCATCATCCCACATAGACCATTTAAGTGTCCTTATATTTCACAAAAGAGGTACCTTTAGATATAAGGGAACTGCACATTCCTCTTCAGTTATAAGAAATTATTCCGAAGACTAGAGAAAGTACAAGATGTAACTCATTTCATCCTCCGTTCCTCTCGTCCTGTTCCAAAGGCTCTAATTTAGTAATTTGGAAAAGCTAATGGAGACCTTGGAGGAGTTGCTGGAAATTGGAAATTCAAAAAACGCATTCCTGCTACGAAAGGCTAAAGTAGGATGAACTAATTTAAGTTGTGGACTTTTAAAATAGTCTTGAGACAAAGTGTATGTAATTTTTGATTAAATATGGAGCTGGTGCATGGGAAATTGCAGAAATTTAGCGGAAGTCTAGACTGGTTTGACGATAAGACGGGCGAATTTTGAGAGAAAACAACCCGAACTTTATTTTAATTGAAAATATTTATCTTTAATCTATATATAATATTAAATTATTTATCCGTGAGCTCTTAAATCCATTTCCTATCATTTTTGTCAGTAAGTTATGGCAAATATTGTTGCCAGCTTATTCAGCTTAACCCCAAAATAGAGCCTCCCCCAAATGTAATCCCACCTTTTAAAACACCCTGTTTCAATTTAAAATATTTATTAAAAACGAATATTATTATCATCATTAAAATAAAAGTACCATTTAAGTGGCTAATAACAATAGTTAACCCTTTGGTAGAAGGGTTTTGTTAGGTTAGAGTTAAACCTAATCCCGAAATACAAGCCCACCAAAAGAGGGCCTAAAAATTGAATAGGGCTCTAAATCGAGATTTATTTTAATCATTATTAATTGATTTTTTAAGCAATTTTTGGCATCAAAATGTAAGCAAATTAGATCGAGTATAGAAAGCAGAAATTAATTGGTTAAATTATAACTTGCATTAAGATGGAATTAGAAGTTATTTTGACAGAACGGTATTGATTTATTTTTAATTCTAATATTAGATCTGAATCCAATCCTTCTTTCAATTAGGCTTTTAATGTAAAAAATTACAAAACTCTAAACCTCTAGCTTTCGAACTTGGGCATTCGTTTTAAAATACATTTACATTTAAATACCACTTCGATGGTAGACAGTATAAAAATAGTCTTTTGCAACTACAAAATACCCCCACTGCACTGTCCACTTTCAAATTTCTAATAGCGTAAATCGTAAATTGAAGTAAAGTCAGGATAAAATACAGAGAGAGAGATGTTATCAATCCATTCCCCTCTAGCATTAAGTTCCCTATTTTTACTCTGCAGTTCAAAACAAACTTATCTCTACTCCCTCTTCAGCCTGACCACTATTAAAAAGTTCTAAAATTTTGTCTCTGGTCAATTCCGAGGCTCGTTCCAGGTTAGCTTTTGGCTTTGGCTTCCTCTATCTCTTGCACTCATCTACAAGCTATATTATACCATCTAATAGGGCTTTTTGCTCATGCTACAGAACGTTTGGATGGGGATCTTCATTGTTTTAAGGCTGTTTCAAATCTCCTAATTCAAAAAGTTGGGGTTTAAAACAGTTTGGGAATGTCATATGTCAAAGGCTGACTGATTCTTATAATTGGTTTATGTTCTTAATTTTGTCTTTGCATGTAAAATGTAAAACAGACGTCCGTGAATAAATGCCGTGGGTATTCCTTTCCAAAATGGCAAAACGTTCATGTAGGACATACTTTTACAAAATCTGCAAGGTGCAAATCTCGGCAAAGAGAGACTTGTTAAAAAATTTCCAAACGTTTTCCATATTTGATTGCTTTTAGAGTATTTTTAGGACTTTTAGACCTATTTAACCTAGTCTTCCATAATACTCATATCGTACACATGCTTAAAAACGGAGAGAATGAACCTAGATAATAGTTCAATTTTTAAATAAAATGTCTCCCTGCCTTAAAACGTCCTGCAAATCCCCCAAAATAAAATCATTTAACAAACCAAAAATTGTTTTTCTCTACAACCTCCTCTATAAAATCCTGATTTTACAACTCCACCAGCTTAAACTGAACAGGTCTGTAACACACCCTACAAAAGCTTGATAACATAAAATAATATCATATAAAATACCAAACCATAAAGGTAAAGGATGATAGCCTCAAGTACAATATTTATTAAAGTCCGAGAGAGAAAGAGAAAAAAAATCATACTTATCTGATTTTTTCTGCTGGTTTCAGCAAAAAATAATACTAAAACTAAAGCTTAGAAATAAATTGTACAGGAGAGAGAGAGAGAGAGAAAAAAAAATACGGGAAAAAGTCAGTTAGAAAATGATCGGTTGGATAAGGCATGAAATCATCAAGCCTTTCATAAAATATAATATTATTCCACCCGTCTGTCAAAGAACACCCGGGTAGTTCTGCTCTCGCAATATGATTATGTGGGTTATTTTTCTTGTCCCTGTTTTTTTCCGGATTTATTCCGAATTTTTTTTTGTCTTGTTATAATCCCATGGAAAATGCAAAAAAATAAAGTACACCTGGATCTGACTATTTCAAGGAGCCCATTGTTCAGTCTTATTATTATTTTATTATTATGATTATTCGGTGCTGGAAGGAAAAGTGAGTTATGCTGTTTCTTATTATACATAGCATATATTCCGTATGTCATAGCAGGTAATCAGAATGACAGAACGTGGCAGACTTGAAGTGGAACCGTAATATTATTATCCCGTATTCGGGAGGTTACAAATGTACATGCCTCCCGACTTGATTTAAAAAAAATCTTGGAATTGTAATAATATTATTTCCAAGATCTTGGCAGAATATATACAAGAGAAATCCAGAGTTTTTTTTGTGTTTTTATGGATTATGTTAATAATATTATGATTGTGATTGCAAATGACACATGTACATGACACACCGTCTTTGGATTTGAGTATGATGGAAATGTACATTGGGTTGGGGTTTGTAAATATCTTGCCAAACTTGTGAAGTTGTGACATAATCACATGAAGTGTTGGAACTAGAACTATAACTTGGATTTGCAGTTTACTGAACTTAAAAACCACAAAATTACGGTTGCAAAAGCCAAACTAAAATATTCTTCTCCTAAGTTTTTTATCTGAATTGCCAGATATGCCAATAAAAGTTAATGAGTATAGTCAAAATTGAAAAAATTATTAGTTTGACATTAACCATGTGTTATCGAATCATAATGGAATGAGAGAGCAGAATTACCGCACTACCATATCAAGGAAATTGAGTGCTATAATAGTTCATATTGACATTGATTTAAGGCATGTAAAATGTCCCATAAATAAACGTTAATAATTAACGATCTCAAAATCTCAAGCCATCAAGCAACCATTAATTTTTGGGTCTGTACTTATTTGCATCCTTGTTGCGTATTATAAATCGACATCTTTCACGGATCAACTATAATTTGATAACTCTATCATTAATTTTTTTTTTCGTATTAACAAAGAATGATACAAATGCATATTAAAAAAAATCACATTTCCGCTAATGCTCTTCTGTAATGCAAACGAAATGGGGCTTGACACAATAAAACATATTCCACTTCAAATGTTCAAATCCGGATCTCCCATCTAAACCCTCTATATAGAAAATGGACCTCTTGCTTTATAAGAAAATAAGAATGCAAACAATTAAAAGCTATTAAATTTAATTACCCTCCGTCCTCGGTCCACAATTACATGGTACTTGTCGGAGTAATTTCCTGTCACGGGCTTAGAGCTCCTTAGAAATAGGAAACAAAAGTCAGGGAGGATTTATTCCTCTCTCCTATGTTTCTCAAAGGGGAATGGGTCTCCGAGGATTTGAATTCTTTAGCCTTGGAAATGAATGGGAGTGAAATGTGAGGAGGAAATAGCATTTATATTTATAGCTGGATTATTATTTCGGCAAAGATTTTTTTACATAAAAAATCCAGTTTCGAAAACTGTTGCAAATTCTTCGATTTTTTGCATTTCAAAGCATCTCATCTAATTGCAAGCTATTAAAATCATGAGTTGCCGAATTTTGAAATTTGACTTTCAATTAATTTCTCTGAAAAATCTTGATCTCTTAATTTCATTACTTTCAACTTATTTAACTAACATACATTTTTGACGAAATAACTCCCCAGGCTCCGAAATAAGCAAAACATTACCAACTTGTCTCTTCTTTCTTTGTAAAATCGTGAAAAATACGAAGTATGGAAGCTTGAGACATAAAACTCCTCGGCTTAAAATAAGACTCCCTATTCTTACTCTACAATAAAAGTATCATTTAAGGCTTTAAAAATCTGAGTCTGGAAATGAATATCCCTCCTTCATTTCCTATTATTTCCCAGAACAACTTAAAAAACCAAAGTACTACATTCATTTACCATATATATCCGATCCCAACTGAGAGAGAGAGAACAAATATTCTTTTGCATTTAAATACTGTGGAGGAGGAACTGGATCCCTCGGGACATGGTTACAAGTTACGAGGAACAAGAGTTATAACTTTCCCCAAAGTTGAGAATTTAAGAAACAAAACAAAGAAGTAATGCTTTAGATTCTACCCACTCTCTCTCTCTCTTTAAATATATATATATAGCTTAGGGAACAAAGACCGTTTTTTTCGAGGGGAAACCGATTTTTTATCCGGATGTGGAAATCAACCCTTATTTTTCAAGTCTTTTTCAAGAAACTTAAAAAAAGTTGGGGAGAGAGGAAGTAAACCCGGACATCAGGCTCGGGAATATACTATTTACATTCGGAACATTGCATAATAATAGGGCTATGTGTATGTATATGCTAAGACATATATATGTCCTGTATACTGTATTACCAGTGTGCAAGGCTCAATCATCCGAATCATTTCTCTGTTTGAACAATGGAAATTAATTATGGAGCATTTTTGAAGTCTTGTGCGTTTTTAAACTCCTGAAAGACGGAGCCCTCATGATTCGGAATAGAGAACTGCCGTATGAGTAGAAGTTGTAACTTGTAACTTAAAAAATCATCATCACAGTAACAAATCACAATAGATTGTAATTAAAACACGCAATTAGTAACCGATTTCAGTACAATGTGTCGACGTGGATTTCATTTCAGTCTATTAGTTGTAATGGTTTTTAGTAGTTATCATCCCCGTTAGAGTATTGCTTGCTTAGCGGTTGGGGATTTATTTCGGGAGGGATACCTTTCACTCGTGATTCTCATTCGTATTAATTTATTCGGAATTAGAACAAATGCCCTAAAGTACTTACAATGGACTTTGTTTTCATATTCTACGTATTACTTCTATTAGCAGACCTCCAAATGAATAAAACCAGTGTATTTAATGCAGAGTTCAGTCTATTACTTGTCACCCCGTTATAGGATGGCTTACTTAAGGGATGGGGATTTATTCCGGGAATATGGCGCACGCCAGGGAATCTATTTATTCTGAATTTAAACAAAGCTCCGTAGATATTTCCAAAAACAATTTTAATTTGTAATTTCGATTTTCTAAGCTGATTTCAATTTCCAAGAACTCTATTTTCGCACTCTATCTCTCACATCTACAGACCTCCAATTCCAAATTAATAAAACTTAACACTTTGTTCCCTCTAAACAGTAGGAAACAATAATTCCTCTTTTGTCTATGTACTATTCAGCATCCCATTCTAAATAGGGCCTATAAATATATATCAAGATCTGGCATCTGTCTTAACAATAATAATATTTTATCTCGTTTACAAGTCCCACGGCCCTCTTTGAGAAGTCTACTTTCCCTCGGTCCTTTCACCGTCTCAATTCCTAAACTTCCAAGTCAAGTGACAAAACAAAGTTGTTATTTCAGTTGTAAAGAAACCCATCCTTTCCATTTAATTTCTCCCCTATCTATCCGCCCTATCTAATGCACATTCTAATAACCGTCTCCTAAAACTAAAACTGAGAAACCTATATACCAACAACAGAAGGCCGAGCTATGTGTGAGAGTGGAGCAGTTTTGAGTTTGTCCAACTTCAAAGGGACTTGTAAGTTCTAACTAAAAGTAAAGCGTTAAATATATATATTTATAGGGATGTTTAATATATAAGCCTTGTTTTTGGAAAGTGCAGTAGTAGAGTTCGAGAAGTATTTATAAATTTTAATACACCGGAATCCAGGGATTACAAGACCCTGGGCGTTTATTTCGAAGGGCCATTCTTGCAATTGGATACAAACTTCAATGTTTATTTGACAGACCAGGAAAACGAAGAATCTCTATTGAATTGATACAGGGACGAAATGAGTAAAATGGCAATATATTAATTGCAATGAACATTAGAGATCATTGGCAGGTTTAATTGTGATTAAGAAATTGAAGTAATATAGTAATAACCCCGGGAATAGCTCACAATTTAAACTCAAAATAAATCCCCAGGGGCGCTTATTCTGTCAGTCCCTTGAAATATCTATTCCCTCCCCAGCCCAGCCTCGAGGAGTAACTTCCGTTACTATGAAACCTTTCAACAAAATAATTCCCCAGGGGGACTTATTCCGGTGAAAGCGGTATTCCTATGTGAGTTTCCCTTTGCTTTCACCACAGTCCCGATACCACTACCAACTACAGAGACAGAGGGAGAGAGTAAGACAAACAGAGAAAGTCGTCGTAAATATTTGATTGATGACATTTCAAGGAAGAGACAACCCAACCTCCTGTTTCCCCTCTAGCCTCCTCAATTACCAGACTACTTTTCCCTGCCACCAACAATTTCAAACTTCAATCCCACTTACAGCCGACTTCAATCCAAGGACTTCAAATGATGGACGGGGAATTCAATTACAACCGTTCAAAATCAAATATTAATGGACCTTCTGACGAACACGAGCTCAGGAACCGACTTTAAAATCATCGTCTCGGTGATGAGGGCATGTTACTGAGTAGTTTAGTATTAAACATTCCCTTTGGAGACGTTTGGAATTCTACAGGTTTCAAATTGCAATCCATGAAAGGTTGACTTAAATTTTTGAAAAGTTTCGATTTTTTTTTAGAAAACTAACTTATTTCCTCGTTTTAAGGGTTTGCTTGACATGTTATCAATTATTTTTTAAATTTAAATTTGTCTTAGATAAAGCTATGTTATTTTCCCATTTTAAGGGTTTTCTAGTTTGTTGGATCGTTAAAATCCTGCTCGCATTTGCTGTTTGCTAAATTGCAAACAGGGATCTGTTTCTAATTCCATATATGTGTTCACAACATCGCCATCGTCGACTAGGAACTTGCTAATAATTAGGAAACTGCTTTCGGAATTCTATAGATATAGTCTATAAATAGAGTTCGGCTCGGCTCTTCAAACTTATATAGTATTTTATACTTTACTTTTCCACAGCTAGCTGCAGCTGTAAAGGCTCTCTCGCCGAAGAATAAATGTAAATGAGTTTTATTCATCGAGGATTTGGAAGCGGAGTCACTGTTCCGTGATTTAACTTCAAATGCCTCCATTTAATTTCATCATTTGATTCCGGAGCATTTCATCTCGAAAACGGAAATAGTTCAATTTCTAGTCTTTACAATCTTTACAAGTTATTAACTAACTTTCACTTCTATACATGTATATGTGGGTCTATTATAGACTATGTCTTACTGGAGTGCCGCAAGGCACTCGGGTATCAAAAACTTAGACCAGTAGCAACAGTAATAAGTGAGAATGTCTAGTACCAACGGAACCAAGTAACAAGTATTTAGAAACTTGTTCTGAGATGCTTTTTAAGGGATCCCCGTCTCAAGGCCTTTTGGAGCCGTTCATAAATGAGTGGTTTAGCTAATTTTTAGCTATTTTCAATACCTTTAGGGGAAGACAATAATTTAAGATCAAAGATCAACTTTACGTTCGATCTACGATCTGTGCCAAATATTAATTGAACAACTGGGCCTCAGATAAGTTCCATTTCCGTAATGGCAGTTCTCAAACACAAAACTAGATAATATAAATCCAAACCCCAAAACTGGAATTTCAAACCTATGGACGATCCTTGCAAAATTAAAGTCTCTAAAAATCCATACAGACCGGCAATCGTCTTCCCGGCCCGAATTACCATTTCCGTTTCATGTCCCTCATTTACTACAACAAAAGTATCTTCTCGTCTCGGGTGTAATATATTGCAGAATATTTTGCATTTATAACAGAATCAAACCCTTTTGTCCCTCTCGGCCTGAACTTTCTCAAGAGTTCATTAAGTTCCTCAGACGATCTCCTTTCAAACCTAACGACGACGTCTTATGCAGAGGGAAATAACCATCTTCTGCACAGACACGAATAGAAACCGAACTACAAATATCCTGCAAACTTTAGAGTATCTTTGATCATTTGACGTAGTGGTTAATGGACGTGGAGAGGAGAACGTATCTGCATATAAAATATAATCCATGCACAAAAGTTGAGTACTACATCCTCAAATTACTTGGTAGTTTCCTGGGTCTTTTGGCTCAAGTCGGAGGTGCTAATTGACTATATAAGGGAGAAGTTTCGGGAAGAAGAATGGCAGAATTGTATAGAAATTAGCATAAAATGCTACATTTAACTTAAGGAAAGGGACTATCAACTCTGAACTACTTCACAATTTCCATAAATCTTTTGCTCTTTGTTCTTACATCATATCCATAATTCAGTGTTTTGCGAGTCAAATGTTAAATTGCTAAATGTCCCGGTACCTTAGGCGGGTGATGGAAATGCATATTTTAATTAGAAGCCGGCCAAGTGTCAATGTGATTTAGTGTCCCTGGTATTTTAGTTTGAAATAAAAAGCCACGGGAGGAAGATTTTTAAAAATAGCTTCTGCTTTAGATAGATATTGTTTCCGTCTGGGTCATGATTTCTTATTAAAATTCCAATTAAACCTATTCCAGTAACCGAGGTGTTAAGGTCGTCTTACGAAATTTTAACGTAGTAACCAAACTAAATAAGATCCCCAGCTTATTATTTAAAAGTTAAAGTTATACCGATTTTAGGACATGAATAAAAACTTACCGGAAAGCCTCCAATTTCTGAGGAACTCGCCCAACATTGGAAATGTTGCTTGCAGGCTGAAGCAGAGCAAAAAAGTCCGCAAATTCGATCACCATCTCGTAATGCACCTGTAATTTGAGAAATTTAAAAAGTTTTAATAAATTAGGCGAATTATTTTATTTAAATTTATAAATAAGTTATTTTAAAATAGCTTCATTGTTAGCTTTCACTTTATAGCTCTAAAAATACTTTGAAGAAATTTTTAATGCAATTTTTTTAACGATCTGGATTGAAATATTAATATTAATTCCAACGACGTTACAAAAATGCAGAGAAAATAGAATTTTAAAGCCTAAGTTACAGGTCATGACGAAGCCTATTGAAATTGAACACACTGAAATAAAGAATACTATAATTATTTTTCCAATACTGATTCAAAAAATCACACGAGATTTTAATGGAACATCCTCCGAAAAAAACCTAAGATCAGCGAAACCGAAATGCACTGACCGTGACCGCTATAAGAGTTTACATCATCCTTATATAAATCCTCATGATGAGTGGTAGTTTGGACGCCTCCAGAAACACGGGCATGGGGACTTATTTCGGGGATTAAGATTCGGGATTCGGGTCCTTTCAGACGCTGCAATTGTATTTTCATAACTAGCTCAATCACATATTGTCACAACCGCATAATTACAGCGGTTTTTTAGAGAGAACCAGCTCTCAGTGTCAGATGAACTTCCGAAATAGCATTATTTTAATGGATTTTGGGTGATATTTCGTGCGATTCCATTCTACGACACCATCTAAAACCCTTACATGTTATTTAGACAGTACAGACCGGAAAAAATAGTACATTCGTTGAAAGGCGAACTGAATCCCGATGTAAAAAATGGAGAACGTGATTTGTAGGAAACCAAGGCACTCAGGGAGAGAGGATGAAATAATCCCAAACCGTCGGTTTCTGATCCCGAATTCTGAAGCCTTTATTTCCACGCTTTATTTACTCACGTATTGATACTCTCCTCTCTGAACTTTGGACCAGCTTTTGGGCCCTGATGCTGTGGTCTGACTTTATCCAGTTCATCTGATCAAAGGAATGACACGTACATTATATATCCCTTTATTATGTACAATACTTCGATATTAGTTTTATTGCCAACGTTGAGGGTTCCCTTGAGGAGTTCAAAGTTTTCGAGAAGATAAGGAACATAACCAAAGACATTGTAAGAAGAAGAACAGCGAACATTTTTGTAAATTATTTGGATTATAGAATTTTGGGGAGCTTTTTACAAGATTTTGGTAAGATGCTGCATCTTTCGAGCTACGAGAAGATAAAAAACAAAACCAAATCATTTAAGACGACAAGGGACATTCGGACGTGGATTATCGAATTTTGTACAAGTTTTACAAGGTTATGGATACTGTTACTCATATTCCCGAGCTGGTTCTCAAAGATTGCACAACTTGTGCTGACCTGAAATCCAGAAGGTTCATTTCACAGGCATTTTTAGCATTTTTAGCAAAATATTCTTACAATAAGATTTTTTATGGCTATGGTGATCTATATGAAAGGAATAAATAAGCATAATCTGAGTAAAGTATAGAAGGGACTTATCTTAGAAAGCTAAAGTAACCTGCCAATTTTAACCATACACTATTTTCATGGAAAAAATGTGGCATTCGACAATTAAACGTTGAATCAATATATCTGACCTTGATATATGTATGTATTTACCACCTGCTGAATTCGTCATATTGTACAAAAGGAGATCGAGGAGATGACAATAAATGACAATTAAATTATCTGCATATTTCCAAGTCAAGATAAACAAAGTGATCGATTAGATATGGAGAAAAGCATAACTTAAATGGAAACAATCATGCTTGATTCGAGAGATTGTATTGAACTAAAAGTTTTTTGCATTCCATTTTTATTGATTCGTTTCTTGGGAAAGCAGAAATAATATAACAAAGCGATCAATATTGATATTGATATCCATTAATTGTAACCCCGAATTTACCTTCAATCTTGTAATTCGGGTAATTTGATTTTATTATCGTTAACATTGTGCATTGACTCACCTTTTACAAAACGATAAGATTGGTATTTCAAGTTAATTACATTTGATTAGTCCTGGTGACACAGCGGGCTGATAATGCTAACATATTTAACAGGGCCAAATTGTCAGCTTATAAAACAATTGACAATCTGATAACACTCCGTCACTTTTCCAATAGGTTTGGGTGGACTTGGTTAATCAATGCTCTACTTTCTTTTCAGTAATTTTAGATTTTATAGGAACTTGGAAATATTTTTCATTGAAATAAATGATGTTTTTTGTATTTTTTATCCTGAGAATATTTTCCATAACCGCACATGGACCAGACGATAGTCTGATAGTCAACTCATCCTCAAAGATCTTATTGAATGCACGGATAAGACAAATTGTGCATTTTATCTCCAATTGTTTCTCCACCAACCAATCATAACTTCAATAAAAAAAATTAACACTCATAGAATTAAAAGGGTTGAATCATTCAAATGATTTCAATATTTAACCCGTTCAGATCTACAAGTATAAGCATGAATCATGCAACGTATTTTGCAAAAATCAAAAACACTTAGAAATTGAGCATGTCAAGGTCTCTTACAGGTGTGTTAAGGTTTGGACAAGCCACGAAATTAAACCAAGATCAATCAAGTTTGTCAACCAGTCGATTGACACATTATTATATCAGTTCTTGAGTATCGAAGATAAAATGCAGAGATGGACGAATAAATGATGAACTACACAATAAATTGATTCTGAAATTCGTAATCATTTGATTGATATTGTCCATCTATTTATATCATTGTTTAAAACACAATGCCAATTCTCTATTGCTCAACCTAGAGTTGGTTAATTATAAAGGTACAAGTAAATCAAGAGATGACAATTGATACGAAGCATTGACGTGATCAATGTGACCAAATAGAAATTTACCAAACCCGAACCCGTTCATTTTCTCTTTAGATCGGACCAAGATCGCTTGTCCATTTTATTCGACTCCATAATTCTCCTAAATTTTAATCTCGAAAAATGAAGTTCGCATTAGTGATCCTCGCAGCGCTTTGCGCTTCGACCCAAAGCCTGGAACTGACGAAAGAAATGACGGAACGTAAGTTGGGCTTATTTTTCGAAGAAATAAATCCAGAACTTTTAAAGTTCACTAATAAGTCATCATAATCGATGTTAAATGTGTAGATGCCAACGCAGTCATTGCCAAGTTCGTCTCACAAGCCTTCCTCGAGCGATTGGAAGATCGAGTCATTAGGGGCTTCCTTGAACCTGACCATGAGTCAAGGATCTCAATGACTGTAGTTGGACCTGGCAAGGAACCCACTATTTTGCCGGATCTAGACCTTCCCTTAACTTTCGACATCGCCATTGGTGAAGAACCTGCCGAGGGTGAACTTCAACTCAAGGTCAATTCAACAGGATCTCTTCTCTACAAGTAATATCAACTAAGCCTTAGAAATTACTAATTTTACGTCTTCAAACTAAATACCCCTTACATTTTAACAACTAGGACGCCAACAGTTTCAGGATTGAGCAAGGTGGTGGACATATTAAAGATTTTAGGTGGTATAGGCACCCCATTGTCCGTAACATGGGACTTTGATCTTCCAACCGTCTCCATCGCGGGTGACTACGTTTTGGACCAGCAAGTGGAAGCAGATTTTTTGTTTCAAGTCGGAAATGAAGGATTTCACGCCATTGCAGGAACTGGGAAATTAGACGCTGGCGTTGACGACGTTTTTGTCCGGTTGGCGACAAAGATTAAGACAGCTTCATTTTTGGAAATGACGGAGTTGTCTCTTGACTTGGGATTCAAAAATGTGACGGCATTATCCGACGGAACGAGTGTGGATGGAGTGGAAGTGGACATAGCTGGGGCTTTGGTTAAATACGTTGAGCCGATATTCAATTTAATCTGGACTGAAGAAAACAAAGTTAAAATTGCGGACGCCGTGAAAGTAATTGTCAATGACGTCATCGGCGTAAGTATCCAATTAAATCAACTTGGTCAATCTAAATGGTAAATGCCAAACAATCAATGTTTAATAATTTCATGATTGTTTTCCAGACTTGCAAAATTGGTGACTTCATCGCTGGAAACTGTAAGCCTGAAATTCTTTAGCTTATCTGTTACACTTTGAAATTGCAATATATTAACGATTCGGTGATTTTTTTAAGTTGCCTGTCTCAATCTACCCGAGATGTCCACTCCAGTATCAGAGGATACTACTCCAGGAGCAGGAGATACTACTACCGTAAAAGTTAGTGCATCAACACCAGAAGCCACTACGCCCAAACCCGGCAGTTCGTCTACAGAGGAGACAACTGGACCATCTTCATCTGAAGATCCAGGAAATGACTCCGCTCATGTCACCGCAACGAAAGCAGTCTTCCTTGTACTGATTCCAGCCATGTCTTTCTTATTGTCTTAAATTAAGTATGCTCTTTAACAAAAAAAAATGAAAAATCCTTGTAATGAAGCTAAATAAAATCCAAATAAGCATTGGAATTGTAAAATGTTAGTATTTTTGTTAGAAATGTTATTTTCCGTCTGATAAGAAACCGATTAAACGAAGTGATATTTGATGGGTAAGCGATAAATGCATACGATTATAAGCTCACAAGTTACAAGTCTTGTTGGGATATAATATGTACTAATGCACCTGAAATTCTCAGAATATTAAACACGACATCGCATCGTTTGTGCTGTGAAGGTCATATAAGGTCTTATCATTTAAATGGGTAAAATCTATTTAACCTGGCTTACCTGTTTTACCCATATCATTTAAATAAACAACTGAAACAATTACGCTCAAGATCTGGTCGTGTGACCCATTGATCAATGATGTACAGCAATGGGCTCCGTATTATGCAATATTTGGATCATTGTGAAAGCTTGATGATTGTCTTAGTGTGAGTACATCGACAGTTCCACTAACTGAAGTGTTAAAGCAAGTATTGACAATTGATTAGATTCGGGTTAATTATTTGATTATTTGCACATTGCGTCAACTGGCCGACTTAGAAATCCGGAGGTCCTTTACATTATAGCATTTACTGTCAATCAATATTCGATTCGATCGAGATCGGCCGACAAATTATACAGTTTTTCTTCTATTTTGCATAAACATGAAGTGTGTATTATTTATTTTCGCAATAATTTGAACTTCCAGCCAAGGTTTCGAAGTAACCAAAGAACTCATTCAATGTAAGACGATCTTGATAACATTTTTTTAACAAACTTCACAATTTTAACCTAAAACGTGTCCCAAACTCGCAATACGTATCTTTTTCTAGGATTTAAAGCTTATCATAGGAGTTTAAAAAATCTCGGTGCAAAAATCTATTTCAGATTCCAATGCAGCAATTGCTGACTTCATTTCCCAAGCCTTCATTGAGCGACTCGAAGGGCGAATCGCCCGAGGCTTCCAGGAACCTGATCATGAGACAAGGTCATCTTTAATTACCCCTGGAACAGAACCAACTATTTTGGACAATATTGATCTACCCTTAAACTTCAGTATTAAAATTGGTCCTGAAGGCCCCGCACAATTCATTGCTAACTCTACTGGAGCCTTTCATTACGAGTAATAAAGTTTTGTTTATTTTTATTAAAAAATCATTAAATCTAGGTGTCAAAACCATAAATCCTCAGAATCCCCACAAATCCAATAAAATATTTGAATGAAATTTAAACTAAAATCTGGATTAACAGGACTCCCGAAGTAACTGGCCTGTCGAAACTGACCGATGACCTAAAAATTGGCGGAATTATCCCTCCAATCCCTATTTCATGGGACTTCTCACTCCCTACTGTCGCTATCAAGGGACAGTACCTGTTTAACCAAATATTTCAGTCAGCAGCGTTGTTTGCTAACCCAGACCCACATAATTTCAGCGGAAACGGGGAATTGTCCGCCCGTGTTGACGATGTCTTCGTCAACTTGACGACAAAGCTTCGATTAAAATTGACGGGGGTGTTAGAACTGGCTGAGTTGGGTCTTGACCTCGGTTTCAAAAATTTGACCGCTCATGCCGAAAACACGTTATTCGATGGGAAGCCCGAGAATTTAGACCACGGAATTGAGCTTCTTGAATTAGCTTTTAACATTGTCTGGTCGGAAAAGACAAAGCCCGTAATAACTGAAGCAGTGAGGACAATCGTCAATGATGTCATTAGCGTAAGTAAATGATATTTCGTGAATTTGTTATCCGTAGACGAGGAAGGATAGATTATTTAACAATTATTGATTGTATCGCTTCTAGGAATGTACTTTGGTGGACTTTACTTCAGGAAATTGTAAGTTGATGAATCTTTGGACATAAAGAATTGTTAGGTGCTCATGTATTGTTATTAAGCATATATATAGGCTGTATTTTCTAAAATGTTATGCATATGCATCGTACAATTTTTAACGATTCTTATTCGTAGATTATAGAAACCTCAGCATCTAAACTACTTCATTCAAGGTTGCTTTGCAAAACATTAACTATCAATACTGACAAGTTTTACGGTTCTTTTTAAGTTGCCTGTCTCAATCTACCCGGGATCACCACTCCAGTATCAGAGAATACTACTCCAGAAACAGTTAGTTCTACAACACCAGAAGCCACTACACCCAACACCGCCAGTTCGTCTACAGAAGAGACAACTGGACCATCATCATCTGAAGATCCAGGAAATGATTCCGCTCATGTCACCGCAACGAAAGCAGTCTTCCTTGTACTGATTCCAGCCATGTCTTTCTTATTGTCTTAAATTAAGTATGCTCTTTAACAAAAAAAATGAAAAATCCTTGTAATGAAGCTAAATAAAATCCAAATAAGCATTGGAATTGTAAAATGTTAGTATTTATTAGTATACCTCTACTAAAATGACATATGTTCGGGTCAATTTTTTCAATCCGGACATATTATATACTTTTTTCCATTTTTAAGGATAGAAAATTTCTACGATATGTTAGGGAGTATTATTGTGAGACAGCCAAAAGTCAGCTTTTTCTACAATATTAAATGTAATATACTAAATTTTCTTAAAACTCTGCGTTTCAATCATTTACTCTTTGAATAAATATTATATTATATATTATATACCATTTTATCGCAAATTTTGCGTAGACTCCGAATTTGCAATAAAAACCCGCTAATCATAGAAAGGTTTTTGAGATAAACCCCGAAAACCGGGTAAAATTCGGATTTTTTCGGATTGCCTTTATTTGGCAAGACTTGTGAGATTAAATCTTGTTGGGATATAAACATACTAATGCAGCTGAAATTCTCAGAATATTAAACACGGCATCGCATAGTTTGTACTGTGAAGCTCATATAAGCTCTTATTATTTAAATGGGTAAAATCTATTTATCCTGTTTTACCATATCGTTTAAATAATCAACTGAAACAATTATACTCAAGATCTGGTAGTGTGACCCATTGATCAATGATGTACAGCAATGGGCTTCGTATTATGCAATATTTGGATCATTATGAACGCTTGCTGATTGTCTTATTGTGAGGACATCGAGAGTTCCACTAACTGAAGTGTTAAAGCAAGTATTGACAATTGATTAGATTCGGGTTTTGATTACTTGAACATTGTGTCAACCGGCCGACTTAGAAATCCGGAGGTCCTTAACAATATAACATTTATTGTCACTCTAGGTTCGATTCGATCGACTACTTTAGTACGTTTGTTCTACTTTGCATAAACATGAAGTGTGCGTTATTTGTGTTCGTAATAATTTGGACCTCCGGCCAAGGTTTCGAAGTAACCGAACAACTCATTCAATGTAATTCAATGTAATTCAATGTTAACTTTTATATATAGTTTTAATAAACTGCCCATTTTTAACCTAAAACTTGACACAAACTCGATTGGATCTTTTCCTAGGATTTAAAGCTTACCAATTAAAGATATACAATATTGTGCTTTTCACACCTTTGGTCAAATATCTCAGAAATAGAGGATGCATCACATTTCATATCCCGTTGAATACATCCCTAAAGCCCCAACCTCTCCATAACCTCTCCATAAATTAAAAAAAAAATATCAAGGGGTTTAAAAAAAATCTCACTATTTCAGATTCCAATGTAGCAATTGCTGACTTCATTTCCCAAGCCTTCATTGAGCGACTCGAAGGGCGAATCGCCCGAGGCTTCCAGGAACCTGACCAAGAGACAAGGTCATCTTTAATTACCCCTGGAACAGAACCAACTATTTTGGACAATATTGATCTACCCTTAAACTTCAGTATTAAAATTGGTCCTGAAGGCCCTGCACAATTCATTGCTAACTCTACTGGAGCCTTTCATTACGAGTAATAAAAATGGATTTATTTTTATCAAATAAATTAAGTTTCCAGAGGCAGATGTCTCAAAACCATAAATCCAGGCAAATCCAATAAAAAATTTGAAGGAAATCGAGGTTAAATATTTAAGTCTGGATCAACAGGACTCCGGAAGTAAGAGGCCTGTCGAATCTGACGGATGACCTAAAAATTGGTGGTATTATCCCTCCAATCCCTATTTCATGGGACTTTTCACTCCCTACTGTCGCCATCAAGGGACAGTACCTGTTTAACCAGATCTTCCAGTCAGCAGCGTTGTTTGCGAACCCAGCCCCACATGCTTTCACTGGAGACGGAGAATTGTCTGCACGAGTTGACGATGTCTTCGTCGAGTTGAACACAAAACTTGGATTAAAACGGTCTGGGGTGAAATTTGTTTTAGAACTGACCGAGTTGGGTCTTGACCTCGGCTTCAACAATTTGACCGCTCATGCCGAAAACACCTTATTCGATGGGAAACCTCACAACTTAGATCACGGAATTGAGCTTCTTGAATTAGCTTTTAACATTGTCTGGTCGGAAAAGACAAAGCCAGTAATAACTGAAGCAGTGAGGACTATTGTCAATGATTTCATTAGCGTGAGTAACTCTTTTTTTCATGAATTTGTTGTCTTCAAAATAGGAAAAATTAACAATGAATGATTGGATGGCTTCTAGGAATGCTCTTTGAAGGACTTTATTTCTGGCAATTGTAAGTTCATTTAAATATTTTATTTTACAAGGGAACATTTTCAGATGTAAATCCCGATATTTTTTTAATCTGTCTCATTCGAAACAGGAAGTAAAATAACGTAACTTTAATGGTCCCTTGTTAGAAATAGTAAATACTTATGTGTTACATGCAGCATGTAGCTGTAGTTTCTAAAACTTTCAACTATTCTTATTGTTAGGTTCTAATCTAAAATACTTCATTCAACGTTTAATTAACTATCAATATCATTGATGATATTTTATAAAGATGACTGTCTCAAAATACCCGGAACCACACCAGTAACCGAGATCACTCCTCCAGTAACCGGTAACACTCCCCCAGTAACCGATAGCACTTCTCCAGTAACCGGTAACACTTCTCCAGTAACCGGTAACACTTCCCCAGTAACCGGTAACACTCCTCCAGTAACCGGTAACACTCCTCCAGTAACCGGTAACACTCCTCCAGTAACCGGTAACACTCCTCCAGTAACCGGTAACACTCCGCCAGTGACAGGAAGCACTTCTGCCCCCGTCAGTTCTACGGAGGAGACAACTGGACCATCATCCTCAGAAGATCCAGGCCAAGGAAACGACTCCTCTAATCTTACTGGACTTAAAACTTTCGTTTTAGTAACCATTGCAGCCATGTCCTTGTTATTGTCCTAAATTCTTGAAAAAAATAAATGAAAATGTTTTTCTGCCAATTTACTCATTTAGATTGCTTCTTCATTATTTCCTTCATTGTAATTGACAAAGACAGAAAACACGGATGTGAAATGACATTGACAATTTGTCAACTCCAAATAACGTGTTCTATAAATAACTGTATGTCAAATCCACTTTTTTTTGCTTTTACTTACGAAACAACAATGATAAATTGAAACGTTTACTTCAATGAGTATTTCATACAAACAGATGCGTAACGTAATTTGTCGAATCCGATAAGCAAATATACTTCAGAAATATGTCGAACAACATTCATTGATCTTTACCAACGAATCATTATGCTTTTGATAAGACTTCAAACTTCAATTCATCACTAGCACCTGGCTAATCGATCCTGGATGATTGATAAATCTGGAATTTATTTATTCTTTATAAACATAATTGTCATTCGCGATAATTGGCATGTTCTTCGCGAAATAAGAATGTCAGTGTCAGTTGGACAGCCTGGATTTTCACTGTGGTCGTAGCATATAGCTGCAGCTATGAGTATGGACAACCATATATTCATTACGAAAGTTGGATTCGTTCTTATTGCACTGAGCATTTCAACCCAAGGATTACCCCATGGGCCAACAAAGAGTGAGCAATTACCTAATCTTCTTATCTCGGTTGACAATAGTTGACATTTGACATTATCATTTAATTTTTTTGTGATAAATATCAATACACATATTTGTCATTTATGGGATTATCTCACCCAATGTTAATTGTTTGAAAATTTCTTACATCAACCGGTGGTTTCATGCATGTGTTTTTTTTATTTTATGCCATCTCGTTCTAGGTAATACGATCGGTTTGTTGACTTCTATGATTCTTGAGATAACTGAACAATAAATCGAAAAACCCTTTATTTTTGCAAACTTTCCAAAACCGTTTCTGGAAATCCAATTCTAAACTTTGAAAATATGTCGCATAAATTTGTAGAAACAAGAAATTATCTAACACATTTTCGGTTTTTTGCATTGCCTAACAAATCAAAGGATCGAATTCAGCAATCGCAGAAGCCATCTCGTTGACTGTGGTCAATCGTTTGCAAAAGGCCCTAATTCAAGGCCACAATCTATCAGTATTTAACAAACTGACGAAGACAACCCCGATTATTCCACCAATTGACGACCCTCTGTACCTAAACACATTAGAGTTACCCCTAAACTTCACGGGAATTGGGGACTTTGACTCTTCCGGAGTAATTTCTTATTGGTAAATGGTAATTGATGACTTTGAACTTAAAATGCGACTAAACCCCTTAATTTAAAGTCTTACAAAACTATTTTTATTTAATACAAGTACTCCAGAAGTAACAGGCTTATCTAGATTAACGGATACTCTTGAGTTTGAGATTGACCCAACCTTATCCTTAAAATGGAATTTGGAAGTACCCAGAGTGGCCATCAAGGGCCTATACAAACTAGATCAAGTTGTGAATTTACCCTTCCCTTTTATTCAAACGGAACAGCATGTCATAAATGGCGAAGGGGAATTAACTGGGACTGTCGATAATGTATTTGTCAAACTGGATGCAACCGGAAATGGCCGAGCTGAAAAATTACAGATTGATACGCTTTCCCTTGACATGGGTTTCAGCAACTTGACTTTACACGCCGAAAACACGACAATTGATGGGAAACCACAAAGTTTCGATGCTTTGAGTCAAATTATTGAACGTGCTTTTGAGTTAATTTGGACAGATGCGTTGAAAGTATTTGTCAGTGAAGCTGTTGGATGCTCGATTAACCACTTGATTGGGGTACGTTGATTGGCATTTTAAAATATCATGTAATTAAGCATCAAAATGTAATTAAGAAATATTTTGGATTTATTTTTGTCAGAACTGCACTCTTGAAGACATTTTGGAAGAAAATTGTAAAAATAATTGATTTGAAATTCTTGTTAAAAAACTTGAATATTCTTGAAACTATTCGGTTATGTTCTGTATAGTTGACTGCCTCGATACAACAACCGATCCTTCGTGCTTTTTAAACGAGGACAGAAATTCGACGACAGAACTCCCTACAACTGTACCAACCTCTACAAGTGGTCCTATCGAAGCGGATATTAACATTAATATTCACAGTAAAGTAGACATCCATGTGCAAATCGAAAATCTCATCAAATTTGCACAACAATATAATTTTGACACAAAAGATATCGGATATTGCGACCAGTTTATCACTTCGGAACCATCGCCAACAACTACGATTTCTAATCCGACTCTTAATCCTTCAGCTCCCACAGGGTCATCAGAGCGTACCACTCCTGACCCTACAGTGTCAACAGCGTCGTCAGATAGTACCACCCATTACCCTTCAGTGTCAACAGCGTCGTCAGATAGTACTACCTCTGACTCTTCAGTCGGACCAACAGTAGGGTCAACCCTTGACCCTACTCGTGAACCAACGACAACATCATCCGACATAACTTCTACTAATGGAAACAATAGTGACTCGAGTGGACCTGGTCGTAATGGTTGGAATGTGATGACTTTGGCCTTGATAACTGTCGTCTCTCGAATGGTTTCTACTAAGGCTTGAAGTTATTAAAGACGCTTAAAATTCCCATCCCTACAAAACCAACATGGAAAGATTTTTAATTCAGTAGTTTAATTTTAGAAATTCAAAATTTATTAACGTATTATGCGAAATGTTTGTTATGAATGTTGCATTTTTGCTATTGTTAGTCTTCTGCATCCTTTAAAGAAGTCATTGGATAAAAATTACAATCAACACAAGGTTTATTGAATATTTACAAAGCTGTCAAAAACATCAGTTGTTGTTGATGCATTTTTTTGCTGTGTCATACAGTTGTTATAAAAAATATTTATTTGGTCTCCCATGAGTGACACCATTACAGAGCCAGGGTAGGAGTTCCAATCTGTATGCTATTATAACGCAACTACAAATCATGGACTGCAAATGTGTGCGACTTATAATGGGCTATAATCCTCTGATCTTCGATTCGAACGATTATGCGACAAATATTTCAAATCTATATCTATCTATAGGTGGTAAAATATGTCTTGACTACAAATATTCTAAGCAACAATCATGATATGCTCTTTGAAGACCACAGGAATACATCTTGTGGGAATAGTTGATTTTTAATTTTAAACCACTGAAAATGCTGACCGCAAACACCCTGTATGTATGCGATAGCTATCGTTTCGCAACAATTAAACAGATTAGGAATGATGTTCTTCTAGGGCGGACTAACAACAAGGAAAGTCCATTTGAGAAAATTATTGATTAAAAGATATGGGATTCGTGAATCCTAGGAATATATAGTCCCATTTTTACTAAAATATTGTCACTTCTACTAACGATTCCAATGTGATAATTTATAATTTATATTATTTATTTGTTACCAAGTTCATTTGTCAGACGTTTTAGAGTCATGAAAACCTGTATAATCCTTATCCTGACCATTAGGTTAACTTACACAAGCGGAGTCCAACTTCCAGAAGAACTTCGAGACTGTAAAAGTCCTTCCTTTTTAAAACCTTGAAACTGGTGTGAAATTTGATTAGATATGCAAATACGCGATTTAAAACTCTTTCAAATATTTCAGTCGTAAATCATGGTATTTCGAAGTGGTTTGCTCATGCTTTCCTCAATCGGCTAGAAAAGCAAATGGAAATCACGGGCAACCAAAATCCAAAGGACCAAGAAGCTACTGTCCTTCCATCGTTTGAAGATCCACTCTATTTGGAAACGTGGGAATATGAGTTCAATCTTGATGTATTTAGTCTATTAAATCTAAAAGGAGATTGGTCATTCTGGTAAAAATTGATCTATAATATTGTAAAATACAGGATGAGTTAGGGATGGGGAGTTATTTCGATGAATTTTTTAAATTCTATATCAAGCTACATTTAATTATGTCTATTTTTCTCAGCTTCCCAAAACTAACAGGCTTATCAAAGCTATCGGATAACCTCACAATAAAGTTCCTCCCCGAAGGAAGCATGTTCATCGGATGGGACATCAATCTTCCATTTCTAAACATGGAATCCCCTTACCAACTTGCCGTAGATTTAAATATGACGAAACTGTTCTTGGGAGCTCATAATTTAACCGGAGAAGGTCAATTCTTAACAACAGTCGGGAACCTAAATCATTCATTATTAAAACTACAAGGAAATTTTTCGGTTTTTGAGGAAAAGTTGTCTCTCGACGAACTTGAGATTGATTTGGAATTCGAAAACTTAACCGCATCAGCAGAGGGTTTACAGTTGGACGGTTTTGTCGTGAATTTGGATTATTTGACACAAGGGATCAGAACCTTGTTGGATTTTGCTTGGAGCAATGACAATCAAGTAGTTGTTACGGAACAGATTCGATGTCTTATTGACACTGCTATTAGCGTAAAATCCGTTTTAATTGAAAAAAAATTAAATATCGACAATTTCATAAAAACTCATTTAATTATAGGGTGTTTGATTGATTTTTAGAATTGCACCTTGTTGGATTTCATGCGATCAAATTGTAAGTTGAAATTAACTAGAAAAAATAGAATCCTGTTCTGGAATGGCTAACAATAGCACGGAATAGCTTTAAGCCTAGCAAATGCTTAAATTGTTCAACTTCTCTGTTTATTTATGCAGTTGGTTGCCTAAATAATACAGTAAACCCTGACTGCTTTCAAAATCGGACAGAATTTAAGGCTGAACTTCGAGAACAAGGAGGGGTTGGAATTGATATCAAAGAGATCGGGTTCTGCAACGGCTTTACGAAACCCCCGAGGGTCACAACCCCGGACCCAACATCATCAACATTAACTTCTGGAGTGATCGGAATCAGGAGTCAAAAGTACTTCATTCCAACCATGTTAATAACCATGATTTCTTGCTATTTAATCCCGATTTAATATCTAGAAAAATGTAATATTATGATGCGATAATTGTAATAAAAAATCGTAACGTACTTTTCTGAATCATAAAATTGTCACAATTTGGACTACCTGTATTTACAATGACAGAACAATTAAAGATTAAGAGCTGAATATCGTTTGATAATTGAACAAATTGAGCTTAAAGTTACCAATTCAATGTACAATTTATCAACAGACTGATACGATTTATCATTTTGAGATAGCTGACAAATATTGATTTATCACACCAAGCAAGACACATCAACTGATAAAATGAAACCACCTGTAATAATTCGACACGCGTTTTTAGGAAATCGGAATATTCGGCTTAATAAATCAGGACATTAGTAACTGACCAATTCTGTAAAATTTCAAATAAATCCGTTGTTTTGTCAAATAAAAAAAATTATCATGAAGTTATTTCCATTCGTAGTTTTAGTCTTATTCTCCAAATCTGTTCAAGGTCTGGAGATTGCTACACAATTCGGGAAACGTAAGTTTTACTACCGTTTCGGCCCATGATTTATGAAACGTGTAAAGGACATTTAAACATAATTTAATCATATTTTCATCATTTCAAAAGTTACAAACGTTGCAATCGCAAGATGGATCACCGAAGCCGTAGTGGACCGTTTAGAAAAGGAATCCGAAACGGGGGCTCAACTCTTTTCCAATTTTGACTCAAAAGTCTCTATTCTCCCAAAATTCGCCGAACCAGAAGGGTTGGAATCCTGGGAATATCCCCTCGATGTAACTTCCGAAGGGTTTAGTTCCACCGGTCATTTTTCCTTATGGTATGGTAGGCTCATTTAAAAATCTCACTTAAATTAATTATTAGAGCAAAAACGAATTTGCCCAATTCCCGAGCTTAAAAATGCCCTAAAAGATCGGGGAATGTGACCACTTTTGCCCCATTTTTGGCTAATTTAGCCCCAACCATATACCCCTGCTCGAGAAGTTTAAAAACTATTTACAGGATCATGAACATGAGTATAACTTCTTTGCTTTTCAATTTAACCCGATAGTAAGCCAGCGATAACCGGCTTATCCAAAGTGGTGGATAACTTCAAAATCTCCATGCAAGGAGGGATGACCATGAAATGGAGACTCATGGTCCCAACGACAATTAAAATCCGAGGTCCCTACAAATTCTCAGCTTCCATTAATTCTACTCAACTGTTCGGCAAAGAGTCAAAGACGAACGTCGTGAGTGGAGAAGGTGAATTTTTAGGAAGTGTCGATGACGTCTTCATGAAATTAGACTCGAAAATAACTGGGAAAGATGGGAAACTGCACCTTGAGCGTCTGACGATGGACTTGGGATTTAAGACGCTCAGGACAGACGCCAAGAATACTGCCGTAAATGACGAGCCAACCAACTTGGACCACTTTGCTGTTTTGTTCGAAAAACTGTTCCAGTCCGCCTGGACGGCAGAAATTAAGGATGGGATTGCAGACCAAATTAAATGTGCCATTAATGATGTTATTGCGGTAGGATTTAATTTTGATTTAAAACATTGTAAATGAGATATTTTAAATTTTGAAAAGTTTAATTTTATTATGTTGCAGGATTGCAATTTTCAGGATGTTCTGGAATCAAAGCGTGAGTTACAATTTGAATGATTTTAAGCATATATACTTACCGTTAATCATGAATTAAACCCTCCCCAAGGTTCATATACTCTTGGTTTCCTTGGGCGTCTTTTCCTGAGGAAAGTAGCCCAAGAAAACCAAGAGTATAGGAACCGTGACCCTCCCCAAATAACTCCGCCCCCTTTCAGAGGGATTTAAAAAATACGAGTTTGTTTATCTGAAAAATATTACTCCGATCCGGAATAAGTCCCCATCTAAACTATGGCAAGAGCACTTTTAATGGACTTTAGGATGTTCACTTCAGATTAGTTTATCCGATTTGTTTAACTGAAATCCGTAAAGTCTATGTCAACTAGTTAAACTCCAATTTGTATGCATATTTATTATGTCCAACGTGTCAACTGGCCAGTAGTCTTGCAATCACAAGCATAATCAAGCTTTTAATTACATTTCACAGTTGGATGCCTGAAATTTGCAATCAAAGAAGAATGTTTTGAAGAAAACTCTGGTTATTTCAAATTCAGTCAAAATGAGGACGCTCCAAAGGATAACAATGGATATTGTGACAAACTCTCGGGAATTTATGATCATATTGAGCTATGAGTTTGATTTGTTGACAAATAAAAACGAATCACTTTACTCTTATTAAATTCATGTGTATTTAATAATCATTTACTATTGTTCTACAGATAATTTCAAAGTGTCTGGCCTATGACATTATGATTACTATTGGGATAAATTGATATATTCCAAGTAATTCATAATGGAAACATTCCAAACTGTACCAACCCAATGTGTGTTTAGAAAAATTAGTGACAACGAATTCATAAACTCAAAACGCAGTAGTATTTAATACAAATTAGTAATCTCGAGCTATGCTAATAAGAAGGTTTCATCGTTTAAACAGTTATCTCGCATTCACACAAAATATTTTTAAACTTTCACTAATCATATCGTGTAACTAAATTTTGTCATTGTCCGGATTGGTCCAATTCGATATATTACACAATAATGAACCAATTTGTGTATTTAAAGCAAGAATGACCGGTACATGAGATTACTCACGATCATCAATCAAGCCAAAACATCAATTACCGGAACTATCTAGTGTTAACAGTTTGAAACTGATTAAACCAGCAGCCCATTACGGTTTACAGTCATTCTTGATAGGATTTTTAAAAACACATTCAATGGATCCATGAACAAATCATAATTAATGTGCTCAATAATGATTAGAATTGAACGGTTGAAGAGCATGATCAACAATCACCTTTTCTCACAATCCTTTTTTATTAAATGATATTTACGTTGCATAATAGCACGATAAGATAATGTGATAAAATATTGATCGACTCACCAAGTTCAGTTTGAGTCATTGAGCCTTACAAGTTTGTTATAAGTTTCTAAACGTTCAATTAGTTAAACTTGAGAGATTTTGCCGTTAGAGAAGGCTTGATAAGATCATGAAGCTCATCTTAATTTGTCTTGCAAGTTATTGCATGTCCTCTCAAGCGCTGGAAGTGTCACCACAGCTTATTGACCGTAAAATAAATACACATTTCATAAATTTTTTAACTATTTAATATACCGTAGCATCGGATGATTGATTGTGTAAGTCTATTATTTTACGCTAATCTGGAAGATGCCAACGCAGTCATTGCCAAGTTCGTCTCACAAGCCTTCCTCGAGCGATTGGAAGATCGAGTCATTAGGGGCTTCCTTGAACCTGACCATGAGTCAAGGATCTCGATGACTGTAATTGGTCCTGGCACGGATCCTACTATTTTGCCGGACCTAAACCTTCCCTTAACTTACGACGTCACGATGGGTGAAGAACCTGCCGAGGGTGAACTTCAACTCAGGGTCAATTCAACAGGATCTCTTCTCTACAAGTAATATCAACTAAGTCTTAGAAATTACTAATTATACGTCTTCAAACTAAATACCCCTTACATTTAAACAACTAGGACGCCAACAGTTTCAGGATTGAGCAAGGTGACGGACATGTTAAAGATTTTAGGTGGTATAGGCACCCCATTGTCCGTAACATGGGACTATGATCTTCCAACCGTCTCCATTGTGGGTGACTACGTTTTGGACCAGCAAGTGGAAGCAGATTTTTTGTTTCAAGTCGGAAATGAAGGATTTCACGCCATTGCAGGAACTGGGAAATTAGACGCTGGCGTTGACGACGTTTTTGTACGGTTGGCGACAAAGATTAACACGGCTTCATTTTTGGAAATGACGGAGTTGTCTCTTGACCTGGGATTAAAAAATGTGACGGCATTATCCGACGGAACGAATGTGGATGGAGTGGAAGTGGACATAGCTGGGGCTTTGGTTAAATACGTTGAGCCGATATTCAATTTAATCTGGACTGAAGAAAACAAAGTTAAAATTGCGGACGCCGTGAAAGTAATTGTCAATGACGTCATCGGCGTAAGTAACCAATTAAAATCAACTCCGAGGTCTATTTTATTGCCATTGCCAGTCCGTTTTTAATACTTTCATGGTTCTTTTCCAGACTTGCAGAATTGGCGACTTTATCGGTGGAAATTGTAAGCTGATTTCACTTTGTAAAATGGGTTATGTTTATCCTTTGGTATTAAAATTGAAACAAATTAAGGATTTGTCAATTGATTTAGTTGACTGTCTCATTCTACCCGGACACAGCCCAGTGACAAGGGGTACTACTCCAGGAAGCGTGAGTTCTTCACCTTACCCAACACCGTCATCAGGAACGACTTTGAAACCGTCCCCATCCCCAATTCATGTTGACATTGATGTCGATGTCGACGTTGATGTCGAGGTGCATATCCATTTTGACTGAGATTTGACAATCATTTTGGGCCTAAATGAGCACTTATTGGAACCTTTGACCTCTAAAAAAAATTAATATTTATAGTTTGCGAATATGCTAAATTTCCTTAATTTTAAGCCTGTTTGTAATAGTAGTGTGATCGGGGCGATTAAAATAAAATTCATCATTTATTTTTTCTTCAATTCTTCGAAGATTGACAAACAGCAACAGCAATACTCATAGACATATATAAAGATTTCATCTATTTACTTCTATGGCAATACTACCGTCTCAAATCTCCCAACTTGGGATCTTTTTTATCGGCAGAAATACATTACAGCCATTGCATTGTTCTTAGTTATGATCATTATGCCAAATTAACTTAGTAAGTCAATGCAATTGATTCATTGACCAATGATCTCATCGCCAACGGAGAAACAATTAGTTTATTAAATTATGGTACAATCTCGTAATTGATTAGAAGGATAGCAAATAAAAATCCACGATTTTATACAGCCATGTAGATCGCTGAGATAATTGCAATTATAGAGCCTTTGTGGATTGTCACAGCATCGGAGGTGTCTGGTGTCGTCGCCTCCGACGTTACATCCGTATTTCCGGGAGAACTGGGGGATACATACGGGGTAGTTGGTACTGTCGGGGGATTCGTTGCATCCTTGCATTGTGCATTGGGCTCTGCATCCAAGCACCAATCTATCAAGTACCCAACCATTTAAAACTTACAACAACTTGGGGTCAGGAATGTTGTTAAAACGATAATGTACAATGTGCTACTTCTTACAGATTAAATTGATGAGTTCCAGAGCGTTGCAATCCTAGCAAAATCATATAAAATGGTTTCAAATTATAGTACTTAATAAAACGCAGTCGTAAAGGGCAGAAATTTAAAAAAAAATCACAAGCTAAAGTAAGGTTGTGTATCAACAAAAACTTAATTTGGAGCAATTATAGGCGACAGCTTAAGTTTTGAAATTTAACGTTATCCAAAAAAAAAACATTTTTTTGCATTTGTGAACCAAACACACCCTTTACAGCTCAAACTATTTATACTCCTCGGGGTTAAATCAATTTTTTAAGCTAAACTGGATTTAATTATTTTTAGAGTATGCATAAGTATTGGTTGCATTACCCTGACAGCATGCTTGATATTACACCAGATCTGGGCATTGATTTTGTACTTATTTTCCTCATTCCAGAGAGTATCGAAAAGTGTCTGGATAGTTTGAGCAATTTGGCTAAAATCTGTCGGCTGTCCATTAATCTCAGCATTCTCAGCCTCCCCAGTCAGACCTTTGAACCCCATGTCAAACCAAAGGTCGTTCACGATCATCTTGTCCATAATTCCTGAAATATTCACTCTCAATTGGAAGTGAATGTCCGAAATGCTTCCCAGCAACTTCCCATTTCCAGTAACTTCTAGTTTGTTATCCGGAAGGTCGGGAAATAGACCCGCTGAATGCAGGAGCAGGGACAATTCATATGCAGATTCGGAAACAACAGCCGTAGGGACATTCAAGGTCCATTGGACGTAAATCCCTCCCTTTGTTCCAAACACTAGATCGTCCTCTACTTTCGATAGTCCTGTGATCTTTGGAGTTCTGTGATGTCATTAAAGTTTCGTTGAATATTTTAATTTTATCGAAATAATCCATTTTTTGCTTCAATATGTGCTACATACATGGTTTTAAAATGACCCTCGGATTTAAAAATTGCACCGAGGTCGAGGCCCAAATCCCGATCCTTGGTTTCAAAATTAGCTGGATCGGTAAAATTGGGAAGGATGCTCATCCTTGGGCTACCACCATTGACACCGTCCTTGGTGTAGACTCCATATTGCATGCGATTTAGGAATGCCTGGGTTATGCCATCAGCGACTATCGACCTCGCATCTTTGGCAATTAATTCATAATTAATATTTAGCAGTTACTTAAAATACTGAAATTTTATAGCTGTTTTAATTTACTTGCAAGGAACTCTTCAGAAAGTTCGAGTCCGTTTGCGGAAGTACAAAATACGGCGAGGAGGAGTACTAAAAATAACTTCATCTCGAGGGTTGATTTTGATTTTGGGTTTAGAAACGGATTTTACAGTTTCAAAATATCAACAAAAAATCGAGTATTTTTTGTTGTTTAGGACGAAAGAACAGAATCAGAATCAGTTTGATCTGTCACCAACTACTAAAAGACCCCCGTTTAAAGTTGCTTTTAGATAAGAAATACCATATTATTTTTAAATCTCGTTTATCATTATCATTCAAAATTACCAAGGTCTTGAGAATTTCTGTTTTTAATGCATAAATGAAGCATTGACATGATAATTCGTGATTGATAGCATATTATATTTTATTAATGGTTGGATTCCCAATGCCAATCAATCCGTAAAACAGATCTGCATTGTCACACTGGAAGGAGACAGATTTCGCAATATCAAACTTTCCTTATATTTTAGGTAGTATTGGGGCTTTACGTTGATAATGGGCTGATTTAATTTACAAATTGAATGTATAATTTATATAAATCAGTTGCAATTGATCAATTGACAGATGTTGACAATGTGGGAATTTGAGATAGGATTGTGAAGTATCATTTTATGACATTTTTTAAACTAATCTTTAATCAAATAAAAACATTCTGTACCATCAATCAAACAATCGATTGCCAAAGTTAAAATGTAAAAGAATTGTCATTGCATTAGTCATTGTTTCCAAATGTTTTAACCCTGATGACTGATGATGTATCCATATTTAACCTGAGGCTCTGAACATAGTTATGTTTATGAATGCGTTTAATTTCTTAATTGAAATTAAGAGCAATTAGTGATTAACTCGTTTGTATGTGTAATTTAATTAAGAAGATCTATGCTCAGACGGTTTTTGATGACATTAGAGATTCGATTGCCAAAATAATCCCTACGACAAGTCCTCCCTTACACAGAAATCTAATTGGTTCTGATCCAACAAAAATACACCTTGATACATTACGCCATGTGATTTTGTGGAAGTTCAGTAAAAGTTGGGATAAATGAGCAAAGCACACAAAATAAAAGCCAATCCCAACCTCATAAATAAATTATCTTGGGGAAAGGGACAGCTTGGAAATTCCAATTACTTTCACATACAGCAGGTCCAAGACAAAAAAATCTCGTCGACGTGGTCACCTTTGCCTAAGATATCCTAAGATCTTACAGGAGTAGATATAATCTGTACAGAAGACCACGGATATTTATATCCGAAATTAAATACTAAAGCTAATTCTGACTTCTGACAAGACAAGTAAGTTTACTCTTCGTTCATTATCATACAAAAAACTGGTTAGATTTGTAAACGGATAGTCTCAGCGTGCCCCTGTATATTTAAACATGGTCCTGGGGACTTATTTCGGGGATCTGGTCCGTCTGAACCCTAAACAAGCCGAATTAACAATGCGACATCCCAAGAACAAGAGTAATTTCAAACAATAATCCTTGTACAATCTTCCTAGAATCGATTTTACTTTCACATCCGTTTCTCGACTCTGTTATAATTGTTGAGTAGAATGCATATTGCATAGTAATATTGACCTTATCTGCTGAGTAATTACAAGTAATAAATGTAGCCAAGGTGCTGTTCCCACCACTTCCCATCGTCCAGACCTCCATTTAATCTCTCCAGTACATTCCTCCTCTGCTTTTTGCAAATTATTATTACCTGCACGACACCTTCCACTTCCCTATAAAGCAGCAAATCTATTCAACAACTTCTGCTCGTGTAAATACTGTAAATATGGCATATGGTGGAATAGGAAACCAATCCATCTAGGAAAGCCTTGCCCTTACTATTTTATCGGAATATTATATCACTAACTTTTAGATCATGTGAAGCATGCAATTTCGAAAATTCGGATGCGAAGGCCTTGGAGGGCCGTTCGTAAAAATTGGTTTACATTTTGACGTTTTTGAATGGTGAGGAATCGAGCTGACAGAAATTACAACTAATGTCGCGTTAACCGTCAAGTTTATTAATTAGTTAATTAGTAATGGGAACAAGACCTGTAAAAGCAGGTAAAACCGGCCTTTTCACATGTGAATGTGTTAAATTTTAATTAACTTGATCTTTTTAACGAAAACTTCTAATGTTTGGTTGTATGAAAAAAAAGTTCTGATTTTTGATGTTGTTTGAAACAATTGATTTTTCTATAACGTTGGACTTACGGTGAAAGTGGACAATAGTGGAAAACTTCACGATTTAAATACGGTTTTAAGCCCCGAAAGAATAGGATCTGAGGATGGGGAGGTATTTAGGGGGCCTAGCTTTCTGTACACCAATTAAATTCCTAAATTACGAACCGCCTTATGAACAAGCCATAACTCCATTTCCAGCAATCAACTGCACTGCTCTGGTCACAATAGCATTAATCCAACTCCGAAAAGTCCACAGCTCTTATACGGTTTAGAAACCTCGGATCTGGAAGTCTAAGGCCGTTGGGCCCGACACCTCCGATTGGAGCTTGTGATTTATTTCCTTCTGTAATGTAACCACATCTCCATGTGTTCCATATATTATTTTAACATGGCCAAACTCAGAAACTGCCAAACATGCAATAACTGAATGACTCCCCGAAAGAAAGCAAGTCTCTCGCCGCTATAACCATAACTAACTAACTAACTAACAAACCATAACTGGAACTCTTCTGAAATTCTTACCAACACGTAACAAACTTTTTTTAAAGGAAGGAATCCAAAAGACTTTTTTTCATGCGATGTTGAACACGGTTCTTTAATTAATGGCCAAACTCGTTCCCGATTTTTACATTCCTCCAGAATGAAACAACTCAAAGCCATTTATTACGGATTCTTGAACTTGAAGAGATATCCCAATCCCAAGCCTTACTTACAGTTAGTTTCCAGGTCAGGTTATTTCATTCCTTACGTAACTCAATATCTCGATCCGAGTGTTTATTATGTATCGTAGATACATAATGCGAATGGCTCGGTGTCTGTCTGTCTGTCCGTCCGTCTGTAAACACGATAACTCGAGAACGGTTTAACTTTTTGAAATTTTTCTTTCGGATATCTATTTGGGACATCCAAACGGAGGTCAAGTTCGTTTGGGGGCCCTGTAGGTCAAAGGTCAAGGGGGTAAAGGTCAAAGGTCAACATTTTTTCAAATAGTAACCCCCCATGTGTTATACATCGTTTTAACGCTACGGTCAAGGGCTATTCAATGAGGTATATGATTTAATGGTGAGCCACCCCCTGACCGGTGGGGAGGGGTCAAATAGGTCAAATTTCAAACATTTATGTGTGATACGTCATTCGAAAGCTATGATCAAGTACTTTCGAATGACGTATGTAATTTTGCTCTATGGTTGGGGCAATTTGATATTTTTGATATTTTGTGTGTTTTAAACATTTTAAAACACGTTTTCACTTTGAACATGTTTCGATGTGTATGAAACGGTATAAAAACGTCACATCTACGATACATCAGTATATTCGTTGTACGGTTTATTAAATGCCAATCAGGTCAGGCTAACACGAATCCGGGTGAATTCAACCATGATTGATTAGGGGAAATTGAAAAAGTTTGCATTTTCGGTGCAGATTTTGCAACCTGGGGTTTGATGCTGTGTTGAAATCGGAACTTATGTTCTTTCCTCAGAATGTCAAAGAACCCGACGAATGGACCCCTTTAATTTTAATTACAGAGCGGGCTTCAAATTATAATTTGCACTTATGCAGTTTCCCTCTTGATGAATGGGCAGGTAAAAGGGAGTCGGAAATGGCTAACATGGCTCTATTCTGCTTTGGGAATGTTTTAAAATTTTAAACGTAACTGCTGTGTCTAATTGGTGTTGTTGGTTAAATTACTTCTATAAAACGTTATAAGCATTATTTATTTATTCTTCCGTTCGGTTTCGAAAAAAAATTCCAAAATCAATTTGAACTGGCAAAATACATTCAGCAATAAACAAGATTGTGTTCGTTATCCAACATTTGCTATACCGAAATAGGCTTTAATTCGAAACTAACGAAAACCGCATCGTCATCGATTTCGATCATAATTAATAACAAAACCTGTACTAGAACTCCTTATTTTCACCAAAATTCTTCGTCAACAAGTTATTGTTCAGTAACACGTTGAAGTTTCCCTCAATAAAAGCCTACACCGTGTTGATCCACTTACAAAACTAATTATTCATGATATTCCGGAATCCCTGAAGGGTTCAATGTTTTTCATAGCTCCTTGTCGGGTGCATAGGGTCTTTTATGAAGCCTCATTCCAGTCCCATGCTATTACCTAAAATGTTATGATGACAATGACGGGATAAATAAATAATTTCGAGAGTGTGCCAAATGGACCCGGCTTTTGTAAGGAGACACGGTGACCTCGTTAACTTAACTTCCCTCTCTCTAAGCCCGTATTGTTTTACAAGGCAGTTGGGTCTCAGAATTTGGTCATGATGATCATGACTGTATGGTCATGGCAATGGGAGTGACAGTACGCTTTCAAAGCCTCAAGTCACCACTTCAAAAGCCTCGAAAGAAAGTGTTACAATGGGCACTTTGTATGTGTCCCATTTCCCCTATCCGCATTTACGGCTTTTATTACATGTTGAATAATTTAGATCCCTGGCCTTATGACGATGTCACCTCCGTCGTGGCCAAAAGAGTCGGCTTTTTACGAGGTGACATTTTTACATGACCAGGGTACAGTAATGACATCGCAGAGGAGCATGAATGGTGACACTTTCCGATGGTTTATCGTCACCATTAAAACGTCTTAACGGATATGGAGACAAGGGATTTAAAACATTTTGGATAAAAGGACAGTTACCACATGGTTCCGAGGACAATATAGTCCTGGATTTTTTTAACCATTTGTAGCAGAAAGATTTCAAAGAGTGGATTCAAGTGTTTCAATTATGTTTGGCAATATTCTGAGCGCTTCAAAACTTGGTTTCCAAAATAAATTAAACAAAACAGATTTAATTTGCACCTTGTACCAATAAATAATTCTAGCAGCGATACATATGTAAACATTGAAGTTTGTTTCCAGTTAAAAATACTTTAAAGAGTTCTACGTCAGAAGGAGAGATGTAAGCACGAAATTATATTATTGAAATGTTATAGATTTATATTTTCGATAATTTTTGCTAAAAAATACTGTTCTTAAAAGGTAAGAAAACATTCCATAAAGGTCAAATCAGAATTTAAACGCAAATAATGTTAGTCCTACCAATTCCTATTTGTTTTTTACCGTTTTAAATTTTTAAGCTGTCCCAGTTAGATGTAGATTTGTCATTTGAATGGTGAACGGTAAAAACATTTTGTTGTATTTATTTTTATGGACCCAATCATAGGTTTTAAATTTATTGTAGATTAAAGTCCTAAAATCCCAACAGAACTACCACCACCTACATCAATCAAATCAATCTCCTCAATTAATTGAACAGTTCCATCTTCCTCAACAAATCTCATCTGAATTCATCTGTTTAATTACAAGAATTCTTAAATCTCTACCCGAGACCCTGAGTCTTGATCTTGAAACCCCGAAGCGGATCTTCTCCCAATCCTTCTCCTGGACTAACTGAACCTTATAATACACAGCAAAAGAAGCCTCTCTGCTCTCTCTACGTTAAATACGAGATGTTCTAGAGGATTTCTCATCAAGGGAAATAATTAAGCAAGTTCATCAAAGCCTGACGTGCTAGCACAATAGAGAACGAGAGAGAGAATAGACAATCAGGCACGGAAGGAGGAAACTTTCATCCTGGAAAATCCGAAAGGACTATTTTCCAAATCAAACAAAATCCCGGCATTTCTTAACATTTCCCGTTTCTACCCGTGTAGTATTCCACACTACCCGGTCGGGTCTACTTACTTTATATGGGCACCATGGAATCCCGACTACAATAACCGCCCGGGGGGTACATCAAGCCAGGACTGATGCAGTTCACTATATAGAATACATTGTGCAAAACTGCATTTGAACTTCGAATCCTTCGTATGTGCCAGGAATTAGGAAATGAGGTATTTTGACGGATAGGGATGAGTCTGCTTCCACCCGAACTTCTACAAATAGACGGGCAACGGAACGTGTATTTAATTTAACCCGGTAGTATCTGCTTTTTCGGATTGGAGCTTAACTCTTCTCGGTTCTAGAGACAGAGATATGTGCAATTTGCCCTGGCCGGGTTGGTAGTTGGTTGAGAGCAATTTGGATCTTAAAATATGCGAGAGATATAATACATCGTAGATTGAGTTTTCAGTCTCCCTGCCTGCCCATCCATCCGTGGGCTAACGACAGGGAAATGAGGAAGAAGATAAATGGCTACCAGCCTTCATTCATATTATTATACACATGGAGAAGTTAATTAAGACGGATGATATATTGATATGGAGGTGAGATATAGGTGTATTTAGAGCCTATGTGATAGTAGATTGGATATAATATATGCATAGACTTGATACGGGTCTAGATACTCCACTTCCGCTTCGGATCCGTCGTAACCCCTGTGTGAGTATGCAAATTAGATCCGAGAACTATGTGCCAGCCTCTATAAACTCGTGCCCAAAAAGCCCCTTTGCTTGTGATTTTTAGGGGTTACAATTTCAGAGGTTTTTAACTCCATAATTAAATTATACGAGTTTAATTCCTGGAAATGGAAAGTATGGAATGATATTGGTTTGGAATATTTTTTAAACTCAAGATTAAACGATATTAATACACTTGTTAATTTAAGATCGTTTTTTGCTAAGATCTAGTATTTTAAACACATATTTAATTCTTGTTTTAATAAGACTTATTATGAGACTGACAATGAGACATTGATTATTAAATTTTCGAGTTTCCTTTTTAGCAAGGTAAGACATGTTCCTCACCGATTTTAAATGTAATTAAATTTAAATCTTAAGTGCCATTAGACAATGACAAATTTTGATGTGGAAAATATAATAATTTTAATAATGTTTTATTAAAAATCCCAAAGTGATTGCTTGACGAAAAAATTTAAACTCCAGACATGTAGGTTTTGTGTACAGTCTTAAATCAAACATGTCATAAAATAGAACCATTTCAACCATTCTACCTAACTACCCAAATATGTAATTAAAATTTAAAATCCAAACTCACCGGCTTCTTGCTAAGGGTCTGCCACTTGAAGTTCAGCTGCTCGATGTGGGTGGGGACGTTGACGATGAAGTTGAGAGCATAGTCATTCACCACACCCTCTCGCACCAAGTAGATCTCGGATGACAGGCCTGAAATTGTCGCAAAATAGAAAGAAAATCCATTAAAGTTTTACCCCATACACCATATTTTAATCAAATCTACTGACTACCTAAATATTTAATGTGGCCTGAACAGGTAATTTAGCACGTGATTCCAGGCCACTTTCTTCAGTAATTTAGATATAATATATTCCCATATTCTGGACATGCTTACTCCCCATTCGGAATGGACACTAATCATCATTAACATCAACTCGGCCTGTTATATTCCCTCGTATCTTTAATACGCGACTATTATTCATGATTCAATTCCAGGAGTCCCGTAAATTAATATCAAGAATGGAGGCTATTATTTCGGGGATGTTTTTCAAAATTTTGAACTAACGGCCTGTTCACATATATACATGGGATAATGGGCCTATTTAATTCGCCTTTGTTACTCGGTACAACTGGATTATTATTAGGATTCCTAGTACTAGGTCCGGGGGAAATATAATGCCTTTTCATTATTCACAAGATCCAGATACGGGTTTTCCTTATTCGAGTCGGACATGCGAAGGTGTACGGACATAATATGAGGCTACTTTTGGAGAAAGCAGCCCAACCAACACATTACGGACTTGTAATGACCAAGGATTATGGCCAAAACTGACTGCCCGTCTTTCTTCATTTAAGAGGAAGAATGGGAGATGGAGAATTATTATTATTTGTTGGAGTGGAAGTAGAGTAGAAGCTCGTTAAACGGAGCTTTTGAATAGTGATTTAGAAACACGTGAGGTTTGTGTTTTTGGAAATTTACTAATGTGGGGATTTATTTAGGGGTGGGATTGTATTATAGAGTCTAAGCTCGTTAATGGAGCTTTGGAATCATGATTTAGAGCCACATGAGGTTGTGTTGTTTTTCTTCAGGAAATTCTAAGAGAGGACTTATTTAGGGGTGGGGTTGTATTTTAGTTTAAAACGCTAAACTAGCAATTTGAAACGTTAGAAAAGGGGTTGGTTTATGTTAGGAAAGGATGTATCTACTTTTGCAATGTAATGGTTGAGGTTAAATTTCGGAGGAGTTTTTATTCCGGAATTTTAAAAATGAATTTAGTATAGATGAAGCGCAATCGTTTGTAGTAAAAATTAATGCATACAAACCCTGCAAAACAGTTTACTGCATACCTACATGGTTAATTATATCAGGGGTTGACTATACTCTGTATTTTGTATATATATACCAGAATATCGGATATAATGTATTATTCCGTTAATTTGAGGTGGACAGCGAAAGTAAGGATATAATAGAAAGCTGAAGAATAGAAGAAGATCCTTTGAATTCCTGATTACTCCTTCCATTAAAATCACCCTTCCCTCATTCGACTTCATTAAATTTCCTGAATTATTTATTTTTAAGGTTTAAGACACGTGATGAACATTAAGACGCTTTCACTGATTACAGTGCACAGTTGCTGGACATGAAGGGTCGGGCAGCGGGCACTATATGCATTCCAGTTTGTAATACTATTTAGATTTGGGCAATTTTACACTCTCGATGATCTATTTTTTTACGTCGAAGAATGTGAATTATTCCATTAACTTTAAGTCACAATCCCAAAAAATGACCAAGATTGAGAATAAAACCAAAACGAATAGAACTCCTTTAATTACTCAGTTTTTTTGCCAGAAAAGTTACATCACCAATCCAAAATCCAAGCCAAAGTTTCTGTAATGTAAAGAAAGCAGTAAAAGGAATAATAACTCTGTTGGACAATAAATATTTATAGGAAACAATGTCCAATCTGCAGAGTTGGAAAGTTTCGCGATAAAAATGGATATAAAATCGCGTGAGTGCGCTTTTGTGCGTCTGCCCTTTAATGTATTGCAATCATCTTGATTTGTCCTGCACTGAATGGTTATAATATACTAACTAGGCTCCGTTGGTTCAATATAAGAAAGTCAAGCGTAATCAGTAAACGTACTAATAAAAAGCTGCAATAAATTTTAAGATTTCCTTGTCTGTTTCCAAATTCCAAGTCATTTTGATAAAGCGGAGTATTTTATGAAATATTAGCAATTAAAATAAAGTTAAATTCCTTTGTTCTATGACAGTTATATGATTTATTTTTTTCACTAATGAATTCGGTTTTTACAATTAAATGAAAAAAATCTGTGCAAACGTACAATCCAAGAGTCACTTGTCTCTATTAAACGTCTGAAACTCTGACTAAATCCAATCTATTATCTTCAATCAAAATATTCAGGTCATTAAATTAACAAATTAGCTTTAAAATCACAAAATCTGAAAGTAAAATTGAAACTACTATTAGGATACTAATACACTTCCCTGTCTCTGTCTGCAGGTACTTTCACCCTTTAAAGCTAGGGTTGGGCCAACCGATATTTAAAGATTGAGTACGACGGGGCCAGGCTATATATTGCAATGTACTGATCGATGATCCGATAAGCCGTATTAAATCAGAAACCAGAGAATTTAAACTCCCGTTATTTGCTGAAATTCGGATTCAGGAGCCGTAAATCTCAACCGCCCACCCAACACGAACTATTCAATTCTAAAACCTTACTCCTTGGATTAAGAATTAATAACATGATCTAAATGAAGAATTATACACTTCAACTTACAACTTATAAATATATATTACAGATAGAGGCGGAACGGCGAAAGCGTAAAATATTACGATCCTTTGTGGGCCTGTCGAATGCTTCTGTGTTTCTACAGTTGTTAGACTGCTTGGACATGCAATAGGGAGGTGGTTGCACTTTTAAGGTATTGTTCTTCGGATTTTAGGCAGAGATTTTGATTTGTATGCCTTCCGTTTTAACCAAATCGTGTAGAGTAATCCCTACTATTGTTCAAACAACAGAAGGAATAGTTAAAATCAAGTGTACAATTAAATTGCACTTTCTGAAAGCAATCACTATCCAAACTAAGAAGACATCTAAATATTTGAAAAAAAATATCATGAATTGAAAATCCTACTCCGACATATAAACTTACGGAACATTTTCTCATGTACAAAATATCTAAATGACATCTATTATTGATGTAAAATCGACATTAAAATTAAAACCATCCGTTAATTAACCAAAAATACTATTCCTTGCTAAAACATTGCAATCTAATCACTATTTTGACATTTTTCCACAAAAACAATCAAATAACTTGAACCCAAACATATTTTTTCTTTCAATTTAGCACTTACTCAAGCTCTAGTGTTATTATTACATGTTCAATCCCAGCTCGGGCTTAATCCCGTTATTTACTGCATTTCTCCATGTCTCTCTCTCTGTTATTAGAATGTGCATTATTATTATTGTTCTCTGTCCATTATAAGTCCATACTGAAATATCGTTCTGCCTCTCAACACTCTCTCTGTCCAGGCAAAAAGCCCGTATGTCCAAACTGTCCATACTTCTCCTGTCCAAATCCCAAAAAACAAAGATAGGCTCCCGAAAGAACGGAGTCGAGTCGTAACTGTTCCTTATCACGCAATGCCCAACCGGGCATTATCTTACCCGCTATTTTCCAACCGTATTAATTCACCTGCCTCTCCTCTCGGAGTGGAAACATAGCTCTGGTAAAAGCCATAAATCCTTTTCTAATTATTTTTAACTTGAATGTGTATGTAACGCATTAACTATAACTACAGCTTGTTATCCCTGTAGCATGTATACCGAAGTTGGTTCAGCCTTTGGCTATTTTTACGCATTTTACTGCCCCAAATAACATTTTATTGCCCTGATTAACCTTTTCGACATCAGGAGATAAGGACTGGAATGACGAAAGTCGCTCAAGACGTCAAGAAGTCCTAGCGGAATGCTAAATGTCAACTATGTCAACATTTTCCAATTAGGCATATGACTATATGGCTACTTTTTATGCTGCTGACGTTGACGGTCCGTTTATGGTCAGCTATTGACGTAAAACATCTAGCTCTGGTTAAATTTTTAAACATTTTAAATGCAGCTCATTTGCATGGCAATCTGGCCCGGAACCTAAATTAAAACTCATTAAAAAATGCTCTAAAACTGCAAGAAACCCTTAAATCCGGGTTCTAAAATCGGGCATTGACACAAATTTCAAGTCCGAAAAGCCAAACTTGTCCATGATTGGCCCAAGAATATTTTTATTCGTCCATGGACTAGGAACCAAGTTTCCCTTGTTGTTTCCAAATAAACGATTCCTGGGAATGGAGAGGTTAATTGGTCACGTCCTTCCATCACTTCAAAGTTACCAAGTCTCAAAGTCCCATCAACCTATTCGCCGCCATAGGGTTACTTTCTCTTAGCAACTTACATACGGATAGTTTAGATTTGGCATGGCTTGATGGGCAAGTAAATAGTAATTTAGAAAAAGAGGCCAATTTCTTTTCCTAAATGAAATGAGGAGGATTTCAAAGGCTGACGAGAGGGCTATATAACTGTTAGCACAGGAAGTTTAGCTACGGAATGAGAAACTAACTAAAATACGCGGCTAGAGATAGTGAGAATTCTGAAATTGGCAAAAGTGAATTTACTTCGGGTTTTTTCTTCTACTAAATTGGGGAAAGTATTTCTGAACGTTTTGTAATTTAGCTAACTCATTGAATGGGAACTTTGGGATTTGGGAATCCCTGTGTTGACGGACGGTCCGAATTTGAACAGAAACTGAATATATATTTGCTTGAGACAATCACGGAATTGTAAGATTGTATTTAACGCTTTTAGTAACTACAAATAAAAAGAAAAGTAAAATAAAAAATCACGTATTTTATGTTTCATCAAGTTATGTGCATCTGACATTTTTTAAGATTCTAAATACTAAATTTTTTATTCGTGACATTTCAATGTTTTAAAACGGAAAGCGCATAGCAATGTCTCCTGATTTCTCCTGTAACAGCGCTTTGGAAACGCGTCCTATCTATTTATAGAGCCAGAATCCTTGTTTCGGAAAAGTGGTAGAGGAGGATTGATGAATGAAGTGATAGTTTGTTGGACCCAGTCGGCAGTCGAGTCCCTGTCCTGTACTTGAAAATAGGCTGAAAAGTGGCTTCTAAATGATAATTGAGAAGAAGGACCTAACTTCCTTGAGTGGCTCACTTTCTCGAGGAACAAACTTCTTAAGGATCTTCCTCTTACAAGGGAAGTAATCGAGAGTGAAATTCCAGAATCGTCTGATTTTTTTACAGTTGAAAATACAACTAATAGGAACTACAAAACCGTAAAAATTATCTGCCCTAATTCATCCTGATCATATTTAAAAAATTATGAAATAAAAAAATCGCGAAAATTGACATTTTCAAACCGTCATAAAACAACCAATTGTGGGTCAATTTTCAAAATCTTTCGAGTTTTGCGATGCTGAAGAGTTGTTTTTCAAGGAAATCTAAAGAACTGAACATTTGGAAAAAATCGAAAAAAAATAATTTTTTTTCAAGCATCCAGAGAGTCCAGATTTTTTCGAAAATTTAAAAAAACTCAAAATATTTTTTTTAAATTCAAATATTTGAAATTCCTTGAAAATCAACTCTTTAGGATCACAAAACTCGAAAAATTTTGAAAATCGACCTACAATTCGTTGTTTTATGACGGTTTGAAAATGTCAATTTTCGTGATTTTTTTATTACATAATTTTTTAAATATGATTAGGATGAATTAGGGCAGATAATTTTTACGGTCTTGTAGGTCCTATTAGTTGTATTTTGAACTGTAAAAAAATCAGACGATTCTGGAATTTCACTCTCGATTACCTCCCTTGTTAGCCGATCAAGATCCGTCTTCAGGATAAGAAGACACGGAATCCACTTCACAACCACCACCGGACTTATTTCTATTAGGGACCATCCTTAAAAACGTAGCTAAATCAACTTAAACCCCGAGATAAACCCCATCCGCCCAGTATAACGTAGAAATTACCCCCACACGACCCAATCACAAACGCAGCTTATGAACGGCCTCTTACGCAACTTCTGGTCTAGTATATTCTATAAGTTCCTCTGTTCACTGTAGGCTGTAGACTTATAGAATAGAGAGTTGATTTGATAGTGCTTTAGGATTTAGAACATGAGGAACTCTTCGGAGTTCTTAAGACTTTACACGTACGGAAGATCTTTTACTTTCTGTTAACCCTTTGAAAGCGATGAGAGTCGAGCGGATAAACTTTCGAAGATATAAAACGGTTGTCATTTGCTTTCTCCTACCGACTTTTCCAAATAAGATCAACAATCATTTATATTCCTTCGTTCCCTGACTAACAATAAGATTAGTAGTTTCGGGAAATCGGGTCGTATAAATGTTTTGTTTTAAAACGGTCTGTTATTGCAGTTACAAATGTTACTTCGGATTCTGGGATAGTTTCCAATGAAAGTGACATTTGATTGGTGTTTATGAATTCTAGAATTCTAAGTTAAGTCTTGTGTTTCCTAAATTAAGATTTTGAAATATTTCATTCCATGGTTCCAGTAATAATAATACTCCTACTGGATAATATTTTTTTTAAAGCAGGTTCCTCTTGCAATGTTTCTTACTTCAGTCATGCGGTAATTATAATGTAGTAATTCTTTAGAAATTTTAACAGATATTTCGGCGTTTATCAAACCAAGTCGACTAGGGAGTTGTGCAACTTAAAAAAATCCAGGGGGATGGGGGTTATACCGGGGTTGACGGTACCAAATTTTATTTAAAAACATTCCCCATCAATATCCAAATGGCCTACTGTCTCTAATATTATTGCCTACTGTACAATGTTCCATGTTTTTGGATGAAGAAAGGTAAAAATGTAGGAAGAACAGTCGGAAGAATAAGGAGTGATAACGTGACTTGAGTTTGAAATCCTGCTAAAATATTTGCTGCCAGTTTAACACTACCTCAATTCAAGATCCGTCCAATTCCCTTAACTACTATTGCCACTACTTCCACCACTTTCACCAACAAGACCCTCTGTCTGTTCGTCCGTCTGCTTGTATAGAAAGCTGTAGGATTTTAAGCCTAAGCCCTGCTCTATTTGCCAAACTAACTTGATATTTATTCAGAACGTCACTCCATTTTTTGCCATCTGATTCTGAGACCTTAGATTCTCTGATCTTTCTCCCGACTTCCATGTTCAAAGTCGGGGAGAAATATGGATCTGCGAGAAAGAAGAAAAGATTCTCAACTCTTCTTTTATTTCTTTAGTTTTTATTACCTGCCTTTTCCCTTTGAGTGGGTTGGCTTATGAATCTTATCGATTGTTGTGTTGCATTGTGGGATTTTTCTAGAAATGTTGAGTACCAATCTGTGGATGCTAGACCCGATAGAATAAGTAAAAGATTTTTTTCGTTGTTGTGGTTGAATTGTGGGGACTTATTTGATTGGTTTGTTAATAAATTTGCGTAAAAGATCAAATAAATTACACCGCACACTCCAGAGTATAAACAACTCATTAAGACAATTTGGTACAATATTATTTGAGAGGAATTTTCTCGTGAATTTTTGAGCCTTTTGAACAATTTAAAAAATACATACCCCCGTAATACAAGCCCACCCTTAAATAACAACTCGCCTAGATGATTGAAAAGAATACAAACCCATGTGGATCTATTTCATGCTTAACCTTACGTTTTTAACAACTTGCGGCAACGAAATCTCTGATGGATTGTAATTATAATACAACTTCAAAACAAACAGTAACTCGATTATTCGACAATTAAAATACAATTAATCAATGTATACTTTCTATTGTCATTATTACTACATTTTATTCCATTTGTGTTAAAATTTCATAACTGCCAATAGGCAAGTTTCTCATATCTCTTTACAAATTGCTAAAAATATAAAAGTACCCATATCAATAGAGGAACAATTCAAGAAAATTTTAGCTCTAATCTGTAATACTAATAATTTAATACTACAACTTATTAAACTTAATTACATTATAAAACCCGCATTTTATCATGAAAACCCTCTATCACTAAAATTAAAAAAACGTACATTTTATATAAACCCCCAAGCGTATCCCAAACCCTCCCGTATTTTTAACAAAAATGTAGCTATAAAATACTGCAGATAGACATATCAATGTTATTTCCTCAACCAAATAACTACTTTCCATATCGTATAAAAAACCCCGTCTGTTTTTGTCTCTATTCCATCATCTCATAGATCTTACGCACTTTGCTTCCTAAGGAAGAAGAAGGGATACTTTCGGAAATTGGAAATCAGCGGACCGTAGAATATTTGCCGACCCTCCACCCCGAAAAAACGAATGGAAAAATTGATGGATTTCCCTTCTCGTCCGGAGAAAATTAGAAATGTTTTGCAAGTTCGGACGTTCGTTTATTTTATGGGTTGGGCATTCTTATCCCATCGATTGTTTACTATTTGTCTAGCCAAACATTCTCCTAACTCGGTTCTTCCTCAAGACTGAAAATACATATTTACAAGAGGTGTTATTCACGTCACTCTGTTAATATTTTTTAGCCTTTATCTTTCGGTTTTTATTTCGTATTTTTTAAATTACAAAGCTGGAGTTATAGATATCGATATCTGACAATGCAACAATTGATAGAAACCTATTTCTGAAGGCTAATATAATTTTCAATTGCTAAATTCCGAATAACATCGCAAAACACTCAACATTTCCGAAATCTTAACCAAGCAAAACATAATTAATTTACGTTTAGTTGTGAAACCCTAATCGTCAGATTCGATAATTTAAAAAACAGTTAAAGAGCATATACCTAAATAATACAGTTTCATCCGTAGCCTCAAATTCCAAATCCCCAAAATAAAATTTTGCAGAATTTGCCAATATTTTATATGCATTACTCAAAATTTCAAAGCACAAAACGGAATTTAGAAATCTACACTCTCTGGCATATTCTATTTTCTGAAATGAACGTACTTTTAAATGAGTTTAGTGTTTTTTGTCTTCAAATAAATTCCGTACTTTTACAATCGGTCTTGCAGAAAAGGAAGAAGGAAAAAACTTTGCATTCTTCCAGAACTTTTCTCCAATTACTAATAATAACCTTTAGGGCTTTACAATTACTTCCATTTGAGTCAGTTTTCGCTCTAATTGGAGGATAATTCTCTGTAATCCAAGCGGAAACGGGAATGATTTGGGTTTCCATTTCGTAGCTTTACTTACAAATACCACTTTAAACCATACGACGGGTAATATAAATCCTTCGTTCTTATCCTCTGGGGTTTTCAAAAACTTTAGTTTTTCTGGGATTTAGTGACGGAACAGAGCTTTTCTCCTTATTGTTACAAAATATAACTTTATGTAACGGGATATATTCTTTGTTTTAAGTAATCGTATAGCTATTGATCGGATTCAAGTGTTTTAAATTTCAGATTCATGAATACTGATATAATCATATAGCTAGGGTTGGATTCAACGGTATGTGCACCACTTGCATAATGTGAAGATTTTAGGTGTCCGTCTGCCTGTCCTTCCTCACGATAACGGGCGAAGGGCTCCTTCTAAATATTTTTTGGGGAATTAGGACGCTCAGAGTTCAAGCTTGTTGGAAGACCATGTAAGTCGAAGGTCAAAGGTAGATATGATGTACGATTACTCAATGGTTGGGGCAGTGTGAGATTTTTAGTTTATGCGTTTTTGATTCAAAACCATTTTGTATACATACACAGAATTATGAAGAAGTACGATCTACAATTCATTAGTACATTCGTTGGACAGTTTATTATTTTGCATTTTCATACAATCAGATATTCAAATTGCATTGATTGTGTTGTAATTCCATGGTACAAAATCTAAACATTTGTATTGCTAAATTATAATTGTACTCAAATCATTAATCGTGGTTTTATTGAAGCTTTATTCAAAAATTATTCCCATGTGTTTGCATTACAAGCCTAATCCACGTGAAATAAACAGGTCGGAAGTCGGAACCCTCGTCGCATTCTCTTGAATAAAAATTTTAATCAAATTACTATTACACATTTGCTTTTTTATATGCTAAACAACATAGAGAACGGTATGTCTACTGTCGAAATTTTCAGAAGAATTTGGAAAGCCCAACTAAATCGCTTTCCCTTTGGAATATGAAATCGAATATCCTAGGGCCTGGTTTTGTTTGATTTTAATAAATCCCCAGCACAGTATCTTGAAATCTCAATCGCTTTCACTTACTCGAGAATAAACAATTTCGGATTTTTTTACAATTATTATACGGGGGCCATTAGCTATTTAAACAATATATATTTTATCTACTTTTATTACGTACTTGCCTCAATCTTTCGAATAAGCGTATTCGGTAGCTCAGACGCTTCAAGCCTTTAGCTGAAATCTATAAAGGAAACTTCAACTCACGAACAAATATCGTCAAACTTGAAACACGGCTATTTGATACGAGTTTTTTTACGGATTTATGCCATTAAAACCCTATTACGTCCTTTCGAATGTCTGTCCCTCTAAATTCCTACAGTTTTGAACCCATGAAAACATATACATCTATTTATAACGGAGATTGTGACAATAACCTGTCCGATCTTTGAAAGTCATTAGAGCAAAAAATAGGAAAAACCATAAAATTTGTAAAACAGCAAGACCAGTTTTTGCCCCTTATCCTAAGTTCATCAAGTCTAACAAGGCTTGTCAACGACTTTACATAGACAAATACAATATCACACTATGATTGCACGACTGTGACAAGAAATAATTCTCATTAAGAGTTAATGACTTGTCATATCATCCTGTGAAACCTGGTTTCACAGTTATATCTAATTTTTGAGAACATTTCAATTTTTCTTCAGGCTCAGTCCCTATCAAAGCTTTCTGCAAACCATACCTCTTCATTTTTTTAGTCGAAACCTTTGAAAATGAATTTATTAAATATTTCAAAAACTTCCAAAATCCTAATAGTAGTATCGATATTTTTATTTCAATCCGTCGGGATTGTAACCTCAAACGGACGGTTTTTAGAACCACCAAACAGATCCTCGATTTGGCGATTTCCTGAATACAAACATCTCAATCCTCCACAAAATTACAACGATAATCACTTGGATTGCGGTGGTGCTCTTGTGAGTTAATTAAGAAAATTAATCAGTCAATTTTAATTAACTAAATTGTAGTATCGGAAAACATTATTAAAATCCGATACTTTTCCAATTACAACCGTAGGTTGAAGAAGACGAATCCAAAACCTGTGGGATATGTGGCGACCCAATCACTGATCCCATTCCTCGGCCAAATGAAGACGGTGGAGCTTTTGCAAAGGGAATTATCGTTCGGACATACAAAGCTGGCCAGGTTGGGCGTGAAAATTAATTTTAGGAATTTCTCAAGTTTCATAATAACTAATTAACTAATTATAATTTGATTAATTTCTAAAGGAAATCCCGGTAACGATTCAATTAACCTATGGCCAAAAAGGCTTCTTTGATTTCAAACTCTGTGCTAAGGACGACTCCAAGTCTCATTTGGATCGGAACTGCTACGAAGAGAACGTGTTAAGTGTTGGTGGCAACGGTAACCGAAGTAAATTCATGATCACGGAAGCTGCTGGGAAATACTACAATCTCACATTAGCCCTTCCAGGGAACCTTCGATGCAATCACTGCGTCCTTCGTTGGCGATATCGGGCTGGTAATTTAATTTATATCCTTTTAATAGCGAAAAAAAACCATGATGGCAAAATGATTGTAGATAATTTAATTAATATGGACGATTATGCTTGTTTAATCAGTTATTGTTTTGTTTTTGTTTTAGGAAACAATTGGGGAGAGTGCGGGGCAGGGAAACCTGGAGCTTTGGGCTGTGGACCCCAGACTTCATTTTACGGTTGCTCGGACATCGCGATTTTGTAGAAACCTAAGTTCCTGATAGTGTCAAATTAACGTAAAATTTGCAGGAAATGAATGAATTCACTTAATTTTGTGACATGTAACTTTGTAATTTGCAATTGGTTTCATTTTTAAAACGATATAGATTTCTACTTCTGTTATCCCAGCCCCAATGCAATCATGTTTAAGTGTGCATAGGTGATCTTGCACTTTATTTTTAATAAAGCTAACATTTCCAACTGTACGTAAACAGTTTAGTAAAAATCGCATCAACTCGAAGAAAGCGGATTAACGAATCCGAGCCTTTTAAACCAGAAAGCAATGCAATCCCGTTTACTTACATTTTATTACCCTTCGGGTAAAAACACTACTGACTCTCCAAAAACCCCCCAGGAAAGTTTCCGTAAATCGCGTGAACACCCACTCCTCACGAACTGGACATAAAAAAGCGAGGAATGATTTTGTCCAAGCAGTCAGTCACTCAACATTCAAGATATAACTCTCCTATATTATTATTATTATTTCTCTTTTAGCCCAAAAATCAAGACTCCAACATCTTTGCCAGCTTTTTACTTTTTAGCTTTATTATGGAACTTTCTCTTCAATCCTGGATTTAGCCAAGAGTTAAGAGTTTGATTGAATATGTGTGGATGGTTCATAAACAACTTGGAAAAGTCTATGTATTAAAAAAAATACCATCTGGGCTGGAGTCCTCATGTTTACAATCCCGTCCATGGGGGTGGGGTTTTATTTCGGGTTACTTTGTGCAATTGAGAAAATAAAAACTCGAGATTTTGATAGATTTGTAAAAAAAAAAACTGGCTTGAAAATCGCTTCGTAATTTTCTTAATTTTGTAAGTGGCTAAAGACATGAGTTAAACCGAAGAATACTCGAAAAGAACCACATTGACTTGAACTGTATCTAAAATTGCTTATAGCTTTCAAATCAATTGAATTCCAGTCCATTATGCATTACTATTGTTTTTATGGACAAATAATACTTCTTCGCACTGAGCTCTCCCTAAACCTAAACCACACCTCAAACTTCTAAACCTAGGGTAGGTCTCAAGCCTAACCCCAAAAATCGAGAGGGTTCAATAACAAGGAGTAAAAACAAGTCAATTCCAAGCCAGTACATTTTGAAGAGGGTGAAGAGAGCTTGAGACTTATTCCCATTTCAGTGGTGAAAAAACCTACAAGTTTCTAACAGCTTAAAGCTACAAACACTTAACACGCGATAAGACATGCCACCACTACCACCACGAAACTAATCTTAAACACACTCTCTCTTAAACTGAACAGGAATGAGAAAAAATAACCTCGCATTTAATGATATAGCAGAACCCCTGTAACAAGTAACGAGGATGATACGTTCTTCCTCGGAGTAATATATACGGAAGGGCTTAAGCCTAATCCTTTAAAAGACTTTCATTTTTACGGGTGAAAGGAAATAGAATCGCCATTACAAAAAGGTTGGTATTTTATCCCTCCGGGCTGTCTGTTAACGATGACAAGAGCAGTATAGTGGGTGAAATTGGTTGGTTGCGAATATGTCGGATGTTGAGTGAACCTCCGACAAATATGTCTTGTGACTGTGACAAGTAGTACGTCTTGGAAAAATGTGTCATGAGCAAGATGGGTAAATTTGAGACAAATATTTTTTGTTGGTAAAAGTATACCTGAAACAAATATGTCTTGTGACACTTTTAACTGGACTAAAGTTGTCTCAGCACAAGTAATCTGTATTAAGACAATTATGTCTACGGCAAGTATTGCTTGTAACAAACCAATTTGTGCCGGATTTCTTCGCGGGTTTTCAAATTTCCTCTAATAACATTGGTGGCGGCAAGAATTCGATTTGAACTCGGCACAAATAGGTTTACTACGAGCAATAGCTATGCAAAGGAAACAGCCTCAGCGTTGGGAATTTACCGGACAAAAATGACTCCCAACAAATATTTCTGGTTGAAGTACAGTCAACTAACTGCAACTATTCCAATGCAATCGGAAGTAACTTGCAAAAAAACCTGAGAAAGGTCTTAATAATAATAATATCATATCCTAGAGGAAGAACACCCGTTTACGATGATCACATTATGAGGTCGACGGTGGTCTTTAGTCCGGTCTCGTTTTGGTGACATGACGTGGACGTGACCGCTGGTCACATAGTCTTCCGGTCTGTTAGGAACCACAATAGCCTACACCCTATACTTTAAACATATATAGTCGGCTGTAATAGAATGAAGACGATATATTATGTTCATTGAATGCGGTGTCAGGCCGACTTAAATTCACTTCTGCTCCCTCGTCTGGAAACCCGTCGGAGAGTGAAATGGAAGTGAAAGCACGTAGAGCAACAATTTTGTTAAGGATTCCTTAGGGTTCTTTCTTTGTAATACATGTCCGACTCTACAATAGTTTCCGCACCTTATTTTTTGCTTTACATTTGTAGATACTTTTAGCAGTTGCAAAATAACCACAATGTAAATGAGGCAAATTGTCAATTAGCTAGGTTTAGAATATCCCGAAATATTGGCCAACGGCCAACATGTAGAAGAGGTAAGAAAATGGTAAATTTTTCAAAAATTAAAAATCGGTTAGAACGATTCGAGGAAATTCATTTGGAGCAATTGTAGCTAATGATATTTTAATAAAATACCAGCTTACAAAGAAACTAGTTGAAATCTTAAAATTTTAACCTAGTGGGCAAAAGCAACATGCTAAAAATGGGAATAATAAAACATCCAAATTCAGAATTTGCACAACCATGATGAAATTTTAATAGAAGTTGCGTTGGGTGAAATACGATTAAACTATGAATTTAACTATCTTTATAGAGTTGTTCAAATTTAGATTTTACAAATACTTAAAGAATAGATAAATTTTTAATTTAAACAAGTGATTCTTCCGATGTGCTTATAAACATAACTTTGGACACAAAATTGTTCAACCTATTTCTCAACAAATTAATATAATACGCAGCTTGGAACCAAGAGTGGAGTCAAACTAAAAGGACCTTAAATAAAAATATCCGACTGAAGTACTGAAAGTGACATGTCTCATTTCAAAATTCCATGCCCAAGAACAAACGTCAAAAACATCAATTACAGTAATGACATTTCGGAACAAAGATGACCTCCTGTCGACCGTCACCGAATTTGTCGGAATTGTCGACATTTTTTTACTCTTAATGTTCCTCCCAGCTCCAGAAATATGGAAACATCAAATGACACGAAAAAATCGAAAGGGTTAAAGCCGGAATCAAGCCCCCTGGAGTTTGCTTATGGTTTTAGGAAACTCTACCTCACATACCTGCTATTTCTACAAACTATCATAATCCATCTTTTTTAAGCGGAAAGGAACAGCAGGGGTCATCCTGATCTCTATTCTAAATCGTAATGTACGGGAAAGGCAACCAGGTATCCCCTGAATTTCGGAGAACTGGAATCATACATTAAATTACATCTGCTCCTCGGTAAAGTGAGCCAAAATTGAGGTTTATAAAACATACTAAACACAACTTGTGCGGAAGATCTGTATTTTAAAAATTATTTGTCACATTTATCTGAACTTGTCAAAAATTTCAAATTTTAAAATTTCCAAAACGCCAAAAAATTCCAGATCTTCGTAATCTTATTAAATTCAGAATTTCATCCTCACAACTCTACAAATCAATCCAAAAACGAGCTCCTTGTAACCAGTCTCCCCGTATTACATATTGACAAAGTAATGGATGATAATGATTAACATCCAGGCAATCATCCCGCATAATGCCCTGCCGTCTTTTGTGATTGTGAAATCCGACTGTCACCTCTGTTCCTGACAATATTGACAATCGGGGACGAGGATCAACAATAGCATTGTATTTCAAAGAGGAAAAGGTAGTAGCTAGTAGAACCTGCCTATGGAATCCGATAGTCCTGGCTCCTCCGAATTCGGGGTTGACATTGCATAATCGGAGTAGACTGTATTATGTTCCCGATGTGACAACTATTTGGTTCCTTTTGCAGAGTGGAGATAATAATGTAAAGTTCGGGTCTTGGGGTGTTATAATATTTGTATATCGGGTGTTGAAACGTTGAATAAGGATCTTCCTTGATGCGATGTCATCAGCAGCCCTAGTTGATTTTCTGGTTGACAACAGACTACTTGGCCCCACCGAAATTCTCGACCAAATGGGTTTCCATTGTGTTCTCCCTCGCCTAAGTCTTCCTTTATAATTCGATATTTTGTCGACAAACTATCGGAGCATCAAACTTTGTGAGAAATATTAAGTAAGTAAAGCCCCATGAGGAGATGCACATTTTTTCAGCTTTCTTTTATGTTTGTAGATAGGGGGAAAAGAATATCAAAACATATTTAGAATCCCGTACTATTTTGGCTGTTGTAGACGGAGAGAGAATCAATCTCATCATAAAATGTCAACTCCTAATAATGCCTAATATTCCGAGGAGGTAAGTTTCTTTTTTAAGAAGTATTAAGGATAGAGCCTTCAGTCAACCGTCGATCCTAAACTCTTTTCTCACCCTTTCGTAATTTTGTTCTGACGAGGGAACCATTTTGATTGATAACTTTGTAGGATCTAGTTAGACCTTTTTAGTCAACTTTAGTTTTGCAGTGTTGATTTTCATAAATTTTTGAATGAGTGGTATCATTTACAAGTAAGTATTATAGCGTTTGTTATGGAAATGAGGGAACTAATGAATTACATCCGTTTTCATTCTATATGCCAGGCTTATTATACCAAAAGTTGACGTACTTTATGAATGTCACAGTTAAATCAGGATAATGATTTTGATAGATTTAATATTCGTCAAATTTCTTAACATATTACAAACTATCATAAATCTATTGTGCACCGCTAAAAAAGTATCTCTACAATTTAAAAAAATAGCGTTATATAACATAAATTTCGACGGTTTGAAAATTATTCAATTGCTGATGGGAATATAAAATTTTCTTCTCTGTGACCTGAAATAAATTCCGGAAATTTGGAAGACCCTATTTTACTGTAAGCGAAAAAAATTGACAGTGTTGGGCAAAAATGAGAATATTTATAATCAAAAAGGAACAAATTTTTCTAATTCGATTTCTGGAAAAAATTCCTGACAACATAGTGCCGAGTTTTTTCCACCAGCCAATAAACAAGCCCATCGATCTATTTAAATTACTAATATTATTAAGTACTTCGCCTTGAAATAAGGGAATTAACAACAGGGAAGGTTCCCTTCTGCGTTCCAAACTTTCCCTATGAGAAGGAACAAACTTTCTCCCCTTCTTTCTCCACCTTATGTCATATCCCAGGGATTGTTTGTTCCTCTTCTTCTTACTTCTTTATCGCTCTTTGATATTGTTATTACTCATAGACGCATTTCCTCCAAATCGCTTCCTAAACTTCCTCTCCGTCTTCTGCTCCAATGACACTACTACGGCTACCCTAAATCCCTAAATAAGTCCCCACTTTTTTTGAGCTCAAAACGGTGAGTTTCACTATATTTTCCTCTAGATTTTTTAGAACCGAATTTAAAAAGGATGGTGGGAAAGAAGCAAGGGTTTTAGCTAAGTTTGTATAAGTAAATTTCACCTTAAATTAACATACAAAAATTGTGAGTTGGTTTTAGTTTCATCAAGAGAGAACAGACACGCTACAAAAATGATTGAATTTTTGAACTATTTTTAGCTGATGTGGTTTAGTAAATTGCAGATTTGTGTTAATTTTCTTCAATTTTTTTCACGTTTCAACCTGATAACTTCAGAAACAGGTCGTAAATGATAATTAAAATAAACCAGTCGGTTTAAAGTGTGATCCGTTACCTCAAAACCCAAGGAAAAATAAAGATTAGCAAGGATTTCCTTAAATAGCACCTGGAAACATCCAAAAACTTATAGGTTATAGAAGTCTTATTAGTTCTACTAGTATATATCACAGGCAGGGAAGTTATTTAGAGGGGGGTCCTTATTTAGGGTTAAACGGTACAGGATCCCCTGAACTCCTGAACCGAACCCGAGAAAAACCATAAGACGACGACGAAGGCGGAGATGAAGGTTTTACTACCTTTTTACAAGTCAGGAATTGCAAAGATTGCGAAGTGATTAATATGCCAAGAATGTAGTCAACGGGGTAGAAAGAAATTATGGAAAAATCCTGGAAAAACTACTCTCTCGGCATTTATCACGGAAAATGTCACACGGGGAGCAAAAACGGGTCCTTTCTCCCGGACATTTAATTCTTTGGCAAATATCATTCCAAAGTTCAGTCGGGATATCCTATCTTCCTAAGCCCGTTCCTATCCTACTAACATTACATTATTATCCTGATTTTACTGATTTTATAATATCATTTTATATAATAGCATCACCACCACCCCCAAGTCTACAAGGTATAGTTCCACCGTTCCAGTTCCATAAACGACGTCCCCTCTACCGCCTTCCCTAATGTAAAGGAAATAGATGGAGATGTCATTTCATTGTTCCGCTGATTTAATCACTTGCTGAAAGCTTAGCAAACTTCCCGTCTATAAACTTTCCATGTCCTCATTGTTCCATCTTCAAAGGCCGTACTGAAAATACGGAGACAGCAAAGCTAAAGCTCCGCAAAATAGCCCAAATCTGACATAAGAATATGAAAGTAGGGCTCGGAATTGTCTCGAAATCCATAGATATTGTATGTGGATTTGCCAAAGGTTATGAATTATTGATTCGGCCCGTTAAAAATATCGTTAAAAAAGTCCAGCCTACTCCTGTATTTCTTAACATTTAAAAAATGGAATTTAGAGACTATCTCCCAGTAACTTTCCCTATAAACCTGGGTGGATTCAAAAGACAAACTTTTCCCATCCCGGCTCATGGAAATGGCTTTGGATGGTCATGAAAATGGTCGGATGGAGGGATATTTACAAGTTATGGCTACTATTTCTTGAATTATACATCTATTCGCTTTTACAATGTGTACAGAGATTTCCTTTATGATACCCTGCTAAAGTTGGATAAGAAATATCGGGATTTTTACAGGAAAAAAATATTGAAAAAATATGAAATCTCGAAGACGACATTTTCCCTCATGTCAAATTGTCAACCTCCTTGGGATATAGGTTCGATTATTTTGTGATATGGTGGAATGGTTTTGGTTTTGCGACGAGGAGGAAGAGGGTTTAAAAAAATTGCATTATTATTATGATTATGGGGCTCATTATGAAGATTACGTTTATTATGGAACCAAAGAACCATGGGATTATGTAAGTCGGGGCCGTTCGTAACTAAAGTCTTTGCATTGGTTTACGAGTATCTAGGTGTGAACGCACTTTAAGGGAACACTCTGTCCGTCAGTCCGGCTGTTTTTTGTCCTAGAACTGTTGAAATATTCAAGTTTGTTTGAAATCATATTTCTAAGTTTCACTCTGCATTTTTGTTGTTTCGTATAGATGACTTTTTTATATTTAATTGTTTTCATTGTTTTTTTGTGTTTCGCGTAGGATTCACCCCTTCATTATACCCGTTTTCAAAGCTTTATCCAACTTATGAACAACCCCCCCCCCCTTGAATTCTAAAAGGAAACGTTCTAAGACTTCTGACGACGATAAGATATAGGCAATCGAGGGGGAGTGCTTATTATTAGTACGACACGATTTTATTATTATATATTCCACCAACATGGCTAATACCATCATAGGTTCCAATACGGGCCTATAAGTCATAATGCGTCCTAGCCCATATATTACGATGACTTTTAGGAGTAATGAAATAAAATCTAATGAATGAGAACGGCTCTTATAAATACTTAAGAAGAGGAGGACGGGGAAATGGGATCTTTTGGGACTTTGGAGCTAAATAGTAAAGTAAGCCAGGAACTAAATCTCTGCCTCTTCTGTCCTTTTAGCAAAAATAATTTCATATGGACGAAGACGAATGGTTAATGAGCCGTGATGGTGGGATGTCACACTAGTCACACTGTTGGCAGTGGTGGCTGTAAAACTGGAGTACTGGAGGGTGACATGCTTATTAGTATTTTGGTACAAAGAAGAAGATGTTGTGGGTTGTAGTGTACATGGGCTGGGTTTGTATTTTAAGGCAAAATGTTGTGGTGGTTTGTATTTTACATACGGTTGTCTCTGGATAAAGACACCGATTCCGATGAATCTGGTTTGCTGAGTTTGAAATGACAAAAGACAAAAGTTCTGTAATCCTGAGCTGAGCATTAAATATAACATCGATTCAGCATTGTGATTGGTACTTATTGATACAGAAAAATGAGTTTAGATTCTGCTGTTGGCAATTGTCCTTTGAATAGTTATCTAGTTTTTAAAAACAAATTAAAAAATCCCAGTGATACTGGCTTCTTGAGATGTTATTGAAACTAATCCAAAACCCCGATTTAAAAGATCCAATACAAGTGGATGACGGAGTTTATTTATTTAGAGCCACTTTTATAAATCTTTACATTAAAATTTTAAGGATAAAATCTATGTAGGTAAAGATATTACTTTTGATCATCTTCTTTAAGATCCTAACACATTTTAAACTGATATTTTTTGTTACATTAAAAATTCAAATCAATCAATTGTCAAACCTGTAATAAATTGACAATTTATCCCAATCCTAATAAAACAGTCATTAAGACCAGTATCAAAAAAATTACTCACCCAATAACTTATGAACTTCCTCCCGATCCATAAGAACATTAAAACTTCCCTTGGCTCCACCGAGAAGGAAACTATAAATGAGGCAATGTCCTAGAATCAATCGAACTAGTCCGCAACCACCACCACTAATTCTACTCAAGTAGCACCAACGTCCCGTTAAAAGCTCCATCGCTTTTACATTTATTTATAGCATCCAACTTTTCTAAAAAAAAACTGCTCCTATTTATATTCACTGTAGTCTACTCTCCTATTTCATTCACAAGAAGCTTTAATTGTACTATGAAAAAACAACTAGTCAAAATTTCAAATAAGAATCTTCGATTCGGATTCCCATGTTTTTTATTTTTCAAACTGTTTTTATTCATCTCAAAAATTGTTTTTTGCAGAGCTCTTCAATTTAAGTTTGTAACTTCTCAGAGTTGAATGGGGAGTTATTTCGGGGGTATACGTTTTCCTCCCCGAAACTAATTAACTATTATAGCGATCAAAATGAAACACGAATCCCGTGCAATGAACTTGAACTCAACCCCCGGAAACCAAGGACTCCATTTCCAAATCCGTAAAACTTTTCACATTTTCCTAAATAAATAAAAATTATGTCCACTTTCCCCCGGAACTTTCTCTCTAGGAAACAAACAAAGGGCTTTGATGCACTAATACAGAATAATAACCCAGTCGGGTTCTTCTTCCATTACCATACAAACAAAACAGTCCTGGAACTAGGAACTAAAGTGTTATTATTTTATTAGACTCGATAAGTTGTTATCGAAGGGCGAGTGGTCGTAATTCGGAATATAATTCCGTAATTCTCAAACTTGTCAAACTTCCCAACTTTGTCACCCAGTAATTTTCTTAATTACACTCCCTCCTTCCTGTCAATAATCCCTGGGACAAATCCGAAGGGCAATTATATATTATTAGTCCCTCTAAATCCAAGACCATTAATAAAAGCAAACACGCTGATTTCACACTGTGCTTCCTCAAAACCGTCCTCACTCCCTTAATGCCGAATAGTCAGAGACGGAAGTAAGTGTGAACTCTCGGAGAGTAAGAGAAAGTTCGTATAAAAACACATATTATTATTATTACGTCCACACATCTAATGTTTTATACCGAAAAAAAACTTAAGACTCAAGACATAAAAAGTTTCTCCAACTTGGATGTAGGAACACAGACACACGGGTATCCATTTTTATGACATTGAACTTGAATGGTAATTCTCCACGTTTTAGCTCATAAAAAACTTTACTTTTTTCTCACTTTTTTTACCGGGGAAAGTCAGCAGTTTAAGAAACTCATATTATAATTTATATATCCACATGTGCATGTGCTTTCACCATCCCCGTTTTTTTGTCCCTTTTGAGTTTTTCTCAGAATGTTTTTTCTTTGCCACGGGATAATTAAAATCCAGAAATTTTCAGCAGGAGATGAATTCTTTTAATTTTTGTAAATCGTCTAACTTCCAGTGTATCTACCGTTTCAGAGGATTCGGAGAGAAACGACCTTCCTTCGTTCGAACCAGGAGGGAGACTGAAGAGAACTGAAACAAAGTTGAGGAAATCGGGTAGGTAGGGTTGATTCTCAACTTCTTGTCAAGGCTGCTGAAGGAGAAGTCCTCAAAAACGGAGGTATAAACGGGTGGGAAACTGCGGAAAAGTTTTAGTTTTCGGCTAGGAATACGAACTACAACAGCTCCCGTTCTTCACTCCGAAAAGTTCTTGGGATTTTTACCAACTATTTACTCAACAATAAAGAACAACTCGTTTTGTCCTGATTATGAAGTATTAAGATGTAAGAACTCTGAAAATTCAAAACTCTTATATAGAAGAGTGGAGTATGGAATATGAAATATTTCTTTCCGACTCCTTAAATTTCCATATACATTTCCAAACCTTCCCATTTCCAAGAGCCCGGAAACATTGGCTGGAAACATTGGAAAGGATGGGGAAAGGGTCCAAGCAACAGTCTTCTCTTTCAATTTCCAAAATGCATTATTCCTAGGAATATATATTCTCAAGTCTACAAAAACAGTCTCTCTATCCCCTGTATTTTAAAGTCTGAGAGTATCTCGGAATCCCCGAGAAAATGTGGAAATACTAGAGACTGGGAACCGTCTCTTTTGTCAGATTTAGAGAGCTAAAAGATACACTTATTTCCCCGGGATCGTATTTCGCAATATTCATCATCCGAGGAATACAAGAGAGCTTTCGGGGAAGTGAGATGAGGACATAAAATCCGAGGGACTGGATCATTTTAGATCTACTCACTTGCTTAGGGTTTCAAATCCTGAGATTTTGACGGAAACCTTATGATTGAACATTGGAGGATAGGGGAATTTAATATTGGATGGATAGGAACTGGGATTTAACCGATTTCCCGGACTCTTTAGCTTTTGTTGGTCTGGAGAGGAAAGTTATCCCATTAGTTCAATGCCTCCTAGCTTCCAGATTTCATGATTTGTAGACTCTCTCAAAGAATCCTGTCATCCTGGTCGAGTAGTAGTGGTGGTGGTGGTGGACACATATTGGGAATCAAAACACAAAGACTTATTGACGAGTCTCTGATGTTTGGTCGGATGGTCGGTCGGTGGTGGTGGTGGTGGAAATCCTTTGCTACAGATCTCCTTTGATCGAAATCTGGAAGCTGGGACTGCTTTCTCCCTGTTGTGCCCGACAGAGTCAAAGAAACCAATTGTAATAAAAAGTGAAAGGATGTGATCCTGAAAACACTTTCCCTTCTTTACTTTCATAGCCGTAGGCATTATTTCCTTGACGTAGCATCATTTTTCCACCTGGAAATTCGGATGATTTTCGAAAAATTAAAAAAAAATCAGCGAAAAAATCTACTGGTCAAAAATTTAAAAATCCAAAAAACCGGAAAAATACGGCCCTGCTTGTTATTCTCCTCGTTACCATAATACACCATCCGGATTTGTGTACAATCCACCTGTCCCTTGTTATCGAAACTTAAATTCGAATCCCTTCAACGGAAAACTGGAACTAAACTTACTAAACTACCCATATGCTTGGACCATTGTCTTCGGATGTGACGGTTTTGTGACTGAAAAAAATTAGTTACATTCGATTTTATGTAAAATTAGCGATTAAAATTTTTAAATCCACATCTGATTTTTTTAAATCCAATAACTTAGCTTATGAATGGCCCTTGTATTCAACGAGGAAAGGGTTGAATAGAGACTACATACGGTTTGGAATGAGGACGGAATTTATTCAAGAATAAAAGCCTTTTTCCACCGATATTTCCGAATTTCTTGATGTAGAAAAATGATCCAGTTTCTCTTTGTTGCAGAGAAGTTCTCAGATACTTTTGGGACTCGGGTAGTTTTGATAGTTTTGAAACCATACACTCTCCCTGCTATTATTAGGCCGTGTTGTAAGCAGAGCCGATCAGGAAAAGAATTAGAATCTATAGCTGTTCCTGGCTATTACAGAGTAATGATTTTGTGCAGTAAAGTCAAGTCTATGTCTTGTTAAAACGTTACCAAAATTCCAAACTACCGAACCGGAGGTGGAAACGGGATGTTGTTGATATGCTTGTATAGTCTAGTATATAAAACGAAAGCACTAATTGCAAAGTTAGTAATTACTCCACAGGAGACTCTGTCAGTGTCGTCGGCTTTTCAATTTGACTCACAAAGTACTAATTGCAAGTCCTAACCGATCAAGGACGCTTCGGGGAGTTTACAATAAGTCCCCAGGTGGGGAGCTTTATTAAGATAGAGACGGGAGTTTAGCTCGGGGAGTTGGTAGAGTTATTTCGGGGTGCTTTTTGCCAACGGGTACAATTCCCAATCTCCATGTCCAACTTCCGAAACCCGGACCCCACTTGGGCCTTGTTATACCGAGGGTTAAATTGTACTGCTCGTTAGGCTTGTCGGTTTCCATTAGTTTGTTTGTAGAATTTGAAATGTGTTGAAGCATTTTATTTCACCTCTTCTCCCTCCTTAAATTGCAAAGGGATCTTTTGACAGTTAATAATAAGTTTGGAAACTTGTAGCTCGTAGAGAGCCACCGAAAACTAACCCTGCTGAGCTGGTTGTTTGTTAAGGCTTCGGGTTTTATGAGTGTCAGTCAATTTCAATTTTGAATTCGGGGTTTGGATGGAAAATAGTCTCGAAAGTTTTGTCTCGTCAATAATGTTGTTCTGTATTCCTTGAATGTGGTATTGTATTTTCCGAATTTTCGATATTTCCCCGATTTTCTAATGCTTCCGGGTTTTGTGTGATAAATAATACAATAATATCTGTGGATAAGTATTTCATGAACTAGTAGGCCCGAGCTCCCCCTTTCCTTTAAGTGAAATCGGGAATCTGGAACTCTGGAAATTTATAAATTCGGAAATCTACACTCCAAACTCTAGAAGCTTGAGTCTGGAGGGTTCGACGTTACAGTACTGGGCCGTTCAGAAGTCACAACATATAGTCCCAGTAAATAACATGACAATTTAAGACCGATTTAAATTAAATATTTTAAACGACAAATTTGTAATCTTTGTTTAAGATTAAAAAATATCGAAAACTCTTAATTTTCGAACAGTTTCTATCGACAATGTAGTTTCGAGAGTCATTGTTCAATTCCAAACTACTTCAAGTTGCATTTATTAAGTGTTGAAAACACTTTATGCGAATGACAAGTCCGTCTGTCCGTCTGTCCATCCGTCTGTCCGTCCGTTTGTCCGTCCGTCTGTCCGAGCGATAACTGGAGAACGGCTTGACCTACGGTCACGAAATTTTGTACACTTGTTCCTTGGGTCCTAACACAGGCTAAGTTCTAACTTGGGTCAAATCGGTCACACCCCCTGACCCCCATAAATTAAATCACCCAAAACACATTTTAAACAATATCTAATGAATGGATTAATCTAGAGTTACCAAACTTCATACACATGTTGTGCTAGTTAAGACAACGGCTACGTTTGAACTTGGACCAGTTCGGTCATGCCCCCCGATACCCATAAAATTAACCCCCCCCCCCAAAACACATTACAAAGCTTAATTCTTGACTGCGTTGACCTAGAGTCATCAAATTTTGTACACTTGTTCATTGGGTCATAACCAAGGCTTAGTTTGAACTTGGGTACAATCAGTCACACCCCCTGATCCCCATAAAATAAACCCTCAACAAAAAGCATTATATTCATAGAACTCACTGTCATATTTTGAGACTACCGCTTTAGTAGTTTACATTACACTCTATGTCTATCATCAATACATGATAATACCCTGAAACTACAATTCAGAGTGCGAAATCTCGGCTTTTTGGGGAAATTGAGATATGGGGTTTAAACGATTCTCATGAGTAATATGACATCTTAGACGTATACAGGACCACTCCCACTGGCACCAGAGTGCGAAACCTTATGTTTTCAACACTTGGTTACGCCCGTTACATCGGTTTATTATAATCAATAATCAACAACTAGTCAAACTACGGCCGTTCATAAACGCGTTTAGAATCAGGTGCCGAATTTAGTACCTTGCTACTTATTCAGGTCCAATTTCAAAATAAGCCAAAGACAAGTGGCGTTTAATAGTAAGATTCTTCAAAACACTCATACAAGATACAGACATGCCATTACCTATAAACCTGTGTGTTTCCCAAAATTATTAGCTCTCGTTAATTTCATAGCCGTACGTAGAGTACGGCATGTCAAACTTGACACTTTACAATTTGACCCAATGATAATAAGTAAAAATCTGATTTCCGAACAGTTCGGCAAAGCTTATTCTCCAGGTCCCATCTAGTGCGTATGAAATTAAGTCCCCCTAAATAAATCCTCACCTAAAATAACCCCCTCTCACTTTTACAGTCTTTTAAAACATACCATCCCCCGAGTCTTAAATCACTACATAAATACGATACCTCAAGAGCATTTCTTCCTACCGTTGTTGTACCCTATTAGTCCTCACAAACTCTGCAATAATCAGGCTAAAGTCACCCAAATTTTTTTAGGTTTATGAAGGGTCCCCTCTCACATTTCCCACACCCCATACATGCGAAGACTAGCAGAATCGTATGGATCTGTACCTCATCCACACGGCTACGGATACAAGGACCCTATAGCCGGAACTAGTTCTCTCTTCTCGAAATGTCACAAGAGATTAGAATATTCTGAAACGAAACCCTTTTGAAATGGCGAGACTGAATATTTGTCAATTTGATGGAATTTGGGAGAAAGAGGAAGTCTCGGCACTCTGTCTCCCTTTCTTCTCTCTTTATCTCGTCGACGCGTTTAAATTTAAAGCCGTTCCTCGTTCCTATAATTTGTATTTGGTGAATACATACTCCTCAATAGAACCAGTTCCAAGTTTCAAACCCAAACCGACTGACTGACTGACTGATATGTTGTTAGATCTTGTGTGTGTGTGTATGTACTTGTTGTTGTTATGTAACTCCAGTTGCTTGAGGTTTTGTATTTGTAGTGTAGTTTTCAGAACATACGGGTTTCGGTTCGGTGGTGGGTCTCTCCGGGTGATGAAAGGGAGTCGAAGAGCCTACAGGGTTTCCCTGCCTCTGAAATGTCGGGATGAAATTCGAAATATTCGGATATTCGAAATACCCTTCACTCTCATATCCGTGGTATTTTCACACCACACCACTACTCAGGACCAGGAGGATCCGAATTCGGTGAATTAGGATCCCCGTTTTTAGTTTGTAATAGAAGATCTTCCGAGATTTTGCGTTTGTAGATGTTTGAGGCTTGTTAGATTCGGATGTAAAATGTAGCTTGTGTCTAGAGATCAGAACAAACGCGAGTCAGTCAGTCAGTCAAGCAGATTTCATTTCATTTTATTACAACACATTCCTGGATACAGAGACAAATAGGGTTGGATTCGGGGATACCTTGGATGTGATATGTACCCTTCCACTGTCGATGCAACCTCTGATTGTACAAGTCAGTCTTGTGATAGTAAACTTTGGAAACACTTCCTGGGAATTGGGAGCATTGGAAAGGGTGAAAAATTCGTCGTATTAGTCTTGGCTTGTTGAGTAATAAGATCCAGGATCTTGTCCAGAAACTGGACTTGATTTCTTACAAGAAGTAGATGGATGGAGAGTCAGTAGGTTGGTAGGATTCGAAATCTTAAGGCTCTAAAGAAATCGGAACGTTTCATAGAGTTTTTTGTTATAAAATTGGGTCTTTAGACCAGAACAAACGGAACTGTGTTAGCAAATGGGAGTGAAAGCTTGCAATCTTGAAAGAACAAGAATTGCTGGGGATCTTTGCAAAATGAGTTTCAGTGCCGGAAATGAGAAACATGGAATAAATTAATTTGAAATAAATAAAACAGGTTATAATTAAATTTGTATAAAATTTTGTGATCATATAAATAAATGTTGAGATTTAAAAATGAAAAACCTTGAAGTTTATTTTCCGTGTTTGAGCAACAAGTTTATTCTATAAGTGTAGATAAAGCAAAATTGTGAAATAAAAGAATTGTCTACAAATAGCGTTTCATAGACAGAAGTTGAATACTATCATTGTTTATTTCTTCAAGATCATGCTTACAGGCTAATCAAATAATTTTAATTGGCCATGAATAGCCATAACAGTATAAATTATCATCCCAGCTAGACGGATCTTACTTTCTGGAATGATAAGTTATGACATGACTTTTCAGAACCTACCATTTGTTACCTAGAACAACGGATACCTCTTCAGTAAAAAATTTTAAATGTGCTTATCAAGATCAAGGTACGTGAATTGAGTTCGTAATGAGGTAGCGTCACTGGGCAACATTTCGAAAAATAATTTAAAAAATATCCTTGGGGGACAGACCCCCAAGACAAAAAAATATGCCAATACGCTCCATGGCAATTATCATTTGTCATTCAAAAATCTACTATCATTTGCCCCAATTTGGGAGTCTGATTTGGCAAAACATTCACCTGCATCTGCCTTCTGCCTTAATTTCCTGTTCTTTTAGAATTTACAGCAGGATATTTCAACCCTTCATTAGTCATTAGAATTTCATCGATTCCCATATCCGATTACTGAACGATTTCGTAACTGGATTTTATGAGCTAATCGCATATAAAATGTCGAAGTAGCAAGAGGAAAGGTTACCATGACTTTAGGTTTTTCGTTTTTGAAAAAGAGACGATATTTTCGAAATGTTGCCCAGTGACGCTACCTCATTACGAACTCAATTCACGTACCTTGTATCAAGATACCCGATTTTTTCAACAATTTATTTCCAAAAAAACCGCACTACTCCAACTTTAAAGCACAACTAGACAAATAAATACAGGATTAAAAAATGTTCGGATTCTCAACAGAACCAGAGCCGGAGTCAACAACGACTTGGGGAGAAGTAGCCCTCTTCCTTTCCTTTGGACTTCAAATTTTAATTATCGGACTCGCCATTTCCTTGATTCTTTTGGGAGTCAAGAAGTTTATCCTTGCTTACGAGTCCTACGAGCCTTATCTGCCGTACCTCTTTATCGTATTGATAATATTTGCTATGATCGTCGGGATGAGGGAGTCTTGGCTTAGCTCCGTGTCGCCGAATCAGTTGGGAACGCTTGGAAATCAGCGGGATCATGTTGGGCGACTCACGAATATCTATCTCTACCCGGCGAGGATGAAGAAGAAGATTTTTTGACTCGTATGAAATTGTGCTTCTAAATATTGTAGTACAGTTTACAGTTCCATTTAACTAACTTGCAACTCAATTACATGAAGATTCAATCTAAATTACCATTCCAGATATTATAGAAGTCCCTCAATCATTTAACGGCAGGTTGAACTTCCACTTGCGAATCATTTAGGATTCGTTCAAATTTCTGGAACAATGAGGCCTGATAATTACATTTCATAAAAAAAAATAAAAACTGCACTCCCTTCCAATTGATATAATATTATGTTCTCTCTGTATGCGTTTCGTTAAAAAACTGTATCGATGTTCTTGAAGTAAAATCACTTCAAATATCATACGGGATTTTAAGTTTTTTAATCACTTGTTTTCGGAAGATCTAATCATTCTTTTCGTACAGATCTTTGAGCCTTTTTGTGATGTTTTTTCTCAGTAGTACTACGAACTGTATTTACTCATGTTAGTTAAGCTAGTTCATTCTTTTGATTAAGGTTTTAAGCACAAATTAAGATTATGAAAAATTGTTGACTAGTAAGTTACTCTCCTTTTAATAAACATTTCAAAATGAACCTTTGTCCTAATCTTTGAAACTTTTTTAATAAATTTTACTCTCGTTGACAAACTATGTAGGATAGTTTATTGAATGTTAAAAATGGCTAAAATTAACTGATTTTAATGACACGGTCAATTAAAAACAATTCTACGGTATAAGTGTTTTGACAGGGGTAGTTGTCCACATTCGATGGTCTCTTTTAAACTGCTTTGACTTTCGGAAGAGGGAATCTGTTCCGTGCAAATAGTCCATTAGGCCAATGACTCCGTAGTTGTAGTTGAATCTGATATTTAAAATATTTTTTAAAAATCTGCATACTAAATTTTCTAGAACAAAATTCAAAGCATCACGAACTTGAGATGGTGAAAGTCATGGAACTCGGGGGACTTTAGTAACGGAAGGTGGAATCCACTGTGGACAGTTAGGGTCTCAATTGTCGCGTAACATATGTAGAGCCACATTAGAGCTGTGTGTGATTGCAAAAGCGTTGGTCCTATAAAATAAACACATGAAAAGTTATCCGATTCTATTCAATTACTAACAAACCCAGAAACCACAATAGAATTATGAAATTTAAACGGTGGTCTTAATAATCACGCCTCACGCCTTCTACCACAGTTTTCCCACATGTGAACTATAGTCCCAAAAACTGAATCCCGAAGGAAACCAATTTCTTTAATATCAAAACAGGTAGAAAGAAGGCTGCCATAAGTATTGCTGGTACAGTATGTCATTTCATTAGAAGGTCTATGGATTTTCTCGCGATACATAGTTTGTAAATAATAATCCTGTGTACATTTTCATACGGAAGATAGATATAGAGACTATATCTTTTCAACGGTTATTCGGTTGTAACTCATTAGCAGTTAACATCGGGTTTAAATGTTCGAAACCGAAACGCACCAGATTTTAGTAATCAAGTATAAATACCTCTAAAGCAGTCCTACTAATTAAAAAAAAACATCAAAGTCCGTCGCGTCTTTAAACTCACCTAAAGCAATAGGAATAACGTTAGAAACAACGTGTTCAAGAGGATGGGCAAAGGCAGCCGCAAAAGCGATCGGGGAAGTCCACGTATGATGCTTCTTATGAATCCTCTTGTAAATCAAAGGGTGATGAAGAAGGCGATGGGAATAGTAAAAGGCCACTTCCGTGCAAATCGCAAAAATTGCGAGTTGATACAGCGCTGTCCAAATCGATGGCAACGCGCGCTCAAACTTGACCCCGCGGTACACGTCAACGTAATAGTTTACGATTAGAAACGGGAATACGATCAGTTGGTTTCGCCCTACGACGAATAACAGGTCCTTGAGTTGGGATTTGCTCACCTAGCCGAATAAATAAATATTTAAAACTATTTAGAGTCTATTTAAAACAAGTCGTGGTGAGGAGACCGCTACTGGTTGGGCAGGGTCCTCAGTATTGTGACTGAAGTAGCTCTGTTCCCTACCCCAACTTACCTCGCTTAGCTCGGTACCCTACTCCTACCTACCTTGCATAGCTCGGTATCCTACTCCTACCTACCTTGCATAGCTCGGTACCCTACTCCTACATACTTTCCATAGCTTGGTACCCTACCCCAGCCCTACCTACACACCGGCGCGTTATATCGAGACGCCATTAAGATTAAGAACAACAATTGTAACTGTCTTACTTACAGGGTAGCTTTTAACATCCTCCTGAACTCTGTACTTGAGAAAGAACTTCGGCTTCCCTGTATAATCCACAATAGTAAAGAGACCACCGATTCCCCAGTACACCAAAAATGATAAGGCAAAGGTGCCGTACACCCTCAAGTTAAAGTCGTCATTGCCCCAGAAGTCCAGGACTTGGTCCCACTTCGACTGGGCCCAAGAACTGTCCATGATTTAAAATCCTTACAATTCCAATGGAATCGGACGTAATTTTTAATGACAACTACTCAACCACGGGAAAATACGTGATTAAACCAGCTGGGTTTAAATCTGGAGAGTTGGGACTTTGGGACTCATTCAATTCAGTCAAAAATAACTGATGGAATGAACTGATAAATAACTGTGACAGATTACGATGAGTTAAAAGTTAATGAGGATTGGGTAATGGGAAGGATGGTCGTGTTTTAAATATGTCCTTCAAAGTTTTGATTAGATTATGTCTATCGTATATATTGCATATTCATTACGAAAATCTTGTTCTCTCATTTGATTTACTCTTTATCAACGTGTCGTTAAAATTCTTTTTTTTTTTCGTATTCTGTTCTTTAATCAGGGACAATTAATGCCCCGTTTCAGATGACATACTCCTGCAAAAAATAAGTACAATTGTGTCAATAGATATCCTAGAAATTATGCGTTAATGCCAAGCAGATTGAAAGGAGTCGATTAAAACCAGATCAATTTAAATCGCTGAAGTTGTTAGCCTAAAAATTGTAATTACAATTTACTGATTTCATGAAAATATTGCTCCCTTCCGCTTTTCAACTGCATATAAAGAGGCCTGTTCTTAGTTTAACGTGGATTATAGTTAAACTCCTATTCATAACAGGTATACTCGATAATTTCCTTAAAAAAATCTGCAATGACAAATTAATCAGTCCATCATCCTAAAGTAATTTCATAATGATACCGTGTGAAAAATTTAAACAAAAAATTGAATCCTTAATTAACCCCACTTTCAACAAATAATAAAACATAAGACTAGAAACCAGTAGTGTTTTTCCTCTTGTTAGTAAGAGATTCGATAGCCTTCGTTGAATCCCTTAGAAGAGGGTTGGAATTTGGAATTCGAGCTGGAAGTCTTAGATTCGATTCCTCGTACCTAAATTACATTATTTCCGACAATTTCGATCTCTTCCAATTTCTTAGTATGTTGTAAACATATACCCTCACAGCCCTTGCATTATTTCCGGACCCGAGCATGTTTTTAGACCTTATATTCCCTAGAATGACGAATCAAATTGAATTCCAGGAGATTCCAGACTTCCAGGATTTCAAGACCTGATCTTCTGTTTCATTGCATTTCTTTCTGACTCCACTTCCTCATTCATCCTTGTTCAGAACCCGTCTCTTTCCCGTATATAACCCATAGGCTTGACTTGCATATATTGAGGAATTCAGCATCGGATTTGGATAGCTCGTCTGGGACCGTTCAGAAATCTTTCTTTCCTATTTTGCACTCAATAGAAGCACTGGACAAGAAGGGTCTGAAGATACTGGAATTTTTACTCTCTTTTGGCAATAAGGATTTGGATGGCTATTAAATGGATCGAAGGTTTTAGTGTTTTTAAATGAAAAGAACCTGCAAGTGTATTTTTGGTCTAGTTGGACAAGCATTACAGTAATCGTAATCAATCCCAAAGAAGTTAAAAACATATAAGGCTAAAATAAATCTTCGAAATTGACAGAAAAAATCAATTCAATATGAAAACCCCAACCTGGGTTTTTACCCATCAACCCTTCCTTCAGGTTTTTACAAGTTTTAGTTTTCACAAATTCTAGGAACACACACTTTAAAATTTGTTTTATTGAATCAAATATAATCTCAAATAATTACGATTTGATACTTTTAATCAGATTAAGGAATTAAAATTTTAAAACGGACCCTGACATCTTAAACGTTAATAATCGCATAACTCAAACCTCTACAAGCGTTTCGAACCCGGAAATAGCCCCCCTATGTCGTTTTTATAAATCCTGACAACTTTCGAAATTTCCGAACAGCCCTTTTGACGTGCATCTTGTCGCAACAATAAAATTGCATTTATTTGAACAAGGACAAGGACACGGAGAAAGCGAGACTCGTCAACGGAAGTGAGTCCTATCTGTCTTTATACTCCTATGCCCTCGTGGATATCCTCTAAATTATTGTATCGGCTTCCATTATCTCATCTATCCTAGAGTCCGTATTTTTCTTCTGCGTTTTCTTATACAAAACCAAAACTGCATCTCCCTCAAGTCCAATGTTATCCGATACATTATTACCTTCTACATTTCTCTGTTTTTTATGTCCTGTTAGGGAATGTTCTGTAATGCATCCTGTAAAAGAGACGGTATTGGATTCTACTCCTGCCTGACTGAAGCCAAAAACTGTCGAGATTTCTTGTCCTGGTTCCTTTAATGCTCCCTTTGGTTCCTCAAGTTACTCAAAGCTTCTTTTTATTCGACAAAGTCCATGAAAGAGGAGGACAAACGATGTACGAAAGAGCAAATCGGCAAAACGAGTCCGGAAATTAGGAAAAGTCTTAAACGTTTTTTTCTAGCTTTACTTTCCCCGGCTCTTTTATAATAATAATGATATCGGGATGGGAACGAGAGTCAACCCGAACTGCTTCACCCTAAGCAGTGGATTTTGACGTGCAGAACAGGGTTAGATTTTGGCTATTTGGGTGCTCTGTTTTGGACTATAATTGCATAGGTATTCACAAAAATTAATAATTTTTTTCTCTAAAAGTTCGAATATTTTTCAATCCTTGAAAGAACTGCTGAATTTTTTGGGTTTCGTTACTAAATTGTAAGGTGTGTGTTTTGGTTAGCATATATTTTCACTTGTTTCAAGTATTTGTATGAATTCTTTGATGTATTTTCATGTATTTTCATGTGCTTTCATGTATTTTGTCAATTTTTTGGAATAGTTTATGGATTTGATTGTGATTTAATGCATCCTTTCTTAAATACTCGTAACTTCATTCTCAGGTGTTTTTTATATATTAATTATTGAATTTCTGTTTTGAACATGGTATCCTACGTTTCCTATACTTATAAAAAATTAGGTTTTAATTGTAATTTTAATGAGGTTCATACTTTTTCACCGAGTAAAACTATGTAGTAGTATCAGCGCGAGACAGACAAAACCCCGGTAGACAGACAAGCGTTCAGAAACCGAGTTCCAGCAAACCCTCGATTTAATAGAATCAAAAGCACAAATCCAGTAGACAAATTCCCGACAAAATGGATTTCATTCCGAAAAGAAAGCTGACATCATGTCCCCCCGTCCTCTCCGGATATATCTTTCGGACAAAGTGCGTTTAAAGGGAAAGTCCATCAACCCTTCAGCGTCCTATTTCTGTACTTTACATTTTGCTTACACATTCTATTACTAGATGCACTATATCGACTACACAAGACAAGCAGAAAAAAACCAAAGCGGAAATTGCTGCAAGTCGGAAACCCAAGGACGTCCAATGTCCAGGGCCTGTTCACAAACTGTTAACGAAGTCAACTGAGGGCTAAAGCTTATCTTATCCGTCTTAAATCACCCCATAGGACTAATGTCGATAAGTAAGTTGTTTTTGGCTAACGATTCCCATTTACGGATAACCCCTCCTCAAAATATGCTGGAATTTGGAATGATGAGGGTTGGGCTGAGTAGACCCTCTTCACCAAGCCTCGAATCCACTTCAAATCAAGTCCTTTGGGATCCCAAGAATGACCGATCGACTTGGACTTTTGGGACAGGCTGACAGCTCCTAGGCCCATTACGTTATGTACTTATTGCATACCATTATTACCCGGTTGGGCATTGTAGAATTCATGGGACCTGTGGACTCCAGTAGAGTTCCAGTTGGCTACATACGGTTTAGGCATGCCATCAATTAGAACATGCTACTCTTTCACAAAAGTCCAAACTGACAAATTGTGAGTGGCATGTCGGTGGTGACTGCCGATTTCGGAGATAATCAGATGAGAAAGGGGTAACGGGACAATAATGAGGGAAAAGACAGCCTCTTTATCGGACAAAATACTTACTATTAAATCGTTGAATGCAAAGGAGATAAAAGGAAGTGACAGGTTTGTAGTCTCGACTTTTAATAATAATAACATTGAGGGGCAATAGAATAGGCAAACAATGGATTTAGCCCTAAATAAGTCCCCATGCTTGAGTCAAATGATGGTTACTTTGCTTGGGGCTAAATTTTTGCTTTTAATTTTAAAGCAGTATAATGTAGACTTGTCGAAGTCCTTCAATAAACGTCAGGGCTGTTTTACAGGAAACGATGATGGGAAATATATTTAGATCTCCCTAAACTCTATCATTCTAGCATTTTAGGATGAACAAGCTGGCAAATTGAGCCCGACGATATATATTCTGTCAGGTTATAAAATATTTTTGACATCAATTCCGAACAGGACATATCCATAAGAGTCGTCTCTAGCGGATCTCGTCTGTCTGTGTCTCTGTTCCTTGTTCTCATGTGTCATCATTATTATCGTCAGTTGGATCAGGCACTAAAGTTTCATGGATATGGAAATCTCAAAATCCCTTTGATATAATAATTGGATCCGATTTCCCGACAGGTCCTTCTCCGTTCTCTTTAGTCTAGCGTTGTAGACAGGAAGAGGTACGTTTCAATACCTCCAGGTTATTATTTCATGCCTGGCTGGAAGTGCTTTATTACATGCTGGCATCTAATACTGATTGGAAGGTGGAAGTGAGGAGAATCCTCTGTTATTATTTCCTGAAAATTCTGGAATTTCTCCAAAATCCTGGAAGCTTTGGAAATGCTGGAAAGGTCGTATGGACGGGAAGAGTATCCGATTTCGATCTGACATTGAATATCTTGGATGGAAGTGTTGAGGATTTGGGATGATAAAATAACTCTCGTTTTTGTCTCTCGAATGTTATGTTATGTTTTGTCAAACTTCCTTACTTAACAATTTCGAACACAAGTTTGTAGCTGTACCCGAATAGGCTTGGCTTGGGATTCAGTTTTGCCGTTCCATTGATACTCAAATCAATTATTATGCTAATTATATTAAAAGATGTGCAGCGTCCTTAAAAATTAAGAGGCTATCGGTCAATTACCGTTGATTTAAAAAAATCGACTATATATTGAGGTTGTTTGTCAATCGGGCCTGAAATGCCATGTTTTACCCTCCTCTGAACAGGTACATTATTTTAAGCCAATTTTTGTGAAAATGCTTTTATAAACTTATGATTCTACAATATAATTGTAGCTTAAACAAGACTGGTGGGGAGGCCACGAAAAGTTGGGCAGGGGCCATTTAGTTTTGCGGGTGGTCCAGCAACGGTACAATTCGATGCATGAGTTCAGATACTTATCCCTATCTACATCGAATAGCACGGTATCCCACCCCTACCTACCTCGCCTAGCTCAGAATCCCACCCCTACTTACCTCGCATAGCTCGTTATCCTACCCCTACCTACCTTGCCTAGCTCGGTATCCTACCCCTACCTACCTCGCATAGCTCGGTATCCTACCCCTACCTACCTCGCATAGCTTGGTATCCTACCCCTACCTACCTTGCCTAGCTCGGTATCCTACCCCTACCTACCTCGCATAGCTTGGTATCCTACCCCTACCTACCTCGCATAGCTCGGTATCTTACCCCTACCTACCTTTAACTACCTTGCATAGCTCGGTATCCTACCCCTACCTACCCCTAACTACCTTGCATAGCTCGGAATCCTACCCCTACCTACCTCTACCTAACCCTACCTACCTCGCATGGCTCGGTATCCTACCCCTACCTACCTCGCATGGCTCGGTATTCTACCCCTACCTACCTCGCATGGCTCGGTATACTACCCCTACCTTCCTCACATAACTCGGTACCCTACCCTAACCCTATCTTCCTAACCTAAATCAACGGGTTTTTTTACATTTTGGCCCCTGCCGGCGGGCCCCCTGCCGGGGGCAGGGAAGTGGGGCGTTCAATGCTATACTGCTCAGTTTACCAGGCAAAAATTAAGACAGTACAACAACAATCGAATGTTACAAAAATCAACGTGTAAAATACCATGATAAAAAATGAGGAAAACTCGTACAAAACTGATTTTTAATCGGTTTTTTGGTTAGTATTTGGCGCATATCTCACAAACGCTTCGGAGATTTGACAATCTGGTTAGTGATAAAAACTCGTAGTGAAATTGTTAACAAACATTTACATCATTTTGTCCACGTTTACAATCATAAAGCACCTAAAAATAAATAAAATCCGAAAAAACCCGATTTTTACCCGGTTTTCGGGTTTTATCTCGAAAGTTTTTGTTACATTCGCGGGTTGTTTTTGTAGATTTGGAATCTACGCAAAATTTGCGATAAAATGATATATAATATGTCGATATTGAAAACTATGACCAAAACCATATGTAATCGTAGTAGCGTATACTAAATACACACATTGAAGCTCAAAATTGTAAAGTACGTATTCCAGAAGTATACTTAACTCCCATTTCATGGTCCTCTCAACAATTTCTCATACTTCATTAGGAATTATTTTAGGAAATGCGGGATCCATTGATCCATATTACAGAGGGTAATTTTACGAATCAAATTAATAGTTAATTATAAAGGTGTAATACATCCCGAACATATTTCAGTAATAACCGCAATTATCTAGACAAACAACATATGAATATACGAATGACTTCCACTACTCATAATTATTTAAATTTAAAATGCAGTAGCAACCCTAACCTACGAATTAATGAATTATAATTTAGGTACAAAGTTCATATTTAATAAGTTGGACTGAAGTTCAAGTTCAAGGACTTTTGATAATTTCAAATCATCACGTTCTAAACTGATTTATTCATTGAATCTCATTCGTGTTTTAACAATAGCAATAGCTGATGTTTGAAAATCATTTTGAAGTTTTGAGATTGGACCCGTCGAATGGAAATTCTGTATGTTATGTGCTGTGCATGCTTAGACATGAACTGTCATTACCAATAAATCGATAAATATTAACCACTTCCAATGTGTTTTTACAGAAAACCAAACAAAAGTAATTTATTGAACAGTTAAAAAAGATTATGACAGAATCGTACATCTGCTATCCATTGTCTTTATTATACCTACAATGTTTGTCCTTTCTGGAATATGTAGGATTGTGGTTGCAAAATAAACTATTTAAGTATTTATGCTAACACTATTTAATTTTGGTTCCAAATAAAGAGTATAAATACTATTCCGGATCAGAAGACTGTTTTTGCAAAGCAAAAGTTTAAACGGTTCCTGTAAGCTGTTAGTTTAATAAACTTAGCGAAATGGCATTCAAAGAACTGGTCATTTTATTCGGCGTTGTACAAGTTTGCATTGGAGCGGTTTCGAAATTGAGTATGTCAACTAATCTTCTGCCTGACATATACATTTTGTTGTCTAATTATTTTAAATTACAAATTGTGTCATTCATTTAGAGACGTACAATGTAGATGCTAACACAGTAACGGTTTCTGGGATCTCATCCGGAGGGGCAATGTCCACTCAATTCCATTTCATTTATTCTAAGGACGTTAAGGGTGCTGGGATTTTTGCATCAGGTTATAAATTTTTATTTTTTCCAGCTTCGACTTCAAGCTACATAAATAAACTATATTTTAGTTACATGAATTAGCAACAATGTAGCTACCTAAATCAGCTACATTTAAAAACAGCTACACCAGGATCTTAGATTAACCCCTGTAATTCATGCAGATGCAATTCAGCTACATTAATTAAACTTAATTTACCATCGCCCCTCTTTATCTTTCGTTGAATAAAAAAAATTATTCCAATGCAAAAGAATCAACGGTCTTCCAAATGTCTCACCGATATATGCATATTTCTTATTCCTATAATTTAATTGTTTAATTCCAAAGGACCATATTTATGTGGATACGGCGGAATTTCTGCAGTTGCCTGTATGACAGCCCCCGGTTCTCAAAATGTACAATCATTCATCAACAGAACGAATGATTTCGCAGCTACTGGAAAAATTGATCCTGTTTCCAACATCATTGACTCCAAAGTCTACATTTTCCACGGCATCAATGACACGGTTGTAAACCAAGGGTCTGGAAAGAATTTGAAACTCATGTATGACAACTACAAGGCAAATGTCCATGCCGAGTTTGGCATTTCCGCCGGTCATGGTCAGGTATAAAAAGATAATTCTATTTATTTTAATTTTTGGAGATATTTAGTTACTGAATGTGTGATGGATATTTTTTGTATCTAATTTGAACAAAAAAAAGGGTTCGATTTACTTGAGGTCATATTAGAAGATTAATAGGCTTGCTCCTGCTTTGCAAAAAAGCAGAAATCCACCTGTGAAAGCCATACGTGAAATAAGTGAAGCCATTAATTGCGTAAACAACATCTTTAAACTACTGGTACCAATCATATCATACATCTAGAAACCGACTCAAAGCACGACATAAACCAATAAAATTGTTTTTATACTAAATATTAGAAGCCTTACTGCGAGTTTTTAAAATTCAAACCCATTTAACATGCGGTTGTCATTTTGTAACGATTTCGATTTCAGCCCGTTGACAAAAACGGATACGGTGGACCATGCGGGTCTGTGAATCCCCTGAAGAAATTCATAAACGAGTGTGCCTACGACGGGGCCTATGAGATGTTCAAATGGATGTACGGAGACAATATCGTCAAACCGGAAGTTGGTTACGTTGCCCCGATTGCAAACCTGTTGTCCTACGACCAGAGGGAATTTTTCACCCCGAGTCTCACAATATCCTTGGCACAATCGGGTCTCCTTTACGTTCCAACGGCTTGTAAAAGCAATGAGACTCAAGCTTGTCGATTCCATATTGCTTTCCACGGATGCTTGTCCAATCAGTAAGCAAGCATTATGGAAATTTTGCATTTATTTTAAATTGGCGAATGTAAATCCGAAAACAACCCTGAATTCTAATCATTTTTATTCAGACAAGCGGTTGGAACTGATTATGCGACGAAAACTCAATATATCGAAGTGGCAGAGCTGAACAATATAATTGTTCTTTTCCCTCAAACTGCCAACTCATTGATTCAACCTTCAGGTTGTTGGGTAAATAGAAAATCCTTTAAAACTACGGTTTTTATGGTTTATTATTGTAATTTACAAAAATGCACAGGTTTTTAATGATTTTGCAGGATATGTTTGGATATTCTGGACTTACTACCTATGGTAATTTTCAATAGTTTTGCTCAGAATCTTACTTTTATTGGATTAAGTTGGAAATGTTTTTAATACAATTGTGATTTAGAAGATGTAATTAGACTTGTTAAAAATTACAGGAACAAAGTCTGGGCCACAGTCAGTTGCGGTACGAAAGATGATGAAACGTGTCTTAGGAGCATAATTAATTACACACATTTATATTATGTAAAATTTCCAGAAATTAAAACATTAAAAGCATTTGAAAATAAAGTTTGTTGATCCCCCGGTGCAATTTTAATGGTTTTAAAGTACAATTTATGGAACACAACATTATATGATTAGGATTTGTGTAATAAAGAACGAACAGTTAACTGCGTATCAAAATGAACAACCCATCATTATTTTAGTAGTAATAAGGGACAGTACGCAAAGCTAGAGCGTGAAAATACTTAAACTAATCAGTTTACATTAAATCCAGATCCACCATGATTGACCTATGAACTGCTAATTAGAGAACAAAGGTCAATTCGATTCAATTAAGGTGAACAATGTTCTTGATTATTCGTAGGGGCGGCCACTCAATCTGCCTTTTACATTATATTTTTTTTCATGAAAAAATTTAAAATAGTACACCAAAGTTACTATTGAATTGGTTGGATTATATTTTATTACTATTTCAGAACCTCTAATTTTTTAAATTTTCATGACCAGAAAGTAACAGTTATCATACATAACTTAACAAAAGAAAATCAGGAGTACATTTAACAACACTCGCTACCACAAAAATTATGACGCAATTACACATCTGCTGGTCCATTGTCTGTCAACGCTATCTTCTTTTCTTTATGTTTGCATTTTCTAGGTGTATCTGAATTCTGAATAGAATTTAAAGGATTTTAAATGAATAAACCATTCTAATTTTAGGCTTAAAGAATTAGCTCAAAACTGAGAGTATAAATACTATTCTCTAACAGTGTATTTTTTTGTAAATCGGACGGGAGTTATAATATTTTAGACTATACTATACTAGCTCAAAATAAACTCCACAATGGCAGTAAAAGAATTGATCATTTTAATCGGAATTTTACAAGTTTCCTTTGGACTGTCACCAAAATTGAGTTTGTAACATAATCCTTTCGACACTTCTGCTATTTTCATTTCGATCTTAAAATTGTGTATTTTTTATTTTTTTTAGAGGTGTACAATGCAGATCCAAACACAGTCACGGTTTCAGGGATCTCTTCAGGAGGATTTATGTCCAGCCAATTCCATTTCATTTATTCAAAGGAAATTAAGGGAGCTGGGATTTTTGCAGCAGGTTAAAAATATAAATTTAAATTATTAGTTTATTTACTTTAAAACGAGTTTTGAACAGAATTTGATCCGAACATCGTATGAAAATTAATGCTCGTAAAAATTATCAAGGTGATTTTGAAATAGACAGCTGTTATGTATTCGATTTTGGATTTATTTAACAGGACCCTATACATGTGGATACAACGGAGGAACGAATGCCTGCACAAAGACCCCCAGTTCTCAAAACGTCCAAACTTTCATCACTAGGGCGAATAGTTTAGCATCTTCCGGAAAAATTGATCCCGTTTCCAACATCATGGGCTCAAAAGTCTACATTTTCCACGGTTCTAAAGATACGATTGTGAATATAGGGGCTGGGAGAAATTTAAAACTCATGTATGACAACTACAAGGCAAATGTCCATGCCGAATTTGGCATTGCTGCCGGTCATGGTCAGGTACGGTACATTTCCATTAAATACCTATAATAAAGATAACGGGTTTGCTAGCTTTGGTAGTAAACATAGAATAAGCGACTGGCATTAAGGTCTATATTAAACCATTGGTATAAACCACTGCCATAAACCATTGATATAAATCATTGGTAGAAATCACTGGTATAAACCACTGGAATAAACCCTTGTTACAAATCACTAGTTTAAACCACTGCTGTTAAAAACCATTGTGGCAAACCAGTGCAGTGATATAAACCATTGTTACAAACCAGTGATATAAACCATTGGTTCAAACCACTATGGTAGAAACCACTGTTGCAAACTAATATATAATAGCATAAACTATTGGTACAAATCACTGTTAGAAACCATTGGAACAAACCACTAGTATAAACCAAACTCATGAATACTGACGATTGACTTAACCCAATAAAAAATGACAAAATGAAATGAACCAGCTGGAAAATATTAAAAAATTTCAATTGATTTCAGCCCGTCGATGGAAACGGATATGGTGGACCATGTAGCTCCCTCAATGCTCTGAACGAATGCCTGAACGATTGTGCCTACAACGGTGCTTACGAGATGTTCAAATGGGTATACGGAGACAATATCATCAAACCGGAAGTTGGCTACGTCGCTCCGGTTGCGAATCTCTTGTCTTACGACCAGAGTGAATTTTTCGCCCCCAGTGCCACAATCTCCTTAGCACCATCCGGCCTTCTTTACGTTCCAACGGCGTGTAAAAGCAATGCGACCCAAGCTCCTTGCCGATTCCATATTGCTTTTCACGGCTGCCTGTCCAACCAGTATGCTAACTTTGCTTTAAAAATTGGCGAATTTTTTAAATCTAACAAAAATGTAACTGTAATCCATCCTTTATCAAGGCGAGCGGTTGGAACTGGTTACGCAACAAAAACTCAATACATAGACGTAGCCGAGAAGAACATCATATATCAATTCAAATACTGTACTATATCAGCCTTGCTTAAACAACATATTAAATGAACTATGTAATTAAAATTAATAACCATAAAAACACTCTTTATAAAATTATACGAAAACTTTTAAATATTAATATTATATGACACACCTAACTGTAAAAGTGTAAACCTACTACTTATCCTTACATTTTACTGACATTCCATTTTTTAATATAACTTATTCAGTAATCCTTGTGATGTAACGACCACCAAGTACACGTACTGTGGGTATCACATTGTAATAATAAATAAAATAAATAAACAATATCATTGTTCTTTTTCCTCAAACCCTCAATACAAAAGTGAATCCTTCGGGTTGTTGGGTAAGTTATCCTAGATGACTGGAAACAACGGTTTCAGTGACTTTAATTAGTGATTTACCAACGTATCATCAAATTTTCATTTCCGTTTTAAATATTTTCTCAGGATTGGACGGGATATTCTGGAGCTACTACAGCTTCGTATGGTAATTTTCTACTCATTTTACTGACTTTTATATTAGCTTATTAGCATATACTGATTTTAATTTTTGAATTAGTGTCAAAATCAATATTTATTCGAAAATTAGTAATACTATTTTCATTTGGAAGAATTAAATTAATCAATAGCCTTATAAATATTATAGGAACGAACGCCGGACCACAACCAATTGCTGTTCGCAAAATGATGAAGCGTGTTCTTGGAGCATAAGAGCGTATATAATGAATATATTATGTAGAAATAAAGACGATAAAAATTATTTCAAATCGAAGATTATTGATCTTCTCGGGTGTGCTTTTATTTTTTTTTAAATAGTAATATCAACAACCCATAATAGCTATCGTTTGACAAAACGGTTAGGAATTGTCATGTACTACTGTAAACATGTACATAGTCAAAATAAGCCCTCAATGAAGGCGTTTAAGGGGGGTGGGGGTTATTCTGGGGAAATTGAGACACTAAATAAGAATGGAAGAATGGCAATTTCTAACCTTCCAAATGTCAAACCCAACACCTGTCTGATTTCAAATGACATTTGGGACTCCAAATAGCTTGGCAGACGACAACAATCCGACTGGGGGCGTTTCATAAAATAAAACTTTCGAAACTAATTTCCCAAGCCTCCACTGACTCTCTCTTTAAAACATCCCATTCAAAAATGCCCCAAATTCCTTAATCAACAAAGCTAAATTAAACATAAACAAATATTAACCACGTTAATTCAATGCACCAAAGCACAATCGAGGTTACGACTTTTGTTGTCATCATCAGTCAACCCGGAAGACAGTGACGCGGATATAGCTAACCCATTGCCCTGGATTTCTAATTCCTAATTGCAAAACCGATATCAAGTTGACAGTTTCAATTTTACCATATTCTCAATCAAGTGACTTCGGAGTGAAGTCACTAGCCAAATTCTTAGAACTCCAGCCAAATCAATTAAGCATCATCATGCGCGTTCTTCCAGTAATCTTGGTCTTGTCATTGGCACTGCTCTGCATTGCCGACTTTGGTAAAACGGGGAACCCCGATTAATTTCAAATTCTCGAAATAGTTGTTATTTTATTTAAGCTAATAATTAAAAATTATTTGACCTTAGGGGATGCCAAAAGTAGAGGCCAACGGGGTCGCGGGGCAAGCCGTTCCGCAAGAGGTCGCAAGGCCGGCCGCGGTCGATCGGCAGGTAGTAATAAATAATAGTGATTAATTTATACTCATACTTATTAGACGAGGGTTAATTTACATTTTAACTTTACAATTACAATTACAGGAAAACGAAGCAGAGGTCGAGGTTTCGGTGGTGCATCATCTTACCAGTCCAGCCAATCCTCGTCATCGTCCTCATCCAGCAGCTCTTCGTCCAGATGGACCAGTGCCGCAATCTTCGAAGGAAACAAACAATCCGTGACGGAGCAAATCTCCAAGGTCCAAAGCATGAAACAAGAGTTCAGCCAACGTTGGGAAGGACAGAAGTCAGAATGGCGATCGGAGGAGAGTACTCTCCAGGGTCTCCAGGATAAGATTCAACGGAAGCAGCCCGATCTGCTCCCAACTTTCAATCAACAGAAGAACACTTTCGTTCAGGAAGAACAACGGTTCCAGTCCCAAAAGGAATCCGTTAAGAGCACCTTGTCCCGAGTCGAACAGACCTTGATCGATTTGAAGAACAAGAATCAAGTGATCTTGAACCAGGCTCAGGCCGGAACTGCCGATGTCCATGATGCCAAGGAACTTCTTACAGAGTACAGGCGAAAACAGTCTGAAATCGTCCAGCAACTGCCAGCTGCGGTAAGGACTTACTTTATAAATGCGTAGAGAAACCAAAAAAACTGTTCCCTAAATTGATCGGGGACATTTGAGAGGAATGGGTTTCACAGGGATCAAATTTGACCTCGAAATTTCCACTACTTTGACAGTTTCGAGATTTTCATAAAGTCCTTTGGAACCTTTTAATTGTACGAAATATACCATCGCTCAGCATTTTTAATCAATTCAGTTCATGATTTATATGTCTAATTTGTTCTTTGGGAGTGATTTGTTCGGGGGAATTAGGATTTGGTAACATTTAAGGGGATCTAATTTTTTAAACGTTCCAAAACAGCGAATTTAACCCTCTTTTTCAACACTGGGACCAGAGTGGTTTCAGCGTAAACCCTTCCGGGTGTTCTGAGCAAAAAATAACCCATGTTTTTTATGAATCTAGTTCAACGAGGCTCAACAAGCCGAACAAGGTCACGGGGGTATGAGGCAACAACTCAACCAATTCGAACAAAGCTACCTCCAAAACCCAGCCATCTCATCCGGAGGGGGTGGGGACAACAACTGGGAGCAATGGCTCGACGCTGACTACTGGGAAAAACATCACGAAGAGATGTGGGGTGGTTTCGAGCAGTTCTTCGGCAAATGGCAGAACTGGGTTAACGACCCAAATTCCGGAAACTACAAGCTCGCCAACAAGCGATGGGGCGCTTTCGACAACGGAGAGTTCAATTTGGAGAAGTCGAGCGATGAGTTCTTCGGTCCCGACCACGTCGCCAATGATCCCACCTACGGGAACTACACGAATGGAGGTGGGTGGGGTTCCAAAGGAGGCGGTGGTGGTGGCAATGGAGCCGGCGGCTTCGGAGGAAATGGCCAGTCTGGGTCAAATGCGGCTGGGTTCGGTGGTCGCCAGGGCATTATTTTTAATGGAAATGAAAAGGCTTTGGTTGCCTCCCTCTTATTAACTTTGAGGGACCAATCTGCCAGCTCCATTGCTTATCATGAGAAGGAATTCTACGCCACCATCCAGGCAATGTCAGCGAATGGTCAATGTGGTTGCCCCTGTAGTGGACGTTAAATTATTTGTAGACTTGTAACCCAATTCAAGTTAATAAATTATTTATTTAGCATTCAAAAAGGTCCGGATAACAGCAAAAGTGTCTATTATTTTTCGCATGTAAAACTTAAATTTAGCAATAATTACGAGTGTTCTATGGGATTTAAATTGCGGAAAGCTTTTAATTTTAATTTTTTTTAATCATTTGTGGAAAATTAATTACAGTTTTAAGCTTTGAATTTAACAATCTAGTTTGATCTCCCTTTAAATACAAAAGCCTATAGATGTATTTGAAGATGTATAGTTTAAAAAAATAGAACCCCAGAGGATCTTTTTTATAGAAATGCGGCATATTAATACAATACGTGCAACTTAAAAAACGCATGATTTCGATTTTTAATAAATTCATTATCCCTTTCATAAACATATAACTAAATTATACTACGAATTTATTTATTTATTTAAGTCTCCGTACTATAGTTTAGAGTCACTATATAGTAATGTTTCTAAGATTTTGAGGTTGTTGGGAAAAAAGCATACGCATGTGAGCCCAATGCACAAGAATAGATAAATAACTTAATTTAAATAGATTTTACACTTTACACTTTAAAATCATCATCATCCTTATTATCGAAGTTTTAGATAGTAAAGATAATAAAAATTAAATATTTAGCGTTTAGATAAAGGACAGATGAATAAAAATCTGGTTTTCCCATGGGAGCATTTGCATCGTATTTTGTATTGTTAGTTGCATTAAAAGCTACTATCTAAAAAACAAGTTTGTAAACACAATGGTTGTTTTTTTTATTTTAACTAACATGTCCAGGATCTCCAGTCATCTATCCTAGTTACTTTAAAACTAGGAAAATGACCAAGGCGAAACCAGTTTATCCAGACCAAGGTTTCCTTATGATGTTGACAATAAGCAACCAGGTAGTATAAGAAAGAATGATCCTCTTGGTCCTGATCCTGAGTGTGCAGCAGATTTAGACTTTGGACTTTTCTAAAATATATATTTTAATTACTTTAATTATTTTCTGACAATAAAATAAAATGATTTTACGAATCATTGGTTTCGGAATCTATGTGGGATTTGCTGTTTCCACTGTGTTTTTAGGGATTTTATTCGGCTCTATTGCATACTATTGGGACTATGGACTCTCCACTTTAATTAACGAACCGGATGTGGTTTATGATTTTATTGTTGGTAAGTCGAGCATTTATTAGAATCGGAACTAGTGGATAATGGAAATACATTTGAGTTTAATCTGGAGGTGCTTTTTTGGCATATCTAATGAATTCTCCCTGATAAGTTGAAGTTAAATTATAAAGAAACTATTTACTGATTTTTATTCCTGTCTCGGACATTAATTGTCTCTAACCAATCTTGGGTTTACGAATCTGAAAGCGTATAGTTGGAAATTCAACCCGTGGAAGAGGTTTAAAACAGCATGGAAATGGGATAAATTAATAAAAAAAAATACTACCACATGGTGTTTATAAATTGCCACATTATTTTAATGTGATTGCTTTAAATAACTCTTGTAATTTTAATTAAAAAAAATCATCACTGATTTCCATTAAGTTGGCGGAGGTTCGGCAGGATCAGTTATCGCCAATCGGTTATCCAAGAACAACAAGGTTCTGCTACTTGAGGCAGGGGGTTCACCCCCTTATGCAACCTCAATCCCCGGACTGGCCACGCTTCTGACCCATCAACCTCAAATCGACTGGATGCACAAAACCGTTCCGCAAAAGTTCTCAAGCTTTGCACAAGTGGACAAAGTAAGTTTAACGGTTTTATTTGAGACATTACAGATTTACAAACCAGAGCCTGGAATTGAACCCGGTCACCATTTTTATTCCAATAATCATTTTCTTGAGTTTTGACAATTGTATAGAGGTCATCATGGCCCAGAGGGAAAGTTCTCGGGGGCTCAAGTATCTTAAATTACGCTCAGTACATGCGAGGACATCCTATGGATTATGACAACTGGGCTAAATTAACTGGAGATCCGACTTGGAATTATGAAAAAGTACTCCCGTTTTTTAAGAAATCGCTGGATTATCAAGGACAGCACAAGGATAATAGTAATCAATTAAAAAATACATGATTTATTTTTCTTCGATTTTCTATATGGCGCTTCTTATAGAAAAAAATAATTTTTAAATGGTTCACAATTTCAATTAATTACTCTTAAAAATCAGAAAAGCACCACGGTTCCACCGGATACGGGAAACTCCACGTGGAAAAGAGGGAGTGGTCACATTTAGTTGAGTATTTCTTGGACGCCGGTAAAGAACTTGGCTTGGAAAAAGTGGACCTAAATGGACCGCAAAAAATCGGTACAGGGCAAACTGATAATTTAAACTCAGTTAGTTAATTAAATAAATCCCACTTTAATATAAAGACATCTTTATTTACTTCTTAAAAAGTTGTATCACATGGAAATTGTAAGAGTAAATAGTATTTGCAAATCTGTTACATATAATTTTTATAAAAAGGCTGACCTTGTACCGTCTCACAAAAAAATTCCCTAACCTTAAAAAAAGCGTAGACTTCCGGAAATCAATTTTAAAAAACCAAAATTTACGCTGCGCTTTGAGAAATTATAAAATTATAAATAAAAGACTTCTTCCAGCTCCTTTCCAGCTGGTAAAGTCCCTAAAATAGCCGCAACGTTTCCCCTCTGTACAGCGATCCCCATGCGCTGTATAAGGAAAGAAGTGGCTCGTGGATCTCCTGTCACGGAGGCGATACGCTGCCCAATTTCTGTTATGAAACGGAGCCCCGCTTGGCCCCATATTCCAATTGTCTCAATGGCAACTGGAATAAATAAAAAACTTTAATTAAAATTAACAATAAAAGGAATGGACTTTCTGGAATGCACTCAAAAAAATGGCTCAAGATTTAGCACTTACTTTGCCTTCCTAAAACCGGCAATGGGACGATCTAATCTTCGGATTTTAAAATATTCTCACGCCACAAAAGTACGTTTCTCATTATACTACACATTTAATTGTCCTGAATTTCGTTTAATTGTTACGATTTGGTCTGCAGATCAAGCTAGACAAAAACCACAGAGCTGTGGGAGTTTATTACAAAAGACACGGGGTAAAATACTTGGCTCGAGCCTCGAAAGAAATTATCATCAGTGCCGGTTCTTTGGAGTCTCCTAAATTATTAATGCTGTCTGGAATTGGAGCAAGGGATGATTTAAAAGCAGTCAAGGTATTACAAGTACTATATACGAAAGAAAATTAAATTATTTTTGGGTGGGGACTTATTCCGGGGAGCTTATTTCAGTATTTACGGTATATCCCAGATAAAGCCAAAAGTGGATCTTCCCGTGGGAAAATATCTCAAAGATCACGTTGCCCTCTTCATCCCTTCCTTCACGATCAACAGTTCCGTCTCCATTATCCCGGAACGGGATTTTGGGATCCGAAATATATTCGACTACTACGTCTCTGGTTACGGTACGTTTAAAACAAAAAATGCGATGATTCATAACTGACATCTGACATAATTGACAAAATGTCATTAATTTAGGTCCTTTGGGCAACCCCCTCAGTTCAAACGTAAATGCCATGTTAGCATCATCAGTAGCTAAAGCGGCAGGTCGGGCCGACTGGCCTGACATTCAACTCTACTTCATAGGAATAGGGGTCTCCCAATTCATGGACATCCAACTGTCCCAACTATTCCAGTCCCGACTCGACCTCATTTCCAAATACTTGGAACCCTTAAAGGGACGAGATGGGGTCATGTTTACGGTCGTTCTGGCCAGGCCTAAGAGTGCCGGAGACCTCCGGGTCAAAAATCGGGATCCATTTACTGATCCGTTGAGTGATCCGCGCTACTTGGAACATCCTGACGATGTTCGGGTCCTTACTGAAGGTTTTACTTAAAAGTTTACAGTGCATCAGATACAATACAAGTGATTGATTCAAAATTATTATAAATTTAAAAATTCTATAAAGGGGTCAAGTTTGCAATAAAAATGGCAGAAGAGACGGAATCGTTTAGAAGATTAGGAACAAAGCTGGAAAACATCCCATTCCCAGGGTGTGAAGGACTGACCTTCCGAAGTGACAAGTACTGGGAGTGCCATATCCGTCAATGGGGACTCACGTTGTATCACCCAGTAAATTAATTTAAAAAACAAGTTGTTTAAGACAGCTTCCAAAATAGTCCATGATGTTTTATGAATCTAAAAATAGGTCGGGACATGTAGAATGGGCAAGGGGTCTGGTGACCCTAAAGCCGTCGTGGACTCCAATCTAAGGTAATTGGACGGATCAATTTTTTAACTGTTCTCCACTGTTTGCAAACGTTTAATTACAATTTCTGATTAATTAATGACTTCCAAATTCCGATTCCACAGGGTATTGAAGACAAGGGGCCTTCGAGTGGCGGATGCTTCAGTTATGCCCGAATTAGTTAACGCAAATACGAATGCCCCGACTATAATGATTGGGGAGAAGGCATCGGATTTCATTCGGGATTACTGGTCCCAACAGGTCTTAATTTGCGATCGATTGGAACGGTTTTTTGGAACTGACGGAGCGAAATGCTATTATCAAAAGTTGATGTGATTGATCTGATCTGAAGTGGACTATCATAATTTCTAACTTAATTTTTATTATTTTACTAACAATTAAAAAATTGTGATGGTACAACTATGTACAACACTGTCTGATTGCTAATTGTTTTAAGGATTTCAATTAAAAGCTACGCACATTAATACTAACTAAAACAGTTTGGGATTAGTTATTTTGCATTTATTATTTGTTTAAACTTCATTGGGATTTCATGAAAATGTTAAAAATCACTAAAAAAAGGCGCTAATCATACTCATTGTGGTTATCAATGAATTTTTGCATTCGTTTAGATCATCTAGATCCGAATACGGGAAAACATACCAATTGGAAAACGTAGATAAATATAAACCTATTCACTCTGTGACAAACATTTTAAAACTACAGATTTGCAAGCCCATGGCATTGATTTTTTCATATCACGAAATTAGTTTTCCTAAGAATCATTTACACTTGCAATTCAACTAAACAGACAAATCTCCACATTTCCATCATATCTTTGACTTTGACAGAATGGATCTGGATCTAAAGATAAAACCTGAACACTCTTCTGTGCTTTTACCTTTTACCTCGCTATTCCGAATTGTTTGTCGAAAATCAGGATTGTTCAGAGTTACAGTCAATAACACCTATCCGTTGAATAGAATACAAGAATACTATATGCAATTTGCAAAATCGGATATGCAATTTTTTTGTATTTCAGGGAGGTCCTGTAAGAGCCTACATCCTACATATCTGATGTTCGTAAAAATTAGTTTTAAGTACAAAGTATATATAAAATAAATATTCATGGAAAATGTCCTAGAACAGAACACCTAAGGGAACATTCGCAACTGTGCCACCACGATATTTTTTAATGGGTCTCATTCGATTCAAAACAAGGAAATCCGAACTATCGGTTTGACTAAAATCATTTTGACCTATTCATACAATACCAAAGTCATTGTGAATTGGGAATGTCAAATCGGAGCGACTGTATTTCAGGGATTAATATTAAAGAAAAACAATCCAATCGAGAGTCACTTGTCTCTATAATACGTCTGAAACTCTGACTAAATCGAGTCCGTAAAATTACCCTATCGGGCACACCTGTGTACCGCTACCTACCGCAATACAAAATAGTTTATTTCAATTTTAATTACAAAAAACCTTCGTGATCATTTTTTTGAGAATTTTGGTGCAAACTGTAACGGTTCATGAGATAGAGGGGTTCAAAGTACCCCCATGACCCATGATGACCTAGACGATGAGATCGTCTGTTTCGTTCTACGCCATCACCATGACATCATTTTTTCATTGACTGATAATAAAACTATGGTGCCTTAATTTTGGTAGCCATGGCATGGAGCCCATGGACAGAAGCTCAGGTCAGAAGAAAAGGAAAGAAAGTGAAATTTTCTCTCACTCCCGCCGTTGCTCTTCATTGGGAAGGTTCTCTCGCTCTTCGTTCTCCTCACTGTGACTCCATTTTTCACACGCCGTCCTCTACTCTTCACTCCGTTTGCCGTTTGTGGATTTTCACCTCGTTTTCTTTCGAAACCCGACTTTTGCTACCCCCCGGAGCCCCGGATTCTCTTCTTGCATTAATCATGGTAAGTACATAAAGGTTACGCTTAAAATTGTACCAAGATTTTGCGGACATTTGACAAGTCTCTGTGTCTGTCTATCTGTGGCCTGTTCACTGTTGCCTGTGGTGTGGTGTACCGTACTTTTGTCGTTGATTGAAAAGAAGGTCATTATAACATTTGTGATTGTTTTTCAGCGTGAGTGTATTTCCATCCACGTTGGTCAAGCCGGAACCCAGATCGGAAATGCGTGCTGGGAATTGTACTGTCTGGAGCATGGCATCCAACCTGACGGTCAAATGCCATCAGACAAAACTGTCGGAGGTGGAGATGACTCGTTCAACACCTTCTTCAGTGAAACTGGTGCTGGAAAGCATGTACCTCGGGCCGTAATGGTCGACTTGGAACCAACTGTCATTGGTAAGTTCATACCTACAGACAAGATATAATTTGTCATGTATATTGTATATTTTGTATTTATTTTTTATTTATAATATGCCTAATTTATTAATATTCTATTTTTTGTGACTTGCAGATGAGGTTCGTACAGGAACCTACCGTCAACTGTTCCACCCCGAGCAATTGATTACTGGCAAGGAAGATGCGGCCAACAACTACGCTCGTGGTCATTACACCATCGGAAAGGAGATTGTGGATCTTGTCCTGGACCGGATCCGTAAATTGGCTGATCAATGCACAGGACTTCAGGGTTTCTTGATCTTCCACTCCTTCGGAGGTGGAACTGGTTCCGGATTCACATCGCTTTTGATGGAACGACTCTCCGTTGACTATGGAAAGAAGTCCAAGTTGGAATTTGCCATCTACCCGGCTCCTCAAGTCTCAACCGCTGTTGTAGAACCCTACAACTCTATCCTGACGACGCATACCACCTTGGAACACTCGGACTGTGCTTTCATGGTGGATAATGAAGCTATCTATGATATTTGCCGAAGGAACTTGGACATTGAGCGACCCACTTACACCAACTTGAATCGTCTGATTGGACAGATCGTGTCATCTATCACGGCCTCACTCCGATTCGATGGAGCTTTGAATGTGGACTTGACGGAGTTCCAAACCAACTTGGTGCCCTATCCTCGTATCCATTTCCCTCTGGCCACCTACGCTCCAGTCATCAGTGCCGAGAAAGCTTATCATGAGCAGCTCTCCGTCGCTGAGATTACCAACGCTTGCTTCGAACCTGCCAACCAGATGGTCAAATGTGACCCCCGCCACGGAAAGTACATGGCTTGCTGCATGTTGTACCGAGGTGATGTCGTCCCCAAGGATGTCAATGCGGCTATCGCCACCATCAAGACCAAACGGTAAAGATTTTTTTATTTTTTTAAAAGTTTTCTAAGTCAATGAACACGTGAACAGGTCAATTTTAATACACTACTCTTTCTTGGTATAGAACCATCCAATTCGTTGACTGGTGTCCCACTGGATTCAAAGTAGGAATCAACTACCAGCCACCGACTGTTGTCCCTGGGGGAGATTTGGCCAAGGTCCAGCGGGCCGTTTGCATGTTGTCCAATACCACAGCAATTGCTGAGGCTTGGGCTCGATTGGATCACAAGTTCGATCTGATGTAAGTTCACTCTATTTACATTATCCTTTATATTGTATTGAACAATTGAACCCTGTATGAATGTCGCAGAAAACATTGACGAAATTTTTAATCAACGTCCATTAATGTTTATAATTGCAGGTACGCCAAACGTGCTTTCGTCCACTGGTACGTCGGAGAAGGTATGGAGGAAGGAGAGTTCAGCGAAGCTCGTGAGGATTTGGCCGCTTTGGAGAAGGATTACGAAGAAGTTGGAATGGACTCCATCGAGGGTGAAGGAGAAGGTGGAGAAGAATATTAAATCCTATACTGTTTAATTCATTTCAAATTCGAACTCGTATGTTATAATGAATAGTGCTTTAACATTGATCCCATGTAAGAACTATGCATACATGATACATTGTTGTAATAACTTGTAATACAATCTGCCTATATAAAAATTAAAGTTTCCTGGCATTCATATTATCAGTTCTAGTTCATTGATTTACACATGTAGTTCTAAGCTTAAATTCTTCTATAATTAACTTAACTTACTTATCTAATAGTTTTAACTACTTAATGATGCATCTATATATTTCTATCAGAACATAATATAAATATAATAGTCAATCGGTTCACAGGAACTTGTCAAAATAAATTGTCAAACTGGATATATATGTCTTTGTATGCTATCGTAATTATATCTGAGATCTGTGATTGAAGATTGAAATACTGTAACAGGACTTGTTTGTGAACTTGAAAGTATTTACAACAAGTTTCCGATTCTAGGTTTGAAAACTTCAGAAAATCACGTTTCCTTCCCCGTCTATATCTAGTCATGGAATGCAATCGGAATTACTAAGCCTCCTGAACCTCGTATCGAAAACCTCGCAAATCATTGGAAGTTGGAAGTGCAGATTAATTTGCATCAGCTTGGATGATTATTTAGAGGCTAGGCTAGTTCCTTTTACCTTTAATACGACCGTCGTAGAGTAGTAAGAGCAGTTTAGTTTTAGAGATCAAACTAAACCAAAACCCAGTCAAACTCAAATATTTATTATTGAGAGACCATAAACTACAACTCATCCTAAAATAGAAGGACCAAGGCTCCTACATTATCATCTCCAATTCCGAAATTCCCGAATTCGGCGGATGCGGATGGACCAGGGAAGTTCCTGTCCAAAGTTCCACTGTTGGTTTTAAACTATGGGAGATATCGGATCCGCTCTTGGTCCTTCCTTCCTAAGTCAATCTTGAACTAAGGACCGTTCATAACCTACGTGCTTTCACAATCATTTCAGCAACACTGTCCAAAAATAGAATCTATCTATGATCTTAACCTACATTTTTATCGTATCTAACCCGGTTGGGTTTTAATTTATAATTCAATTGCACACAAATTCAAGATGTATTTCAGAGTATGAAATTGTTGATCAACTATTTTTATGAGGGACTTTTAATGGCATTTCTGGCAAATCGTCAACGGTTCTTGCTACAGATTTTCCAAAGGAAAAATAGTCTTCTCGAAGAAGGGGTTTGGTTTTTCGAACAGGTCGAATCGGATCGGGAAGCCATTTCTTGTTGACTTTGGGATGAATTACTGCTCCAGTGATTATGTTTGTTCTTAACTTTACTTCCTTTCCGTCAAGTCCCACTCAATCCTAGTCCTCTGCAATTTATGCTAATTTTATGCATGAGATTTTGCAACAGGCAACTCTCTCACTTGTTCATTATGTCAAAGGCCCATCATCCGATATCCGATCGGTACAGTCTTACGAACGGCTCGATATGATATAAGTAATAAATATTAGGACTATAGGAGTTCTTCCAAACTTGTGAAGTATAGATATGCATGAAAGTTATTCTTCCAAGTTGCAAGTTCAATTGGCAGCTGAATTTTTAGCCTGACGTTATTAACATTCGGGATTTCATAAAATAAAGTTCCAAAGACAGCGAGAGACTGGAAGGACATTATTATTGTAATTTATTGATTTTTTTAACTCGAAAGCGTTGTTCTTCTATCATTGTACTGAACATAATGGGGAAAGGTCACAAAAATAAAAATTTTAACATATTTTTCGAAACAGAAAGACATGCTACCGTAAAATGCTCTATATTCCTTGGCTCGAAATACATTCATTCGGAACATTTAGAGGAAATTGTAAATCAGATAAAAAATTAAGTTATTATAGCATTTCATGAAAATATAGAACAATTTAAAATACAACAAAATTTTCAGTTTTTTTAAGCCTTCTGGAAATACATTCTGATGAATTAAACCCCACACAAGTTAGCGTTAAAGTTTTTAAGACTTCATTTTAATGACGCGAGTTAAAACTGCCAAACATAATATCACTGTAATTATCATCGAATAACAGTTGCGTCACACGTGTCCGTCAAAAAGTGACAATAGTTTTGTACCACGGAAGGAAGGCACAAGTATCGTCAATCGTCATATAATCTAAATAAGTAACAGAATCCAGCAATAATTTCATCTCAAAATAGGAATAGTTGGACCATTGGAGATCTTTAAGATCTGATAGATTCTATCGGACACAATAAAAGCTCGTGCTTTCTATGAAAACCATTAACGATATTATCGACATTTATGTCGATAACATGACCATAATATGGCCATATTTTATAGATAAAAAACGTGGTCATCATTCCCATTTCACTAATATATGAACCAATCATCTCCTTCTTCCCACGATCCACAAGTTCTGAATCGAGATCAAAGGAACCTGGCATCTCGTCAACAACGTCTCCAAAGTAATATCTCTCTATCTTATCCGGAGAGTGTTGAGCTCCTGGAATTGATGATTCCGAACCTCTCGTCTGTCTCGCCTAGTCTGGAATAATATAAAATATAATCTTATGAAAAGGAGTTAGAAATCAGTGAACCATTCATCCCCGTAAATCCCATTCCATTTCCCTTCAATCTTCTATTGAAAAATCCAATCATCTTCATTTGGGAAAAGAAAAGACTGTCGGGGATCAGGAATTCAAGAGGGGAATTTCCTCAATCAAATTCTATCAAATCAGCTCCGACCAACAACATTGAGACATTGTAGCCAGGACTATGGAAGAGTATGGTCAAGCCTCTTTATATTCAGCTCTGCCTTGTCGCTAAAAATAGATACATTTTGACGAGACGAACAAAAAAATCGTACGGAAAGTATGGATATAGACCTAAATGCTGAGTTTAGAACCGTATCGTCCTTCCTCTTAAACTAGAACTAGAATGCAGTTTAGTTCTTGTTTTTTGACGGAACTAGAACTAGAACTAAAAGAACTTCTTAGCAAAGTAAAGTTCAATGTTTTGCTAAAAAACCATTCAATTCTACTGAAATAAATCATTCGGGCCTGGTATTGTTTTAAACCCGAAAGTTGCAACTTTAAAAATTAATTACAAAGACAAATGGGGGAGGAGTTATTCCGTTGGGAGACTTATTCCGGTATTTACGTATCGACCCTAACACATATCATCTACGACAAATTGTCACAACCCCCAGATCATTATAAACAGGGCTGACTGTACTCTCTATACCTTTAGAGGACTATATGTCCCAGCCATAGACTACTTAAATGCATCAAATAGATATTACAGCTACCCACTTCCGTCTCAAATTCTAAAGAATCATTCCGCCTATCTCTCTTCTCTGAAGAATGAGCCGAGGAGGACAATAATTCCATCGAGAGATATGAAATGAAAGGAACCCACCCGGGTAGCCTAATTGAAACTGACTCCGAGTTTCGGAATCGCCGGATCCACAAGGGCAAGGGCACTTGTACATTGTACTTACAAATCCCTCTGCACCCAACCGGGTACTTTCCACATAAGAAGAAGAACTCATAACTTCCGGTAGATAAACCGCTCCTCTAATGAATCAAGATTTCCGAACTTCCTATTGCGGGCTCTACAGACTCTTTCTTCAAGTTTAATTTTCAAAAGCGGCTTATCCTCCTCCTACGACCTTCCTTATCTTTATGGGGGCAAAGGTCCTCGTAAATTTCGACTTACCTGCTCAACCTCAATACTATGTAGTAGAAAATGTCTTTAAAACTGTCGGGACGATAGGGTTTTCGACTGTCGAGTTTTCACCCTTTTAGTGTCCCCAACAAGGATTTTAGTCCAATACTTGAGATTTGAGAAAGAAGAGAGGGCCTCGAGGCTGGGAAAGGAGTTGTTGAGTTTGATGAAAGCTGAGAGTGTCGAAATTTTGAGACTGTAAGAGTCTCTTTTTATATATAGATGTGTTGCTGGACTTTTGTTTATTGTTTTGTTTTGTAATCCTAAATGACAATTAGGAGTAAATTATTGTGAAAGAAGTACATCTAAAGATGAATTACAAGCTTGTAAAAAAACGTGTAAAAATTGAATTTAATAGTAAGGGTTTTGGTTTGGTTATTGTGCGACTTAAATAAGTACTTGTCTATGAGTTTTGAGATTTTTTTTTTCTAGTTAAAAGAACACGTAGTCTTAAATGAAAGTAAGTAAAAAATTGGTTGCCCAAACTTCCTACAAATGATTGGGTTTCCAATTCCTTAAACTCCCTGCAACAGACAAGGACGGGGCTGGGAGGGTTTCCCTTTTTAAGCCTTTTAAGAAAGGGAGACAAGATCAAAGCCAATCCACTTCCGAAATGATACAGAGTTCAGGAGCATCGGCCTATTCTATTTGCAGGGTCTTATTTTTGGAATTCTTCTGAGAAATCCACTAAAACTGGGTTTAATAGGGTTACCTTCACCAGAGCTGAGATGGCACTTACGCAAAAGTCCTTACGTTTCCGGAAAGGAAGCTAATTGTTGCTGAGAGGAATCCAGTCTTTAAGGGTCAGTTTAGCTTGTTGAGCTTGAACTTGAAGAATGAAAACATTATTCAAAATAGAATCCAAAATTGTATTATCAACTGAAATTGGGAACTAAGAGGGAATAAGAATATCATTTGGACGAAGCGACAGCTTTCGAATGACAAATTTTTTAGAGCGTCATATTATATTTAAACGATTTCGTGGGACGTTTTTCAAGGACAAAAATTTCTAAACATCCAGTCATTTTAAATAGTTTTATCTATTATTTTTCAGCTTGTAGTTGTAGTATGCTCAGCCCATGCTGAAGAAGAAGAACAGTCGAGCTACAGTAATGATTATGATCGTTACAACAAAATCATAAAATCATAAAAATCTCCAAGAAACTTTAACAACTTAAAACCTTACATTCAAAAGCAAAAGTCATTTGAGCTCTCGAAATATCATTCCATTTTTATAATCTGATTTTTCTGCGTTATTAGCTGTTTTCTCAGTTTCCAATTCAGAACAACACCTAATAGTTCTGTTTGCGAAAAATAATTTGTACAATTTCCCTTAAAACCCACTAAATCAACCATTTTTGATGACAAAAATCTCCATCTCTAAAACATCTCATCCAAATTCCAAACCGAACATTCTAAATCTGTCCCAAAACACCCTCCTGTCTTTCCCCATCATTTCTACTTCACAATTCCATTTAGCCACGACCACCACTGGTCAGTCCGCTTCGTAGACAAAGATTGGATATCCGGATGCAGAAGCCTTATTCCAATTTCAGCTCCAATCTCGATGCAAAAATAATATCATCGAATATCCAGGAAATGGCAAGGGAAAGTAATGTGCTAACGGGTCTCGGGGCATTTTTATCTCATCTCTCTCTCTACTCTTCCAAAATTGAATTTCTTTTTCAAAAACCCAATCTACATTTCCTTACACAATCTCCTCCCAAAATCTTTTTTACTTGATCCGAAATCCTGAAGAAATAGTCAGATCTGGAGATAGAACATCCAGAGTCGTTGTAGTAATCATAGATCTTGAGAAAGTAAGGCCAATAGCCAAACTATTTTTTCCCTTCAGTCAGAGTCAGGTTGCCTCTAGTTTTTTTCCGGATACTTTTGGGTTGTTATGGCCTTCGTCGGCTCGTTCATTCTTTCAGTAAAAGTAAAGTCGGATCGTTTACCCTTCTCTCGTCATATCATAACCATTTTTCCAACGACTCTGACAAAAAAAAACGTCTTTATGTGTCCAAACCTATATGGATGTAATATATTTTACATACATACGAATACGAATACGACACACGCACTTGACTTCTTATAAGAGCCGAGAAAGAGATTTCATTTGAAATGGGTTAACTTAGCCCGTCGTCTCGTGGAAGAACGGGTTTGTTTGTAAAATAGATGGGGATAGATTCAGTTTCATTGGCTAAAATCAGTGTATGCAGATGGGTAAAAACACATGAGGAAACGTGCAGAATTTGTTATTTTACAGTAATTAATTAAAAATACATGGCCAACTTTATTAATAACCACACTGGGGGGGCAATGCGGTATTATTTCGGAGTAAAATTTTTACATGCTAATTCCTTTTGAACACTTATTTCCATGAAATTTTTATCCTATAACGATACGTTGGATATTTTAAGACAATTTTACCGTTTTACATGCAATCCAAATTACACACACGATCCTAATAAGATTCTCAAAACAGGTCCGAAATTAGTATCAATAGAATAGTTCCCAACAGAAATGAGACTTATTTTAGTTTTCCATAATGAACATAACAATGCAGAAAAACAGTTTTAACCAACTTTCATTTAATTTAACTTTTACTTTCTTTAGGTCTAATTAGTTGGATTTAAAATTGGATTTGAACCATATATAAATATTCTTGTCATGATCTACCCTTAAGAAGAGAAATAAACTCTAACGATTTTTGTTACTTTTAAAAAAAAAAAAAAAATTGGATTTAAAAAGTACAAATCAACGTATCTAAATGTATTAAAACAAATACTTCCATCAGCACAATTTCTTTCATTTAAAACGCATGAAAATTAAATGTTAATTAGGTCCTTCATTAGCTCATTCCATCTTACTCTGATTAATTTTGAAACTAAAAATTAAACTAAACAAACTAATTAAAAAATATAGGAAGGCATGTTACGAGGACTTTTCAAACTAGAAAAGACATTTAAAGCAGCATGGATTCGAATAAAATTCTAAAAATTTGACAATCTCTAATTTGTTGCATTTCGGATTAGATTACAAAGCCAATAAATATTAGCATATTCCACGATTTTACATACTCGAATACTTGAAAAACCCCAAATAATAATTTGACAAAAGTGACAACAGAAGTATCTTGTACTTTTTTATTCCAACACCGTTAGCCAACTTATATTTCGGGAAGCTCCAGCTCGGGAGTTCAAAGATGAGCATACCTCACTGAATCTTCCAAGCCAAAAGAATTTCGTCGTGACGATAAACAAGCCAACGAGGCTTGGCAAATGACTCCAGCAGATTCTAAATTCCGAATTCAAGAATCTCATCTCCCCCTCAAGACTCACGCCTTTCCAGTTTTTTTGCAGTTCCGATTCCGGAGGAAAATAACAACAATAATATTACTATAACTATAAAGCACACGGGGGAAGAAATTTATTAGATCGGTAGACCTAACGGAAAATAAGACAAGACAAATAATCAAAACATCAACATACAACTTTTTTAACATGATCATTTCATATGCGAAATCTCTCAGTTTCGAAGCGTAGGGATCTGCTGCATATTTAGATGCACTTTCTGTCGTATTTATTTTTTATCATCATTATAAACATAAAGCTATATCAACATTAGAGATCTGTATAAAAGGGAAAATAAGGAAGTATAGGAAGTGGATGTAATAAAACCGTACTTATGTCATCATAAAACTGTTCAATTTCTTAATTTTATTACTCCCGATCCAACTACAAATCTCGGGACAGAATTACCCGTGTTTACCTTATAAATTTCTGGATTCAAACCAAATCAAGTTCAAACATTTTGAGCCGGTGAGTTTCCACACAGTATTTCTGGATTTCTTCAGTTTGGATTCGCATGTTTTTACTTTAAAACTATTATTATAAAGAAATTTTTAAAGATATTTAAAAAGATAATTAAAATGCATTTTTAAAGACATTAAATCATTTTAAATCATATTTATATATATATAACGTAAAGAATCCATACTCTGACTTCGCCTCATAATTTTGACGTGATTAAAAATTTGTTTAATCTATTATAGATGTTCTCATTTTGAACCTCGAAAAATTAAAGTTCCTTCGCATGAAAACATAACGATACCCATAATCCCCGTGGGGACTTGTATAGGGTTAATCATTAAATGCTCATTACAACCACAAGATTATCAAACTGGCTGGTTAAATATTAAATTAAATTAGAGCTTATCCGACTTTCCGTACAATTGGAATCAGCAAATTTCACAAAACTGGACCTCGTCGACCACGCAATTCATTACTCGTTTTTCGATCGAGATTGTAGTTCTTGAAGAACACTTACGCGAACCCATTAATCATTGACAGTTGCAGAAGGACTGTATTTCTAATGGATTTATTTCCCATCCCTGAATCAACATTAAACAAAGGGTTTCAAGAACCATTTAATTCGCACGTGATGAGCTCCTTGAGATCCAAGAGTCATTTGATCCCCTCTGCCTTTTGTTTATTTTGAAGATCAAATGGGGAATTAAATCCTCTGCCTTTGTGTTCGCTATTGCACCTAGCTCTATAACCTCATCCACTAATAATAACTTCAACTTATCTCCCTCTCTTCAGCTGTTTCAAGAGAGGCTATAAAATTAACAACATTAAGAGATTAGCACTATTATTACGTGCTAAACCGCTCTGATCTCTTCCTCTTACAATTAGGTACACTCAACTAGGCTCTAGAGATTCGGGTGAGATTTAGAGATTTAAAACCAGGACTGGGTAATGGATTGTGTTAGTTGGAGAGAAGGTGTTGTTGATAGAGCCTGGATAAATGTTTTGGTTTCCCGGAAGCAGAGGAGATGATAAGCACAAATTTCGAAATAGATGTATTATTCCTTACGATAACAGTTGTTGTTTTGTTGTACGAAACTGCATAAGATTACTCCTTTAGGGACAATCGTACGTGTTGTCTACAGGCAATTAGTTAAAGTTGAAAATCCGCAACAATTGAGTGACTTTTAAGGTTTGTTCATGTGATTTCAAGTGGACCAATCGAAACATCCGTTTTTATGTGAAATTCGTTTTTAATTACATCGAATACGACTTGTCGGGATTTAAAAATGCAGATACTTATTTATGACTACTTGAGATTAATATCAGGACAAATGTGACGGATGAAAAATATGACAATAATATTTAATTTCCGTAAATAATGTTGAACTGACCAATGTTTCTCATTTTTATTTGCTCAAAATTGCTTGTCGTAGACTTGCATGTCACAACAATGATATGGTCGATATCTGGATCGCTACAATGTATTATTTTGTTTTTTAGTAGTAAAATAAAACACAATCAGTAAATTCGGATATCCAAAATGTATGTAAATCGGTCATGCAGTTTAGTTCTCATATAATGTCATAATCTACTTGGATGTACTACCCGTTTTTAATTTAAATACATGTTTAAATTTTAAACAAAAACTAGATAAAAGGAGCCTTGCCAAGAGCTTTTGAAATGTATGAGAAACCAAAAGCCCCAAACTAAACATGGGATTTCCAGAGAAATAATATAAGAAGACGCACTTATCTCAATAAAAGATCTTAAACAAAACGCACAACATTACGCATCCCATGTACTGCTTTCCCTCTATTTTTTATTAGGAAAGTAAATTTTGTAGAGAAACGGAGAGGGGCTTTTATTAGCTTTGACAAATGACAAGTTGATGTTGGTCGTTTGGCAAAGCGCCATCAGTGACGGACACCCTTTCCGGGTATTTCCTTTCAGGGAATCCCCGAAAACCGGAACTGGAGCTACAGGGGTCCCAACCCCGTCAAGTACTGGTCCGGGACATAACCAGGGAAATCCATTTCCTCCCCAAAAAACATAAGAAAATACGGACGATAAAATATTCCCTTGTTAATCATGTGTACGAAGAAGCAGTCAAGTGATTTTCTGGGGAATATTACCCGTTAAACATACTCAGCTTTGCAGATTTGGAATCAAACAGAGAATCAATGTTTTTGGTCAACTCAATCAAATACTAGTAGAATAAAATTGCAATTTTTTTACATTTACATATTAATGCAGTTCCCGTTTCAGTCAAACAGAATATGAAAGAATGCAGACATTTTCTAGATCAATGGTATGAAAACGAGAATACTTTTAAATATAATTATAAAATTAATATTAATGATCACGCAATTATTACTTAGGATTCGACGGGCGGTTTCGCATTACCCATTGAGCCCTTGGATTTATATTCCTGCTTATTCCTTGCTCCTTAGTTCCTACCCTGACGGGGATATTACGAAAGTCAAATTTGCTCAGTAAATATCGACTGAAGATAAATATGAGATTAAAACTTACCAATCATTACTTTTAAACACATTACTATATAGTTTGAAATGTCAACAAAATAATTATCACAAAGCTCATTTCTAAATAATCGATTATACTTAAATTACTCTGTATGAAGGTGAATAAAGTAAAGAATTAATTATGGATCCTTGAATCCTTGCTAAGAGGAATGATTTGGAAAATGTTGGAGCATGAATACTATGATTAAATGGATTTATATTAAAGTGATGATAGGCTGGTATGTAGAGGTAGACGAGAAACTTATTTACTGACTTTCTCCAATATTTTCAGTGAATAGGATTCCATGTTTAATATGATTTAATTTAGAATGTCGAAATCCTTGTGAGGTAATTTATGAACAAAAAATAAAGGTACATTGAAAGGGTGGAATATTAAATCTCTTTTGAGTTTGGAGTTTGATTTTGGATTGACATCAGGACAATATCAGCATAAAAACAATAATGTATATATTCTCATCCATAGAATTGGATAATATCCCTTCAAACCTGCATAGCATATTATTTGAGTAATCATTTGGTATATTTTTTTTACAAAATTGATGCAATTTCTATCTAAACTCTGTCATCATATTTCAATTTAAGTTTATGTTTAGGTACAACGATGATCTTACTGCAGTAGACTCGGCTCACAAGGATAAAAGCTTATTGACAAGTACTGTTCATTGTATTTTACTTATCCACAGTTCAAAAATAATTGTCAAACTTGGAAAAATGGCAACCGCAGCAGTGGTCAAGTCATTTAATCTCTACGCAGATTTATTCCAACGTTTCGGAACTACTCCAATCGCCTGGGACAAGACAACTAAGCACTTTGTAATTGTTTCAAATTCAAGAAGTTTACGAATTTTCTACTTTAACCTGATTGTACTGGCTGGATTTGGCTGGTTGGGCTCAACTGCAGTTCTCGTTTACAGATCTTTCATTTTGGAATCAGTTTCCATGCCTGTTTACAATACGGTGCTGTTGTTCCTGCTTTCTCTGATCATTTCGGTTGGACTCATATTTGTTGGAATACTGAGTTGGGCCGGAGAAGGTCTTGTGTGCTCGTGGAATGAGCTATTCCGAATTGAACCTTTGTTTGAGACAGGTATTTCATCTTATTATTTACGATAAATTCAGACAAAGATTGCATGGAAATCCATTCCTCGACAAAGTATGTTTTCAAAGAACAAGCCCCCCCCCCCATAAACATTTGAATTACCAAGTCCATCTGAATTGCTTTTAAATCCACAAAATCCTTGTTTTTTTGTATTAAGAGAGGTAGATAGATACGATACATACATCCGAACAAAGATCTATCTTTGGACATGGATTTGTGCTTCGATCTTATACAGTCCAGCTTTTTATATACATTTTATAGTACTCAATTTAACAAGATCTTTTAAAATTAAAAACTAGAATTGGAAATGCCTCTAGGATTCACAGGAAACAATAGGAAAAATCCGAGTGAACGGGAAGGACTATTATTCGTTCGAGTATATATTTGGTGCTTGGCACTCATGCCTGGTTTCTTCGTCTTGTATTTGCTGTCGGAGAAATTGGACCCGTTTTACTTCGGTTACCAGGACCTCTTGTCACCCACAGCGTCATTGAAAACTCCAGTGAATGCTCTAATCATTTTTGTATTGTTTGTATTCAGAGTGACAATTTGCATCATTGTCATCTACGAGATTGACCGACTGTACACAATCATAGCTGTGCTACTTTTGATCCTGAGTCATATTCTAGCAACTTACACCGAACGGATTGGTCATTCCAGATCTATAGACAAGCTAATTTTTCTGTCCAACATGATTCAATTCCTATACAATTTCCTTAAAGAACCGATTGAATTCGGAGTTCCAGTTGTTATGTTTATAGGCTCGGTTTTAACCGTTTTACTCAATTACTTCACGATTAGGGGACTGGCGATCATCCCTATGCCTTTTTATCTGATCATCCCAGCATTTGCTGTCATAGTTCCAGTAGTTTGTCACATTGTCTTGATTACTCAAGTTAAACTGTTTGAAGATGCCTCGGGTTACATTTGCAAATGGAAGGTGAGGATTTCTACCCAGGCTAACCAGAAGTACAGGAGAAGACAACTCCGGGCATTGCAACCGCTAACCATCTACGCTGGAATTAACGACTATCGATTTTTTAAGTTGCGGATGTCGGCTTATATTAATTTTTGCATAACTATTTCCGACTATACCTTTAATACGTTGGTTTCATTTCCAGCGGAGGACTTATTGCAACAACGCTAAGATGTAAAGAACTAAAATCCCGGATGTGGGCGTATATTTTAGTATTTTAGTCAACACAATTACAATTTGCCTAGTCCATCTATTCAAACGATTGTTATTCTGATGGAATTGTATTCCGTTGGAAAATTCGAAAATCGACACAATGAAGCAAGATTTATACTATTGCTTCATCCGGTATGCAGATGATTGCTCCCCATTATTTGCTCCCCATGATTTGCTCCCCATTATTTGCTCCCCTGTACGTTTTGCTCCCCAAATTATTTGCTCCCCTAGATATATTGCCCCCTGGAAATTCACCCTCCAAGATATTGTCAAAACAAACTAATCAGTTATATATTATTATTCTTATATCTAACTTTACTTTCCCTCTGCTGAACAGCAAAATCGAAACAGACAGCGACTTGTAATTGTAATTTTGCAAGTTCGTAATGGAGTACAGTACGAGGTATAGAAATATAGAATAATCTGAATAATCTCATAGTTTGAACTAGTTTGAAGTAAAAAAGACAAATTTTTAGACAAAAAAATACATTTTGATAGGCTGACCATACGTCCCGATTTTTACGGGACAGTCCCGATTTTCGAGGCCTGTCCCAACGTCCCAAAAATGTCCCGATTTCAGAAAAAATGTCCCGAATGTCCCGATTTTTCATCGGATTACAAATTTACATTTTAACCTAATTTTCCACATGAAATTGCAACAGATATTGTATAATTTTATACTTCGTGACGATTTATATTGCAATGCCCCTCCTTGTAACTCATACTTATCATCTATCTGATTCGGATAGTCTATACTCTATGGTTTGGCGCTAATAATATATATTAGATTTTATTTTAGTTTACCGTTCACGTTCAGCGACTTCACTTCATTGCTTGTTGAGTCTAACTCAACCTACTAGATAAACCCAGTATTACTGGTGTAAGCTAGTGAGTTGAGGTAGCCTCAACAACTTCATTGCTATTATTCACATAACGTTTTCGAACTGTGACTCATTCTGTTAAAAAATTAAAAAATAACTAATAATCATCAAAACGAATGTCTACTCAACGTCAATCTACTATTAATTGTTAATGATTAATGATTAAGGTAGAGCGTAGAGTAATCCGATTTTGAATATAACATTGGGGTTAAAATATACCGTTACAAACGGATCAAAAAGGGTGAAACCACACGAACAATACGTAAAATTACATTTAGAATCGTCGCCCTTCACATGATAGTCGCTTTCTACAAGATTCGCACATTGCCCCAACCATAGAGTATAGTCATATACGTTTTTGAATTACATTTGACCGTACCTTTTCCACGATGTGAAATGCACATACGGAGGCATTTTTTAAATTTTTACCTATGACCTTTTCCGCTTAACCTTTGACCTACACTGTCCTCAAACGAACTCAGCCTCCGCAGGAAGGTCATGTATGTATTTCCGAAAAAAAGAATTTGAAAATATTCAACCGTTCGAAAGTTATGCTGCGAACGGACAGACAGACAAGGTAAAAACATTAATGGGTTTCACCCTTTAATAAACCGTTGCAAACGCACATCAAAAAAGGGCGAAAACGACTCAAAATATCATTTAATGTCGTTCTACGACACATGTGAGTCGTTTTATACAAGATTCTCAGATTTCCCCAACCATAGAGTGAAGTTATATATATTGTTGAACAACACTCGACAGTACCGTCCCAACGATGTAGTACACATCTAGGTTTACTATTTAAACAAAATGTGACATATGACCGTACCCGCTTGACCTTTGACCTGCACTATCATTAAACGAACTCAAGATCCGCTTGAAGGTCATGAATGGTTTCCCGAAAAAAAAAATTGAAAATATTCAACCATTCGAGAGTTATGCTTCGAACGGACAGACAGACAGACAAAGTGAAAACATTAAAGGGTTTCACCCTTTAATAAACCGTTACAAACGCACATCATAAAAGGGTGAAACCACACGAAAAATACATCAAATTACACTTAACATCGTTACCCGTCACACGAGAGTCGTTTTCTTAAAGATTCTCACATTCCCCCAACCATAGAGTAAAATTATATACCTCGTTGAACAACTCTAGACCCAACCATCCCAACGATACAGTACACATCTAAGGTTGCTATTTAAAAAAAAACTGTGACCCTTGACCGTACCCGCTTTACCTTTGACCTGCACGGTCCACAAACGAACTCAGCCTCCGCTGGAAGGTCATGAATGGTTTCCCGAAAAAAGAATTTTAAAATATTCAACCGTTCGAGAGTTATGCTGCGAACGGACAGACAGACAGACAGACAGACAGACAAAGTAAAAACATTAAAGGGTTTCACCCTTTAATAAGGATAAGCACTCTAAGATAGCCGAATTAAAAAAATTCATACTAGATATTATCGACTAAAAATATGTCCCGCATACTAGATATTATCGACTAAAAATGTGTCCCGATTTTTGGAGAAAAATATATGGTCAGCCTACATTTTGATGCTGAAATGGGTCCTCGGAAAATATAAATTATCCATGAAAGATGATCTCCTACTTTGTATTTCATATTTACTGACATATTTATTGTTTATAATTATGTCAGTCAGTACAGATATTTAAGTTGTAATTAATAATGCCTTGTATTTATGGCCACCCCCTGCTCGAACTTAGCCTGTGTTTGGCTTTGGACCCAAGGAACAAGTGTACAAAATTTGGTGACCGTAGGTCAAGCCGTTCTCCAGTTATCGCTCGGACAGACGGATTTGTCATTCGCATAAAGTGTTTTCAACACTTAATAATGCCTTGTATTTATGGCCATGTACGTATGCAGGCAAAACAAATTGGAATAATATGCAAGATGGCATAATTTCCAGTTTGCAAAATTTCTAGGGGAGCAAATAATTTGGGGAGCAAAATGTACAGGGGAGCAAATAATGGGGAGCAAATCATGGGGAGCAAAGATCCGCAAATCGCTTCATCCCGTTCCCTTGCAAAGTATCACTGGAATAGAATGGCTCTGGAACATAAAAAATGCTTGCTTCTAAAAAATTAGATTTTTGATATGATTAGCTCAAACCTTACAAAGGACGTAAGGGAAAGACAAATGCCCGATCGTCTTGAAACTTTTACCATGTTATAACACACTAATGTGAACAATAAAACCATAAAAATTAGCTGCCCTAATTTGTGTTTACTATGTTTAAAAAATTCGCGAAATAAAAAAATCGATGAAATTAACATTTTCAAACCCGTGCCAAATCATTAGTTTTGGTCCGATTTTCAAAATTTTTGCATTTTTTAAATGCTAAAGAGTAAAATTTTACCGAAATGTAAAAGTATCACTTTTCTGATCTTTTTCAAGATTTTTTAAGATTTTTTATGTAACCGTCACTCGCCAAAAAATAAAAAAAAGACAAAAAACATCAGAAAATTGATGCTTTTACTTTTCTGTAAAATTTCCCTCTTTAGCATCACAAAAATGCTAAAAATTTGAAAATCGGACCAAAACTGATGATTTGGCACGGGTTTGAAAATGTTAATTTCATCGATTTTTTTATTTCGCGAATTTTTTAAACATAGTAAACACAAATTAGGGCAGCTAATTTTTATGGTTTTATTGTTCACATTAGTGTGTTATAACATGGTAAAAGTTTCAAGACGATCCGGCATTTGTCTATCCCTTACGTCCCTTGTTAGTTTCAATTTGGCTAGCTAAACATACTTCATTAATTCTATTGGTTTGCTTTGAAGAGCATATGACAGACCAATTATCAGAGATACAGACACAAAGACTTTATATCAGTTATAAAACTATCGTTTGAAATGAACAATTCCGGAAATTGAATTTTGATTATGATAAATAATAAAACTTGATTAATTCCAGTTATCCAATTTGTATTTTCAATCAGGTGTTTTAAATAGTTTATACGGTGAGTTATCTACAATAAATTTTATTATCGCCATGAACAAGTCGAAGTAAAATTGACATACGATGGCAACTCCAGCAATATTAAAGACATTTGATATCTGCGCAGAATAATTCACACGTTTCGGAACTATTCAAGGCAATTAAAACTTTAATATTCTTTGTTTTAAGACGTTCAAATGGTTTTAACTTTAACCTGGTCGAACTTATGCTGGCTTTGGATGGTTGGGCCTGATGATACAAGTTTTAGATTGTTCTGAAATCAACTGAATCTGAATATTAACTGAATATTAATGAATCTGAAAATATTATAAAAAATTGTATACAAAAAAAAATATACAATTAACCAACAACGTTCCTAAAGTTATCGAGGACTTTTTACTGGAAAACTCCCTCCTTAATATTGCAAATTTAATAGAATAACAAAATTGCGAAGTTAATTCTATTTTTAATATGCTTCTGAGTGAGTTGTCAGTTCGATGCCTCTGCGTAAGATATTAAATACACAGATGAAAGAATCAAAAACTTAATTCATTCTAGTCGTCCACCTTCGGTAAAAATTTAGGTTTTAAGGTCTCCGATACCATTGCATTAAATTCGATCCCCAATAAGTGTTGGAGTATTCTCAAAAACGAACAACATTGTAAAAACAAGGATCAATTAATTAAAAATTTAAATGAAATGGCAACGCCAGTAATACTCAAGATATTGGATACCTACGCTGATTTATTCCAACGTTACGGAACTATTCCAATTGTCTGGAACAAGGAAACTAGAAGCCTAGCATTCGTTGCGAATTCAAGACCTTTGCGATTTTTTAACATCAACCTGGTCGTATTTGCTGGATTTGGCTGGTTGGGTTCAACTACAGTTCTCTTTTACAGATCATTCATTTTGAAATCAGTTTCCATGCCTGTGTACAATACGGTGATGATGTTCGTACATTCTCTGACCGTTTCAGTTGGACTCGTTATTGCTGGAATACTATATTCCTCAGGTGGAGAAATCGTGGAAAGTTGGAATGAGCTAATTCGAATTACACCTTTGTTTGGAATAGGTAATCCATATTTTGATTAATTTGATTTGATTTTGACTTCAATAATAAATTTAGAACCCATTTGGTTGGTGGAGTACATTTTACATTACAAAGACAAATCGATTTAGTTCAGTTAGCACACACTTTTAAACATAAATGTTTTGAGAGTTTTTCGAAATTATTATCGACGGACTTTATGATTTTAATTTTTTTTAATAACAAAACCGTACGTATTTATTCATGTCTTATTGTTCATATCGATTCTCATTTTTATCATTTCATACAAATATTCATTCATTAATTCATGTATTATTAAAGAAAATACTCAAGTTCAAGGTCTCAACACTATTGAGAGTCTTTATTTTAATTTTTAGACTTAAAAATATCCATAAATTCCCCATTTTTAAGAGATTTTGAAGCATAAGAAATCTATGAACCGCTCTGGCTCTCGTTGTAATTGAATCGACCTAATCAGTCACCTAGAAGCCTAAAGCCTAGAACCAATTCTTAAAAAATTCGTATTTTGAATTCAAATAAAAACAGTTGAGCTAATAAACCCTTATATTATATTGCCCAATTTAACAAGGTATATTTTATATTCCATTAAAAACCAGGGTCAGAACAAAGAGCACCTTCATACTGTCAGATGCCCAAAAATAGAAATCAATACGATTGGCTATTGTTCCTCCGACTATTACTTTGGAGCATCACAGTCGTACCTACTTTAATCGCCGTATATTTTCTGTCGGCCAAGTTGGATCCATTTTATTTCGCTTACCGAGACTTGTTACCAGCATCATTTCAAAGTCCTGTGGATGTTCTAATTATAGCCTTATTCTTTGTAACGCGAGGATCAATTTGTGCGATCGTTGTGTTCGAGATTGGCAGAATATACACTGCAGCAATTGTGCTACTTTTGATCTTGAGTCGTATTGTAGCAATTTACACTCAACGGATCGGTTATTGCAGATCGGTTGACAAACTAATTTTCCTCTCCAACATGATTCAATGTATATACAAGTCGCTTAAGGAACCGTTTGAACTCGGACTTCCGGTTTGTATGTTTATAGGGCTGGTTTTATCCGTTTCGGTTAATTACTTAACCATTAAAGGCCCGTCGCTCATCCCCATGCCCTTTTATCTAAACGCTCCAGCCTTTGCTATCATAATTCCAGTAATATGTCATGCTGCATTGATTGCTCAAGTTAAACTGTTCGAAGATACTTCGGATTACATCTGTAAATGGAAGATGAGGATTTCTGATCAGTCAAACCGGAAGTACAGAAGAAGACAGCTCCAAGCATTGCGGCCGCTGACCATTTACGCTGGAATCAATGACTATCGAATGTTTAAGTTGCGGATGTCGGCGTATATTAATTTTTTCCTCACTATTGCCTATTATACGTTCAATGCGCTAATTTCGTTTCCAGTGGAGGATGTACTGAAGTAATCGCGGACTTAGGCACGAAGTTTTTGGAAAAATTAACATTTTTATGCCATTGTGATCGTCCAAATTTGTCGCGGTTTACAAGTGTCCCGAGTCAATGATTACTTATGCGTTGATATTATTTATTTTAGTCAATTAGAGTATGAAAAAGTACGACGTGTTTTGATACTGCTGCTCTGTTCAAAATTAATGTCTTCCCAGGAATTCTGCATATTATTATTGCAATGATAAAAATGTTGTTTTTAACTAATTTGGCATATTTCATTGATTTACTGAACCTTAATTGAAACGTGTGGTCACCACAGAAGTCCTTTACTTTCTAAAACCCCATAAAGAAATTTAAAATTAACGTATGTGATACTTATCTGCGATTTAAAATTTTATAGTTGCGAGCAAGCTGGTATTTTAATACTGCTATATAATAATATTGATCAGCACTATCAGCAGAACACTTCTAGAAACCCGATTAAAAGTCCGATGCTGCCTGAATTATATATTTCGGTGTGCTCATAGAGGTCTTAATTGCTTAATTTAAATTTTTCATCATGTGACGCGCTATGCAAGTGACTACTGTGATGATCAATCATATGCTTCAAGAAATACGTTGACCTCTGCCCAATTTTTCGTGGTCTCACCACCATGTCTTGTTTACAGGCTTTCGAAATGCTTGTTGATTTGGAGTCATTTATTTCTCTTCTTTGATAGACTTCACTCGACAGAAAGTATAGGTACCTTGAAAGGATAGCATATTAAATACATTTTGAGCAATTCAATTTTGATTCAATGTTTAAACGATATTACTGCTTACAATGAACACGCAAATAGTAAACCAACAGTTATTTATAGTGAGATTAGAAAATATTTAAAAAATGAAAAGAATAAGACAGCGAAAAGCAAATGTTAGATGTTGGCGAAAAATACAGTTTTTCGATTTTTTCCGATTTCTTGGTTTATCTCACTAAAAGTGACAACCCTTACTGCAGCGTTTGCGTGTCCATTGTTGGTTCTGCATTACTCCCAACTGTAATGGATTTTCAATCTAAAAATTCTTAAAAAAAATATCATTGCATATTATACTCTGCCCTGAAACGAAAAAATAAAATTTAATGAGAATGTTGTGCTTGTGTTTTTAACTCGGAATATAACCTATTAACCGTAATGGGTGTGGTTTTTATTGACTCTATGCTTTGCCAATGACTTTCTTTGGAGTAAAACTATCTTAATATTCCACAATATTAGGAATTTAATTTAAATTTTAAAATACTTTTGAATTATCCATAAGACATACGGTTTTGCAAGCAAAGTACTTTGATGAGACAATATAAAATTAGATCAATTTCAGCCATTCGATGTCTTATATATTTCCTTATATACTTATTTGAAAGGAACCAACTACACTGACAGGTTGTGAGAGTTGAAAATAGTAAACTCTAAAAATGGCAACTCCAGCAGTAGTCAAGTCATTCAATCTCTACGCTGATTTATTTCAACGTTTCGGAACAATTCCAATCGTCTGGAACAAGGGAACTAAAAACTTTGAATTCGTTTCAAATTCAAGAAGTTTACGAATTTTTAACTTCAACCTGATCGCATTTGCTGGAGTTGGCTGGTTGGGCTCAACTGCGGTTCTGTTTTACAGATCATTTATTTTAAAATCAGTCGCCATGCCCGTGTTTAACACGGTGATGCTGTTACTGTTTTCTCTGATTATAACGGTTGCACTCATATTTGCTGGAATACTGAGTTGGGCAGGAAAAGGCATTGTGCAAGGCTGGAAAGAGTTATTTCGAATCGAACCTTGGTTTGTCCCAGGTAATTTAAATCTAATTTAGTCTATTTAAAACTTATGATATAACAGAAAATCAGACACAGACATGCATCCGCATCCCCATCACATCAACGATGTTTTCAAAGAACAGACGCAACATTTAATTGCACTTGTTTGGATTTAAAAGAATCTATTATTATTGCTTAATTGACATGTTTTGAAAAATACAATTAAATAACCTGCCACATACTTAGAAATTTTCCGGCACTGAACTGGAATAAAATGACGATTTCAATACAATGCGACTTATTGGTATTTCGACACTTCATGCAAATCGATATCGATACTCGGCGTATCGACGCTTTTTTTTAGGGACACTTAAAACAGCGGCACCCTGACCGGCACCCTGAAAAACATCCATAATTTCCTAGTTGTTTATAGAGCTTGAAATTAAACTCCATTTTTAGGAGGTTATGGTTAGGTTAAAATAGAAACATGGGACTTCCTGGACCGTTTCAACTGCTCCGTTGCAATTTCATATTTAAAAAAATTAAGCTTAATCATTTAATTTAACAATATTTATTGCATTTAAAACAGAGCCAGAACAGGGAATATCCTCAGGTATCTGGAATCCTAAAAACAAAAGCGAACAGGAAGGACTATTATTCGTTCGAGTATTCATTTGGACAATGACAGTCGTACCCACTTTTACTCTCGTCTATTTGCTGGCGGCCAAGTTGGACCCATTTTACTTTGGTTACCGAGACCTGTTGCCAGCCTCATTTCAAAGACCCGTGGATGCTCTAATTATAGTCCTATTCTTTGTAACTCGAGTGTCAATTTGCATCATTGTCGTGTTCGAAATTGGAAGTATATACAATTCCTCAGTTGTGTTTCTTTTAATAGTTAGTCATGTTGCTGTAACTTATTCTACGCGGATTGGTCTTTGCAGATCCATAGACCGACTGATTTTTCTCTCCAAGATGATTCAATGTCTATACAATTGCCTTAAAGAACCGATTGAGCTCGCACTTCCGGTTTTTATGTTTATAGGATCCGTTTTGTCGGTTTCAGTTAATTATTTTACCATAAAGGGACTGTCCATTATCCCCATGCCCTTTTATCTGATCCTCCCAGCATTTGCTATCATAGTTCCGATAGTTTGTCACATTGTTTTAATTTCTACTGTTAAAGTGTTTGAAGATGCTTCGGATTGTCTTTCTAGATGTAAGGTGAGTATTTCTTGCCTGATTAACCGGAAGTACAAGAGAAGACAACTCCGAGCATTGCGGCTGCTGTCGGTTTACGCTGGAATTAATGACTATCGAATGTTCAAGTTGCGGATGTCGACATATATTAACTTTTTTCTGACTATTTCCGCCTATACTTTCAATGCTCTAATTTCGTTTCCAGTCGAGTATTTAGTGACCTAACGCGACCCGTACATCTACACTTGACTATCTGAAAATAATGGTTTTACTCATTATTGATGCATAGTTACTGCAACGGGATTGTGCATCACTCATGTATACATACATGTATGGGTTTTACCAAATTTTTGAACTAGTGTACCATTTTTTTGTAGATAATGTCAAGTATCCTGATTCAATCAAAGCAACAGATTTAATAATAATGAGATATTACTCCTTATAATGCTTCTAGAAACCGTAAATTCAGTGAAAAACTATTTGAATTCTAAAGGCTCCTATCGGGTTACTCATTACAATTTATATTGAGGGTTTAGTTTTAATACCGTTACAAACTATGAGAAATAAATAGGGATCAGTAGGGATGCCCTTTTATCTGATCGCCCCAGCATTTGCCATCATAGTTCCAGTAGTTTGTCACATCGGCTTAATTACTTTAGTCAAAGTGTTTGACTATTATACTATACAATTCTATGGAACCGACTGATTGTATGTTAAACACGAAAATTTTCCTCGCTGATAACCAGACGTTGTGAATCATTTTTGAACATTTTGAACCATAAAAAACCAACAATTTTGAAACTATGAACTGAAAACCATCTTAAAAACATGCATTAGAAATCATTTTTATGCCAGAACCCAAAAAAACATAAAATTAAAATAGCTGAAATAGCCAAATGAAGGTGAAATAATAATAATGTTGAACTAGTGTACGAAATTTGTGTATATATATAAAATGTCCCGATTCAATAAATGACTAACAAAAATCTAGATTCGTTGATTAGACATCTACTCTTTAGAAAGACTGGTTTTCGTCGTAGCAGGTACCTTGTTCTTCTGTACGTCTTCACGATGACTAGCAAATGGTTCTAATTTTTTGCGTGGAATTTTTAATATTTTGAAACACGTTTGAAATACTAAAAAAACATTTTCAAATATATAGCATTTTTTAAAGCTGCAAAGGATCTATGTCTTAGCTTCTAGCGCCCGCGCCCTGAGCTCCTAGCGCCCCGCCCGGCTAGGTGGTCTTCTAGCGCCCACCGCCCAGCGCCCAGGAATGAGCTCCTAGCGCCCAGCAGCGCCCGCGCCCTGAGCTTCTAGCGCCCCGCCCCGCCCCGCCCGGGCGTGAGCTCCTAGCGCCCACCAGAATAAACGCCCTGGGCTCCTAGCGCCCCGCCCCGCCCGGGCGTGAGCTCCTAGCGCCCACCAGAATTACCGCCCTGAGCTCCTAGCGCCCACCAGAATTAACGCCCTGAGCTCCTAGCGCCCCGCCCCGCCCGGGCGTGAGCTCCTAGCGCCCACCAGAATAAACGCCCTAGGATCTACGTTACATTGGTTTGATGGATTATCATGTTGTCAATGAATTCTGTTCTGAAATGACAATAAAACAATTCCCTTGTGCTTCACATACGAGTAATAAATTGGAATTTGAAATTGGGAAGCGTTTAAGTTGATATCAACGCTCTACCGAGGACTTTTCGGTGGAAAAATACCTCATTCATATTCAGTAATATTGCCAATTTAATTTTAATCATAATTTGTTTTTAAATTGTCTTTTTAAGACCCCAGTCCATACATAGAATATTAATACCTTGATGACAATGAAATATTTGATAAATTCGAGTCATCCAACTTCCTGTAAACATTTTTGTTTTAAACTGAACGATGATATGATTGTAATAAATGGAATTCACAAATTTAACTGCATTCTGTTTGATGAGTATCTCCAACGATTGTCATAAAGTCAATCGTTTTGTATGATATTTGCTAGTAATAATCTAGAGTATAAAATCACGGGTTAAGAAAACCTTACAGAAAATGGCCAATCCAGCAATATTCAAGACGTTGGACATCTACGCTGATATATTCCAACGTTTCGGAACTATTCCAATCATCTGGAGCAAGGGAACTAAAAACTTTGAATTCGTTTCAAATTCAAGAAGTTTACGAATTTTTAACTTCAACCTGATCGTATTTGCTGGAGTTGGCTGGTTGGGCTCAACTGCGGTTCTCTTTTGCAGATCATTCATTTTAAAATCAGTTTCCATGCCCGTGTACAATACGGTGGCGATGTTCCTGCTTTCTCTGATCATTTCCGTTGGTCTCATATATGCTGGAATACTGAGTTGGACCGGAAAAGGCCTTGTACAAGGCTGGAAAGAGTTATTTCGAATCGAAGCTTGGTTTGAGCCAGGTAATTCGTCTAATTATATTTAAGGAAGGCAATTATATTTTTTTTAGTTCTTGTGGAAGTAATGATGATATGACAGAAATTCAGGCACCTTCTCACCCCGACGATGTTTTCAAAGAGGCGCAATAATTGCACTTATCTAAATTAAAACCATTCAATAATTAGTGCTTAATTTACTTACACGCTTTGCTGGACCTGACCCTGACCTGTCAAAATACATATATATTTACTGACCCTTTAAAGTAACAATGTAGGGCTGAAAACATCCATAAAATTCCTCGTTTTTTATAGACCTTCAAATTAAAATCCATTTTTAGGAGATTAGAGTGAAATTTAAGCGTGGGGCTTCCGGGATTGATTGATTAAAAAAAAATAAGCTGAATCGTTTAATTTAACAAGATTTATTGCATTTAAATGCAGATCCAGCACAAGGACTACCCTCAGGTATCTGGAATTCTAAACACAAAAGCGAACGTGAAGGGCAATTATTCGTTCGACTATTTATTTGGAGCATGGCATTCGTACCTACTTTCTTTGTCTTCTATTTACTGTCTGCAAAGTTGGACCCCTTTTACTTCGGTTACCGAGACCTGATGCCAGCCTCATTTCAAAGACCCGTGGATGCTCTAATTATAAGCATATTCTTTGTAACTCGAGGGTCAATTTGCATCATTGTCGTATTCGAAATTGGAAGAATATACACTTCCTCAGTTGTGTTTCTTTTAATTCTTAGTCATGTTTGTGTCACATATTCCGCGCGGATTGGTCGCTGCAGATCCATACACAGACTAATTTTTCTCTCCAAGATGATTCAATGTCTATACAATTGTCTTAAAGAACCGATTGAGCTCGGACTTCCGGTTTTTATGTTTATAGGATCCGTTTTGTCCGTTTCACTTAATTATTTTACCATTAAGGGACTGTCCATTATCCCCATGCCCTTTTATCTGATCGTGCCAGCATTTGCTATCATAGTTCCAATAGTTTGTCACATTGTTCTAATTACTCCTGTTAAAGTGTTTGAAGATGCTTCGGATGGCCTTTGTAGATGTAATGTGAGGATATCTAGTCTGATTAACCGGAAGTACAAGAGAAGACAGCTCCGAGCATTGCGACCACTGTCGTTTTACGCTGGATTTAATGACTATCGAATGTTTAAGTTGCGGATGTCAGCCTATATTAGTTTTTTCCTGACTATTTCCGCCTATACTTTTAATGTGCTTATTTCCTTTCCAGTGGAGTGTTTATTAAACTAATCCCGACCCATACATATACACTTAACTATCCGGAATTAATGTGTTTTGCTGGATATAGTAGTAATGCAAATGCACAATTCCTGTACAGGGATTGTGCATCACTCATGCATGTGATATTTAAAGGTAAAATAAATGTTTTTGCGCCATTGTGAATAGTGCATCGAATTCGTGTCCTTATTTAATCAATGATGCAAAAATCAAGTAGGGTTTAATTTAGTTTAGGGGTCGGTAGGGATGGGGTATCGACATTCGACATGCACGCGGTCTGTCAAAACACGACGGATATGGCCCGCGGCCCCTGCCAACTTGTTTGTGGCCGCACCATCAAGTCGTGCTTATAGATTTTTGAAATGCATGTGTATTTGTCATAGACAGATAGACCTTTTCTACTGGTATGGTATTTGTAGTAATTTATTTCTCTTCTTTGTAAGAACTTCAACAAATAATATTGAGGTGCCTTGAAAGGATAGCATATTAAATGATTTTGAGTAATTCAATGTTGATTTGGCTTCAGAATAATTTATAGGAATTCCAATCTTCGGAATTGTAAACGATATTATTGCTTACAATGTACACGCAAAACGGTTATTAATGATGAGATTAAAATTAAACAGCAACGAGAACCACAATATCTCATTTGAATTGCAAAGGGGTCTTTGAGAAATCGGAATGTTGGATGTGTGCGGAAAATAGAGTTTTTCGATTTTTTTCTGATTTTTTGGTATTTCCCACTATTAACAACCCTCAGTACAACATTTGCGTGTCCATTGTTAGTTAGTACTGCATTACTCCCAACGGTAATGCTAATCTAAAAATTGTATTAAAAAATATCCGCAATCGACTATATATATACAATATACTCTGCCCTGAAAGGAAAAAATAAAATTTAATGAGATGGTTGTGCTTCTGATATTCAGACCAAACCAGACTGGGTGTGGTTTTTATTGACTTATACGCTTTACCAATGAGTTCTTTGGAATAGAACCATAATATACCATAATATTACGATTTTAATTTAAATTTCAAAATGCTTCTGAATTATCCATAAGACTATTACGAAATGTTTTATAATACCTTGACGAGAAAATATAAAATTAGAATAATTTCAGTCATCCAATGTCTTATATTTTCTTATAAACTTATTTCCAAAGTACCAACTACAGTAACAAGTTACAGTTTTTGTAGAAGGTTCAAAGTAAACTTAAAAAATGGAAACTTCAGCAGTAGTCAAGTCATTCAATATCTACGGTGATTTATTCCAACGTTTCGGAACAATTCCAATCGTTTGGGACAAGACAACTAAGAATTTCGTATTCGTTTTAAATTCAAAGCGTTTACGGATTTTTAAATTTAACCTTGTCGCAATAGCTGGATTTGGATGGTTGGGTTCAACTGCAGTTCTCAGCTACAGATCATTCATTTCACAGTCAGTTTCCCTGCCTGTGTATAATACGATGATTCTATTTCTGGTTTCTCTGATGATTGCAATGGGACTGTTAATTGCAGGAGTAATGTGTTGGTTAGGAGAAAGCGTTGTCCATGGTTGGAATGGATTTCTCCGAATTGAACCTTTGTTTAAGCCTGGTAATGAAAATATTTTATTAAAATAAATGATAAATTATATTCCGAAATATTTCTACCCCAAAATACATCCCACCTATCAAGGATCGGGTAAATAGCTACTTTACGATACTTATGGAGCATTTTTTATACAGGCTTTATGTTTTTAATTTTTAAAGCTCTCTGCCAGTTCTTTTTTTAACTTTGCAACTGCTTCTATTACATACCGCTGCCGCCGCTGGGTCAATTCCCAGTGGTGGCCGGAAGTTTTTCCTCTAAATAAGATCTAGAGGTTTTTCTCACGGACTCCCTTACAGGCCAGTGCGGGGTTAAAATGTGTGCCATATAACCCCGTAGCCCCCTCTCAACCCACCCCCCCCCCCCGTGGGGATATATCAGATCCACTCTAAAGTGGTGGACGATGGTTGACAGGGGTTCCAGGAGACGTAACAAGTCGAGTAATGTTGACAAGTCTCCAGAGTATAAAATAATAATAATAATAATAATAATACCGATTCCCAGTATATATCAGCTTCATTTCAGCTAACAAGGGACGTAATGGAGAGATAACACTCCGATTGACTTGATTTTTTTTGTGACACAACTTTGTACTTTGTAGATGACGTAATTGAGAGAAATTAGTGCCCAAATTGATGTTTAACATGTTAAAAAATTCCCAAGGTTGAAAAATCAACGAAAACTGCCATTTTCAAACGCTCGCCAAACGACGAGTTTTAGACGGATTTTGAAAATCTTTGAAATTTTACAATCGTAAAGAGTTGATTTTAAAGGAAATACAAAAACTTTATTTTTTCAGAAAAAAAAAAAAATTTGGAAAATTTTAACCCTTTTAGGTACCAGCAAAAAAATTGATTTTTTTAAAATATATTCTAAAATGAAGTTGTTTGCATTTCCTTAAAGAACAAGACTGTGGCATAAAAAAACTTCAACGATTTTAAAAATTCGTCCTAAACTCGTCGTTTGGCGAGCGTTTGAAAATAAAAAATTCGTTGATTTTTCAAATTCGCGATTTTTTTAACACGTTAAACATCAATTTGGGCACTAATTTCTTTCAATTACGTCATCTACATAGTTCAAAGTTGTGTCACAAAAAAAATCAAGTCAATCGGAGTGTTATCTCTCCATTAAGTCCCTTGTAAGATCAAATCAAATTTTTCCCGCCACCAAGGTTATTTAAATGCAGAATAGGCAAAGTCGCTAAATATTATGGCTGAAATGAACCTCATACCTACCAGTTTAGGTAAATCCCGAATCGTTATATATATTACAGAATTTAACATCAATTTAATTAAACGTTAGAAAATGGGATTTCTTCACGATCTGGGAATCCTGAAAATCAGATAGATGGTCAAGAACTACTATTCGTTCGACTATTTCTTTGGAGCATGGCAATCACACCTACTTTCTTCACACTTTATATACTGTCGGCCAAGTTGGACCCATTTTACTTCGGTTACCAAGACCTATTACCACTATCATTTCAAAGTCCTTTGGATGCTTTAATTACTTTGGTATTCTTTGCAACTCGAGGATTAATTTGCATCATTGTCGTGTACGAGATTGGCAGAATATACACTGCCACAGTGGTACTTGGTTTAGTTCTTAGTCATGTTCTGGCAACTTATATTGAAGGGATTGGTCATTCCAGATCCATGGACAAAGTAGTTTTTCTGTCCAACATGATTCAATGTCTTTACAATTACCTGAAGGAACCGATTGAAATCTGCGTTCCGATTTGTATGTTTATGGGATCCGTTCTATCCGTTTCACTTAATTATCTAACGATTAAGGGACTCTCATTCATACCCATGCCCTTTTATTTGATCGCCCCAGCATTTGCCACCGTAGTTCCAGTAGTTTGTCATATTGGCCTAATTACTCTAGTTAAAGTGTTCGAAGACACTTCAGATTACATTTGCAAATGGAGGATGAGGATTGCTAATCAAAGTAACCGGAAGTACAAGAGAAGACAACTCCGGGCATTGCGGCCAGTTTCAATTTGCGCTGGAATTAATGACTACCGAATGTTTAAGTTGCGGATGTCGACGTATATTAATTTTTACATGACTATTTCCGACTATACGTTTAATATGCTGGTTTCGTTTCCGGTGGAAAGTTTGTTGCATCGGGCATAAAAAGTGTGAAATAAAATCATGGTCAATCAGGCAACATAATAGAATCAAAAGTTGTAAAGTTTTTCGTTTCTCCAGTTTGGCTAATATTGAGCTTTTTGTATTTTAAGCACAGCACAACACAAGTTTTAATATTTAGCAATTGTTCTATCTATAAGCAATAGATTTAAATGCCAACTTTGTTACGAAATTAAATCATTTTAAATAAACAAATTTCGAACTTCATGGGAATTAAATTTATTACGTTTTAGTGTTTATCACTCGAGAAAACATTATCAAGTGTTCGAATCGAAACTTACAATTAGTTAAAGGTAAAACTCTAAAATCGATACATGCTCATTCCAAATGTCCTCACTGGGAACCGATAGCTTTGAAATCTACCTGCTTCCATTACTTTTGGCGTACTCTTATTTTGCATCAATACATAAAAAATGACGGACAGGCAACCATCTTTGTTTGACATCATTAGCTCAGACCCAATTTTCAATTGGCGAGCTAAAATATTTTTGAATTCTACTGAATTTTTTTTGTTTAGTCAATACTGAGATATGCCTATTAATCAAATAGACAGATTCAAAGAGTTGTAGAGCATAGCTATATAACCAAACATTTGATTAAACTTCAGCAATTCTACGAATTAAATTTAAATTTCAGTAAATGTCGAAAACAAAAAAATGCATCGATTGCTTCCTTGTATGTTTTATACCTATTCCGGAAAAACGAAATAGACAGTCGACAGTCAGTACAAGACAAATGCACTGGTCAAATTAAACTTTACGAAAATGACAACGGCAGCTATTTTCAAGACAATTGATATCTACGCTGATTTATTCCAGCGTTTCGGAACTATTCCAGTCTTCTGGAATAAGGCAACTAAAAACTTCACATTCATTTCAAATTCAAAACACTTAATTTTTTTTCACTTTAACCTCGTCGTACTGGCTGGGGTTGGCTGGTTGGGCTCAACTACAATTCTCATTTACAGATCATTCATTTCAAAATCAATTCATATGCCATCGTACAACTCCATGATCCTGCTCCTGTATTCTCTGACCGTTTCGGTCGGACTGATTATTGCTGGCATTATGAGATGGTCAGGAAAAGATATTGTAGAGGCGTGGAATGAACTATTCCGAATGCAACCTTTGTTTGAGCAAGGTAATTCTTGTTTTTTTTTAATTTGCGGAAGGGAATAAGAATAAATATTTGTATGGTATCTTGAAATCTTGATGGCAATACACCGTAAATTCCAACATATATACGGTCTCAATCCCTCGAATTAAGTCTCCAGAAATTTCCCAACACCACAAACGATTTTGCTAGTTCTGAGTAGCTCCCAATTTAACAAGTTCCTTTGATTTACAAACTAGGGCAAGAACAAAGATCACCTTCACACCGTCGAATTCCTAAAAACAGAAATCAATACGACTGGCTATTATTCGTTAGAATATTCATTTGGAGCATGGGAGTCGCACCGACTTTCATCGTCGTTTATTTACTGTCGGCCAAGTTGGATCCATTTTACTTCAGTTACCGAGACCTGTTACCACAATCATTTCAAAGCCTCATGGATGCTCTAATTATTTTGCTGTTCTTTGTAACTCGAGGATCCATTTGCATCATTGTCATCTACGAGATTGTCAGGATATATACTGTTTCGGTGGTGTCTTTTTTAATTGCAAGCCATGTTCTGGTAGCCTATATTAAGCACATCGGTCACTCCAAATCCCTTGACAAACATATTTTCCTCTCCAACATGATTCAATGTCTGTACAATTTCAATAAGGGACCCGTTGAACTCGGAGTTCCGGTTTTTATGTCAATAGGATTTATTTTGTCCGTTTCAGCTAACTTTGTAACCATTAAGGGGCAGTCGATCCTTCCTATGCCCTTTTATCTAGGCGCTCCGGCACTTGCTATTCTAGTTCCAATACTTTGTCACCTTGTCTTAATTGCTCAAGTTAAACTCTTCGAAAATACCTCGGATTACATTTGTAAATGGAAGGTTAGGATTTCTAGTCATACTAACCGGAAGTACAAGAGAAGACAACTACGAGCGTTGCGACCAATTGCAATTTACGCTGGGATTAATAACTATCGAATGTTTAAGTTGCGAAAGACAGTGTGTATTAATTTTTACATGGCAATTTCGGACTATACATTTACTTTTCTGATTTCATTTCCAGTCGAATATTTATTGCAGCGGACATAAAGAGGCTAAAAGAAATATTCAAGTTACTCTGCCTTCTTCGCTTCCACCGACGCTGTTCATTAAATGATTATATGGATTATATCTCATAAATCGTTGGACAACAAAATAGTGCATTGTTTGATTAGATAAGAAACAAGCTCCTGATGAATTAGAGTGACACATGCAGTTACGATTTAAGATTTAATTTTAAATACTTTTAATTTTTTCCAATAAATGGACCCTAATACGATTTCCGTTGGCTTTTCGTTGCGGGTGTGTAGTTTTGTACCACCAAAAAATGGGTTTGCGGATCTATAGGCTATGCTTCGAGTATCGCGTTGAATGATATATGTTAAAAAGGCTTCAATTAGAAAGTTTATGAAATGATAATCGTTTGTCCACAATTGAAAAGATGTTGAAGTCTCTAATAGAAGACTTAAGTGTAAAAGCTAAGTACCTCAAAAGCATACCAGGATAATTAGGAATACATAATTAAATGGATATAATGTAATATTATAAATTACTGAATATGAACGTATTCCAAATTGTGGGCCGAATTCATATTTAGATGGGGCACTTTAATCCTAACCCATATTACATTACTCGGGGAATTGAATTTTGCTTTGATGTCAGAATAGTATATATCAATTCTAATATTCCACCTCCAAATCATTGTATTGTTCGAGAGTGAACTCTCAGAAATGCTTGATTTTCTAAGAATATATGAACTAGAAGTATATAGATAAAAATAAATATAAACGTGAATGGCTATTTGTTTTCGACAAAGGTAACATGAGTTTAGGCTGCTAATTTTTACGTTTTTATAGTCAGTATTGCTTCTAGTTTATATCCTAAAAACTCCAACAGTTCTGAGAGTTCACTCTCTAATGTTTTCCATGTTAGTAAACCTAGAATTAAATTATGGGAAAAATCGCTAAGTTCTGCATATTTTATATTTTAGAATTTGAATTTATGTATGGTTTTTATTGATTTATACAAGTAATTTTACAAGTACTTCTGGAATATGATGGAATAATACCTTTCCACCATACCGAATTTAAAACCACGAGGTCCTTCAGAATTGTCAGTTTGAGACCGCTTTACAAAAACAGAATCTTTGTACCTTGATCAGAAGATAAAAAATTTAAAATATAAATGGTTCTTCCTTCTAACTGCCATGGTCCCATTCCAAAAAATTCGGTTCACCAAAATAAGGCAATGTGTATTGAACAATACTGGGCTGGGGGTTGTCTTAACCTTCAACTCTGAAAATCGAACTACCTACAGTTCAAAAATACCGAAGAAAATTTTAGAAAAATGGCATCACCTGCAGTAATTAAGTCATACAATACATTCGCAGATTTATTCCAACGTTTCGGAACTACTCCAATCGTATGGAACAAGGAAACTAAGAATTTAGTATTTATTTCAAATTCAAGACAATTAAGAATATTTTACTTTAACCTGGTTGCTCTAGCTGGATTTGGCTGGTTGGGATCAACAGCAGTTTTATACTACAGAACATTCATTTCAAAATCAGTTTTAATTCCTGTGTACAATATGGTGATGGTGTTCCTGCTTTCTCTGATGATTTCAGTTGGATTGGTATTTGCTGGAATACTAATTTGGGCAGGAGAAGACCTTGTTTACTCGTGGATTGAGCTATTCCGAATTAAATCTTTCTATAAGCTTGCTAACGCCGGTATGATCTTTCTCTGATGTCCGTGATACACTATGCGAATGTCTTTGTATCCGTCCTTTCGAACACACGATAACTGATAAACAAAATGTTTCTGAGAATCATGAGGACCTGCAGATCGAAGTCAAGTTAGTTTGTAGAGTAGGTCCAAGGTCAAGGGAATAGAAGTATCTTATATGTGTGATACGTTCTTGGAAGGGTATTGTCAAAGGCCATTAAACGGTTGTTGAGTCTAACTCAACCTACTAGATAAACCCAGTAAGCTAGTGAGTTGAGGTAGCCTCAACAAATTAAACGGTGTATGATATTTGGGATGGGTTCTACCCCTGGCACGGGGAGCGGGGTCAAAATAGTCAAATTACAAGCATATACGTGTGATACGTCGTTAAAAAACAACTCGTCAAGGGCTATTCCAAGTTTCATGTCGTTTGGCTCTATGATTGGGGCAACTTGAGATTCTCAAGATTTCATTAACATTATAAAGCAGTTTAATAAAGAACATTTGTAACATTTATAAAAACAGAACATCAACGATATATTATTAGTACTTTCGTTGGACGATTTAAGGAGTATACAGGAATTCCAATGCTATGACTTACACCGATAAAATAAAGTTACATCGACATACTATATTTTGCGTAGGGTTTAACCACAAAACCGTAAGAAATTGAAGCGTTATTGAGCAGTTCGGACAAATCCTGAATCGTTCAATTACTACTTAATTTAACAAGATCTATTGAATTTAGAACCAGAGGAAGAACAAGGACAAACCTCGCACATCCGGGATCCTGAAAACATAAGTGAAAGTGACGAGCTATTATTCGTTCGAATATTTATTTGGAGCATGGCAGTCGTACCTACTTTCTTCGTCTTCTATTTACTGTCTGCAAAGTTGGACCCATTTTACTTCAGTTACCGAGACCTGTTACCAGCATCGTTTCTAAGACCCGTGGATGCTATGATTCTTTTCTCATGCTTTGTAGCTCGAGGATCAATTTGCATCATTGTCGTGTACGAGATTGACAGAGTATATACTGTTATAGCGGTGGTTAATTTGATTCTGAGTCATGTTTTAACAACTTATATTGCGCGGATTGGTCAGTGCAGATCGGTAGACAAAATAATTTTTCTAACCAACATGATTCAATGTTTATACAATTTCTTTAATGGACCAGTTGAATTTGGAATTCCGGTTTTTATGTTTATAGGGTCCATTTTATCCGTTACCTTAAATTACTTAACCATTAGGGGACTGTCATTCATACCCATGCCATTTTATTTTATGGCTCCAGTATTCGCTGTCATTGTTCCAATAGTTTGTCATGTTGTCTTGTTTACTCAGGTTAAACTGTTTGAAGATGCTTCGGATTACATTTGCAAATGGAAAGTTAAGATTTCTGGCCAGACTAACCGGAATTACAAGAGAAGACAACTACGAGCATTGCGGCCGCTTGTAGTTTACGCAGGAATTAATGACTATCGAATGTTTAAGTTGGGCATGTCCGCATATATTAATTTTTACATTACCATCACCGATTATACCTTCGATATGCTGATTTCATTTCCGGTGTAGGATTTATTATCCCGACAAGTTTGTAAATTAAAATTCTGCATCTAGGCCTACGCTAGTTTGTCGGTAAGATGCATAGAATGTCTATGGTAAGATAATAGATTTGCAATATGATTATGGGGAAATGGTTTTAAGTACTTTTAAGAGCTATTTTTACCGTTTCATTTAATTATCTAACAATTAAGGGGCTTTCAATCATTCCAAAATTCCAATGCTATTTATCTGGGCTCCCCAGCATTTGATATGAAGTTTCCAGTTGCCTCTTTAGAGTCTTATGAATTTAATCTAAATTCCAATAAATAATAAAAACATTAAATATTTGATTCCATCCCATTAGAGTTCAGAGTTGTAGTGTATGCGGTGGTCTAATTGCAATAAATTCGGTATACAAAAAAATACTGGATCTTTTATTCCACTTGTGTACAAAACAGCGAGCTACAACAACAGCATACACTGTAAAACCAATCTTTACCTAAAACGGAAGCCCAAAAAATATTCAAGACATTGGATATCTACGCTTATTTATTCCAGCGTTTCGGAACAACTCCAATCGTCTGGGACAAGACAACTAAATCCCTTGCCATCGGTAAGATTCCAAGAAGTTTACGAATTTTTAACTTTAAAATGTTCGGACTGGCCGTGATTGCCTGGTTGGGCTCAACTGCAGTACTCTTTTACAGATCATTCATTTTAAAATCATTCCGATTTACATCATTGTCGTCTACGAGATTGACAGAATATACGCTTTCACATTGCTCTTACTTCTGATCAGGAGTTATGTTTGTGCAAATTTCATAAAGCGGATTGGTCATTGCAGATCCATTGACAGACTAATTTTCCTGTCCAACAAGACTTAATTTATTTACAATTTCCTCAGGGGACCGATTAAGCGTGCAGTTCCGGTTTTTATGTTTATAGCATGGGTTTTATCCATTGCAGTTAATTACTTTACGATTAGAGGACCGTCCATAATACCCATACCATTTTATCTGATCGCCCCAGCATTTGCTATTATAGTTCCTATACTTTGACACCTTGCCCTATATAGTCAAATTTAAATCTTTGAAAATACTTCGGATTACATTTCTAAGTGAAAAGTTAAGATTTCTGGTCAGACTAACCGGAAGTACAAGAAAAGACAACTACGAACATTGCAACCGCTTGCTGTCTACACTGGAATTAATGACTATCGAATATTTATGTTGCGGATGTCGTCGTATATTAATTTTTACATGACCATTTCCGACTATACTTTTAATATGCTGATTTCGTTTTCATTAGAGGATTTACTGTAGCAATAAAAGTGTTAAATTGCATTTCATTTTCGGTTTTTCACAATCAAACTAGCTTTTTACACAATGGAATCGTGGTCCATACCTTATTAGTTCAATTCAATGTTTGATAAATCAAAAATAAATGAAAAATAACAATTGCAAAAATTTAAATTCCAATAAATACTAATTAAAACATATTAAATAACTCGATTAATTCCAGTCATCCAATTAGATTTTTAGGGTATTCCGTCATCGAATCTATTGCAATCAATTCGGTTCACCAAGAAATATCCGACTGTCAACAGCATAATAGTAATAATCTAAAACAATAACAAGTGCCGGTAGTTGCAGATCTGCGTGCGACTTAATTTACAAAGCCATTAGCACGTGGAGGAATTAGTTCAATTGAAACGACTAAATTTATGATGAAATCCTGGAAAGGGCTTTAAATATAGAATGTACATTGTTTTTGGAATGAAAGTGAATGGAGAACTTCATTAAAAATTTAATGCAAAATAAAAATCGCTAACTCAATGAGCTATTAAAAAATGTTTATCTAGTAAATTAGTGTAACCCATATATTTATTACCATTACTTAATTTCTACGATAACCTTATAGAATGAATGCATTTAAATTCCTATTAAAGTAGTCAACCTATTGTTCCGAGTTCTAAAATATTTCAGTTGTTGCAAATCAACCAACTTTTTTAGATGACAACGAATATTAATGACCATTTTTATTACCCTGAAATTGCTCCTTCCAATGTATTGATAAATTCTTCAAATCTTAAAGGACACGAGGCAAAGGAGTGTGACACAAACTGTTATAAATTCATAATACTGGACCATGCTTTTACTCAAATCTCTCATTTGTTTTCGAGACAAACTGTTATGGAATATTTTGTGTTTTGATCTAGTTCTGCATAATTAACAATATTTAGCAGGAAAATAAATCACTCTAAATTGACGTTAAAAGGTACAAGAAGCCTTATCCAACATGGCAAATATTATCAGTCTATTTTTGATTTTGAGACTCTTGGACCAAGTCAGTCAATCTTCCATTTGTGAAGCATCTCCAGCATTTTATCCCGAGTTTGTCGTAAGCTTGAACTTCATTTTGATTTTTAAAAATTTAATAAAAACATCTAAAAATTTCTGAATTAATTTTGAAAAGCTCCTAGACCCCGTCGAATATGCCGAGTACGAATGGCAGAGCTTCCCACCCGCTCGACGGTCCAACAAAAGTGCGTACTTCCTATACAACAATTAAAACGTTGGGGCATTTCAAATCCAGAAGGATTTAATCAACATTTTAATTACTACTTGGTAAATAGCTGGTAATTATAGATTTATAAATGTATTGTATTTAACAGGGCTGGCAGAAATGCAAAACCCAGCGGGATCATCTTTTGATGATGGACATCAAAATGTAAATAATGCTCCAGGATATTTTCGAACTCGACGAAGTCCATTCGAAACAGATCGATTACTTCAAAATTTCGGGTCCAATAAACTACCAAGACAGTTTAATTTCCCGTTCAAAAACAACATGCTCCAGAAGCAGAGGGTATCTCGTCCCAGTCCACCCAAACCAATCTACTTGTCATTCCGAATATTGATTTAAAATCCAGGCAGGGAGAAATTCGCATGGAACTACGGGCTATGAGCTTTAAACCCCGATTTAACCGTTTATAGTCAATTATTGACTCAATTATTCAGCATTTCTTATATTATAGCCCATTAATTTTACTCCTCAATATTTAATTATAATCTCAAATTATTGCGAAATTCATTTTAATTTTAGACGTTTTTGCAATGAGCTTTGAATCGGGGCCAGTTGAGACTGGCCGATTTCTCGTTAATTAATGACGTTTCCGAACGGTCCTTCTGGCCACGAAGTTAGTGTTTAAGTTTAAAGCAGTTGGGAAAGTAAGATGATATTCCGGTGACAAATGTGGTTGGGTTGAATAATGTCTATTCCAAGGGATAAGATAACCTCGGAAGTTTGTACAAGGACTTTGTTGAAGTTGAAAAATGATGGAATAAATCTCCTCTCCGTTCATAATGTTTTAAATATATTCATACTCGCGTTTTAAGCCCAGCTTCCTACTAATGGTAAATGTAGATTCATATTGCAGTTTAAGATACAGAGTACAGTAGCTGTTTCAGAAATTCTGACTGAGTTAGGTAAAAGCATATAAATACACGTAGTACATATAACGGAGAGTTTGAAAGATGATTTCATGGAGATCCATCCATCTGTCTATTTTGCATACTTACGAATCATTATTTCCCGATTATCCTTATTATGAGGACGTGGAGAAGCCCATTTCTGACACAATCTCCAGCTTCTACGAAGATAAATCCTCATTTTTCTTCCCTAATGGTTAATTCTGGATGTGAGGAAGTGTAACTTAAGTACTGCCGAACTCTATTAGAAGAACTTACAGAACTCGAGCTGTTCTTACACTTAAACTCTGTATTAAAACGGAGGGTAGTCTGAAACAGTGTGGATTTGGATCATTTGAGGGCATCTGCTTTTTTCTCCGTTCTTAAAGGCTTTCTTTCATAGTTTCATCTGGCATATTTGAGGTTTAGGCCTTCTGCTCCGGTGTTTTTTTAGAGGTTTATTTAAGATTAAGTTTTTGGAATTTTTAGAATTCATTGTGACTACATGCTGTCAGTTTGTTCGGGTTCAGAAATCCAGAGTTTTTGGTACCAAAAACTGTCAAATAATCGATATGCTCAGCTTATTATGGCTGTTTAACAGGTTTAGCATGCTTTTATTTACTAACTTTCACTTTAACCAAAATCAAGTCTTTTATAAGCCCAGGAAGTGGGACAAATTTTGTCTTGATATACTCTTGGTATTTGGTCTTGGCTAACTCCATAATTTTGTGCAATTCGGAGAAATCCGACAGGAAATACGAAATCGAAATCTCCTTGAACCCTGACCCAATGGAAGGAAGAGCAACTCCGGAATTCCATTGACAACCAGACGAGATCAAATCGGTAATATATATTATTGTAGGTTCTACGTAGAACCCATCAACGCGGTACTTGTCAGGAAAATATACACCCGAGCTCAAAGGGAAATGATTAATGAAGTGCAGAGAGGGTAAAGAAAAGCATCTTCAAGTTGGTGGTGACGGGTCATTTCCGGGTCAAATCCGGCTTTGAAAATAAGGAATTCCATATCGACATCGACTGAAACATTTATGTTTGGTTTCTTTGCCTCGGATTTAGAGAATCGGGCGTCGAAATTTAGACTGCTAGGGTTCAGATAAATTCCGGCTTCTCTTTTTACTTTTTATCGTTTATCAGAAACAAATTCTTGTTGCAATCACGAAAATTTAGCTGAACATTCTTGTAGGATTGGACAGTTGGACACTAAAATGAGATGTTGGCGGCTTGTTATTCCGATGGGGGACTTATTTCTAATATTTGTAAAAAAAAAGTTAGTTTTTCCAAATTTTAAATTAAACTGTAATTGCAGACAAAAGTATGTCCACGTCTGTCAATTCAAGCATGTATACCCAAAAAAATCCGAAACGATTGTTAAAAAATATTTATGTATCTTTCCTCAAGACATGTGTACATCACATTTCCAACTTTCAAAGTCAGCCGAGACGTTGAAAAATCCCGAACAATTTAAGTCAATTCAGAGTGGAGTAAAACTTGAAGTTTAGAAGCCCTCTTAACCTGACCTCAAAAGCCTTCAATAATAATGAAGTGAATACGGAAGTGCGGGCGTTCCCACTTACCTCTAATTCATGTCAACTCCGACATTAAAGCAGAACCCGGCATTTAAGGAATGTCCTCACCAAACTCCCGAAAAAAAATTAAAAAGTTATGTGTACCTAGTAAAATAATTGCAGTTTGCATAGTAAACACAAACCCAACCCATTTTTTTCATATGTTCATAAGAGGACGTGAAGAAACCGAAACCCGAATGACTTCCATTTCCCAAAGACGTTAAATATTTAAACACCTACGGGTTTAAACACTAGATTCTCGACGATTGTAAATTGTAAACCGTTCCAGGATATAAGAATACCTTATACTATTATTGTCCCATTAAATTTACGGTTGTGGTTTCGGCACGGTGTTAGAAGCTACATTTATGAGCTTCCTAATCTGTAGCAAGGAACAAGGAAATATCCCGTAAAATAAATTTCACGCAATAAATACACCCCTTCCCAACCTACAAATCTGGGTGTGAAGAATCCGGTGAGGAATTTGAGGAACGATTCTAGAACGGGGGTATTTTACGGCCTCTGTCACTTATGTTTTGTTATGTGGGTGAAGGGAGAGGGTGGGTAACTTCGGGTTTTGCGGGTTTTTTATCCCGGAATAACAACCCCTCTTTAATTAGTGGACAAGTTTCAGGTCTAATTAACGGATTTTTGCCGTAATTCTCCATTTAGAAGCCTCTTGGAAAACTTGACCCTCTTCAAAATAAATTTGAAAATGTACATTGATGCAAATTGACTCCAATACGGAATGTATAGTAGTAAAATGATTGCTAGTTTAGACCGAATGAAATTGTTTCAAACATACCAAAGGTCTCTATTCTCTATTGAACAAATTACAGGAGAATAAGTGCAATTGAATTTCATCAAAATTTTGAAGAATCAAATAATTCAAGTTGTACTTTTCACGCGAAATTATTTTTTTCCCAAAAAATATCAAACCAAACACGAGATAAAAGACAGTTGACACTTTGTGCCATTCCCATTGTCACCAAGAGCGGAATATTTTATTGTCTCAACTGGCGGAAAAAGCCGGTCTCATTAAACACGCCCTTGTCATCCGGGAACATTCCCGGGAGTGCTCTTAACTCGTCACAAAGTCAGAGGCAACAGTCTCGACTCTCGACACTAAAACTTTTTATTGGCAACCAGCAGTCCTCTCGCAATTCCAGATGCATTGTCTTCCGTTGCACATGTTTCTCTATTTCCCGTACACACTGCAATGGATAATATGATCTAACTATAATTCGGGCTATTAAAAGACTTGCTGAGCAAGCCATATTTATTACCACCACTGCTGCTACGACCAGGGCCAGTTGCCAGTGTCAAAGTCAAGGAGTCATTTTTGAAAGTGTCGAGTATGTATAGATAATTGTGTATATATTGCATGCATATTATTTAAACCCATATGCATTGCTTCCTACACAGTATAGACCCTCAAAAACTGCACTCGAGAGTCAATTACGTTAATTAGCATGCCGTTTTATTCGGCACTGAATTACCTATAAAGCTTTATCACCTCGTAAAACCTTGTTAGGTTTTAAGACAGTTCTTAAAAGTTTAAAGGTTGCACTTTAAGCCTGCTGCTGCTGGTAGCTAATTACAATTACGAATGTCTGCTTTTGACCCAAAAGTTTTAAATAACCTAACCTTTTCAGCATTTAAATCTGAGCCGGGGTTAAACGATTTAAAGGCATTCTGTTTGACATTTGCTTTTCGATAAAATGTCACCAATAGATCATTCAATATTCGCTGAATTTGACCCCGGGTCACAATACCAAAAGGGACATAAATCTTCTGAAAACTTCTAAAAATAGAAAATAACTGGATTTAAAGGTCGAAGCACTTCATAACAAGCAAAAGGGTAGGAAGCATTTTATCATATTTCACTTAAGGTAAAAGCATTTCTTGGGATATTTTCCTACAAAGCTATTAAGCTTATTTCCCTAAGTAGGTGGGACATCAAATTTTCAAAATTTGACGAGATCCTCTTAAGAAAAATATATAATATCCGTATCTTGTATCCACTTTCGGAGGGGGGATGTGATATGTCAACTGGGACAGGGACAAGGACGATTTGTCAACAAGACATGAAACGAGGAACCAAGTTGGGCCATTTTATGAATATTTGATTGCATTTTCTTCTGTCTCCATTTTCCATATCCTTATATTAAATTCCCCTTTCAGCTTCACCCCTAAACCCTGTTTTTTTTTCTTTGTAAGAAGCAAGAAAATATCAAAATAATATCGTCAACAATGTCAACCCTACCACCACCACCATCATCTGAAATTTCATAGCGATCAGAAGAAGAAGCATCAAGCATGAGATGTAAACTTCTATTCCAGCAAACCAATTTAATATTCTTTGAAACAGGGATCAAAATAAATAAATATGAATAAATATGCTTTTGAAAGGGAGGCAAACATGGAATCTTGCGATTGAATGTAGGTAAAAAGGTTACAGGTCTGAAACACAGACTTGAAATCGCGATTGTGATAAATTTGCAAAATTGACATTCACTGCTTTAGCCAAATGGCAAAAGGAGTCATGGCTCAAAAACGACCTATAAAATTAATGAATTTTTCTAACCAAATTAAATGATTTATGGCTCACGAAATCAAACATACATTTTGGTATCTCATTCAGAAAATCAAATATAAAGCAATTCAAGTATTTTAATTTTGATTCCCTCATGGCACTGACTGGTAGTTGATTTTTTTAAATCTTCTCAAAAGGGGTGGATAATTTGGGGGTATTTTATCGAGTCGACGATTTTGCACTTATCTAAACACGTGTTAAACGTTATTGAGATATTTTCTGTAAATCTATTTGCTAAACCCCAGATCCAGCGATGAACATGTTTCTTCAATAATTGAATCAGTATCCAAAGCCGTTGAAATTGCCATTGTTTCAAAGTTGTTCATTATAGCCTGTCATAACTCTTAGGTTAATTAGTAAAACTCAGATTTTTGTTATTTCCGCTAAAAAACCAGAATTTATCCCAAGGAAAAACTTATTGTACATTTCCAAAATTCAGAATAGGTTTCTGGAAATGAGCCTCCTGAACCCCAAATCATCTTCCCATAACATTGCACATAAACCCCACGACACGAAAGTGCATCTTATAAAAATGGGGAGGGTGGAGCAGAACCAAATGGACATGAATAAGTGGTCTAGCCACTTTTCCTGGATATTCTGTCATATATTGTCGGCGAAATGTGATGTATTTTGTATTGTCCGTTTGACAGGAATGACCTTAGGGGTGGATTGTAGGGTTAAAGTTTACATCCGACTCTACCATTAATGCATTTACAAAAGATCTGACGGTCTTGTTGCCCTTTGATTTACACACATTTTTATTTTTTGCACGTTTTTTCTCATCCTTTACTAATGCATCCACTTAGCAATCTGATTATGACATGAGAAGGCAAGTGGGTTGCCCTTGTGGGCTGATATTCTGATTGAACAGACTTGGAACTTTGATTACAATAACAGTCCCTTTCCTTGTGAGATTCGAAAATTTTTTAATTTTTCCGCTGTTGTACATGATAGATGTTGGAGAATATGGAGAAGAGTATGTATTTGCTGACATTCACTGAATAGCATAATCATTAGTATTTATTTCCGGATTAATAGATCAAGTGTTTCCACGATTTTTAATTGGCTACATGCTACATCTCCATTCCGGAAAACACCGTACTAAAAATAGACAAACATCTTTGGGTTTGATTTTATCGCCAGCGGCTTAGCCAAAAAATCAGCTAGTCTTATCATTAAATATCTCAGAGAGCTTTCAGCTCGTAAACTCCAAATCTTAGATGATTACACTCATAATCATACCCATTACCACCACCACCACTTCCAATCCCATCCCATCATCATCACCATAAATATGATAATAGCCTGCTTAAGAAATAATGACTTCTTTCGGTTTTATAGGCCTTACATTACTACTTTACCGAACATTCCAATCTCCTAAGAATCTATGCCTTCAAAATCTTCCTTTAGTTACATATTTTTTTTAAACTTGAGACTCCTTTCCGAAGAATAGAGAGAATGAATTTTGAGAAGGGATTAGGGACATTAGGAACCAGGATTTCCTATTCACTTTGGGACATTTCGCCTTACAACTTATACACAATCGAATCTCTTCTATACACCGTATGTATAACTTATATTCGGGACACTCACAGATTTTGCAGAATTATTCAGAAAATGAATTAGTAGCAGAGAAAGCAAGAGGGGAGAAGGGCAATTCCTCTTTCACCAGTAGAAACAACCCGAGAAAGTTGGGCTTGGAAATCTCGAATCTCTTGCAATTTCTTCTGGAGACATTCTAAATTCAAACTATTAAATCGGCTATGGAAATGGTTCGGATGAAAGCTTGCATGTGCATCTATTAAAGGGGAGATTAGAGAGCCTTTGTACGAAATGTCTAGAAACGGGGTACGAATGGGCCGTTCATAAAGCACGGTAAATGACCATAGTTAGGAATTTTACTCATGGTTTCCTAAACTTGGATTTTCGCATTTCCAACTAAAACGCACTATTGATTTGATAGCAAGTGTCATTTATTTCCAGCCCTAAGTGGGGCGGATTCAGAGGAGGCAGGGTGGATTTTGAAATTCGAAATAAGAGGAGCCGGCTAGTGATTAACATTCCAGAGTTTCCTAAAACTCTCGACATTCGACCCTGTTGAGTCGACACGTGCTCCTGTCCTATAAGGCCTATAACTTACTGGGATTGTTCATAACATCATAACTATTGTTCTTTCAATAACAACTTCGACATCTTTAATCTTAGCTTTTAATTAAAGTACTGTTCTTGGCCCTAAAATGTAAAAATTTTATCTTAAATTGACAATAATGAGTACCTTCACTCCCTATGTTTGACAACTTCCTTCAGGAATTAGACATGAGGAGGGCAGAATTAAGTAATTGACATTTCTCATGTTAGTTTGGATGATTTTTCAACCTTGAGTAACGTGTTCTACTCATTCATATAATAACAATTGGAAATTCCAAGCATCAGATATTTTAAACGCTCAAAGATACAACACAAATAAAGCTAAATTGAATACCGTTGACAGTTAAAACGGAGCTCGTGGGGATTAAATGTTTTTTGACGTTCAATGCACACTTTAGAAAATTTAAAATTGCAGGAAATTTTGAGATAATATTAGTAAAAAATTTGATGACTTAATGATTGAAACCGAAGCTAAATCGCCATTAGATAGTTCCCTCATTCAAAATTTTTTGAATGACCAGAGTTCAGATCTTCAGATTCCGTTGTTGTCCGGAGTTTATCCAATATTTATCACTATTTCAAGAGATAATATAAAATTGAGTTATCTTTAAGACTGCAGGAAACGAACGCTTCTACTAGAAGACTAACCATAAGCAAAAATAAATGAATTTGAAGACCTAGTTAGGGTACAAGATAGTTTCAAAAACTTAACTAGCAAAATATGTAGCAAAGTTAACTACCAGAAACGATTTTAAACGAACCCAACTCGTCCGAAATAAGCAGTTAGAAACGTCTCAAACAAATCATTTCAAAACCATTTCAATGACTTACAACCTGACAAATAGGGTTTAAGAAGGGACAGGAAACATTAGCTGGAAGGTCCAGTCCTTGTACTAGTTCCTTCTTACTATTTTTAGCAAAGCCTATCTTAACTTTACAACGCAATTAAGATTTTTAATGCTTCCGAAAAAATTATCTCCATTCATGATATGGTCTTAGCCAATTCCCAAGTTCCTCATATCAAGGGCTCACTCTACCAAAAAAAATCCAACGAAAATCCTGTCTACAAATTTAATGGAATCGTAATGATTTCCTAATGATAAACTTTAGGTCTCTCTCTCTCTCCAAGAGAACCAATTCAAACTGACTTAGGAAATGACTTATTTATTTACGGAATTTCTTCCTCAGGCTCTTTTCCAGGCCTAAAAACAGAACAAGTGCAGAAAATCCCATACATCTAATAGGTTATAGGAAAGGAACGTTGGATGATTACCTCCGATTCGGAGATGACAAACGGTTACGGGAGACAGGCTCATAATAATAATTCTCCCCTTTATGTCCCAATCCTATCAAAAAGTGACTAAAAAGACGTAACTTTTTCCGTACTTTTTTAAACCCGAAAAACTTGATACGTGTCTCCATATATAGCTTACTACTGCGAACTAGAGACAGTTAAGTCCGTTCCATAATCTATAGTTCCCATTTGTCTTTCCGTTTCCGAACAAATCTGGAATGGATTTTAGTGTTGGAATGGAATACGAAGGATTCTTTATTACATGATGAAGGCCGGTTGGAAGGTCCCAAGTTCCAACTCATTTCCTCTCAAGGAGCATATAATATCATGATAATAATATATAAGGACTTGATCCGTTTTTACGGACTTTTTCTCCTTAGATTTAGAGTTTAGAGGCTTTGGACGGTTCCTTTCGGCAGGTCTCTGGCTCTCTGGATTTTTTTCTTAAAAAAAAGAGTAGTATTTCATTTCTTTAGGAATATTAGTGCATTCTCGTCTCTTCCGGGTATAAATCGGTGGGACGTGATTGGAAGTTTAAAACGGGACTGATTTTGTCGGATGTAGAGTCAACTCTGGTTAGAATGAAATTTTTAGCCTGTTGTAACGAAAGAAGACGTTACTCGGCTGTTCGTTAATGTTTGGGATTGTTACTGATTGCCACATATGATTGATATTTTATTCCAAGGAACAGAGATGATCTAGCCATTATAATTTATTAATTAATGACATTAAACGGGTAATAGAAAGATAGTCCATTCAAGTAAGTAATTAATTAATTTCGCACTCTATTCTGATTCGATTGCCATCGATTTAATTTAAGTCATTTACTGTATTAACGTTGAGCTTTTTTGGTTAGTTATAATAGGTATTTCTAGTTGTGCTGAAAATGTAAAGAAAGAGTGTCCATTTCATTTGTCTGGAAAATTCAGATTTTTAACTTGAAATTTTACTTAAATAATAGACAATGATTTGATTTTTTTGGCAAAAATATATTGTTCAAATGTCATTATAACAGGAGTTTACTGTACAGAGAGATTGGGATTCGTTATTATTATAAACGACAGGTTATGAGTTGGAACTTGTAGGACGTGGAGCTCCGTTGCTGGTAACTGGTGGCTGGTTAAACAATCCAGAACTGAGAAAAGAGTTTGTGGAATGTTATGGGATTTAGTTTGGGTTGGTTTGTGCCTCCTGAAGATTTTTAGCTTTGAAATTGACATATTTATTACGGTTATTGGAAATGTGAAGAAAATTCATAAATTTTCTTGCGGTTGCATTTTTGACATTTATACCTATTTTGAAAACATTATGACTTTGAACAATTTGGAAATTATGGAACTATTGAAAGATATTCCGATCGTGATATTAATTTAAGATGTAGTTTTGAGGAAAAAAAATTATCTTTGAGTTTTTGTCATGTGTAATTATAGCTAGTTCTTTAGTTGTAGGTTGTAGTTTATGCTTTGCATTTTTGTTCCAGAACCGTGTAGTTATACGCAAGATTTGGCAAAATTGTTTCCCATATCGGAATTATTTATCTCCAATAATATCCGATCACGAAATCCAAATATATTTGATGTAATTTTGACCAAGTGATTACCCGTATTTATATGCATATTAAACATTAATTTACGTTATTAATGTCTAATTAACTCTCATACTCATTACTGCCAACTTGTAATTAAAGTCATAATATTGAATATTGGAAAGACTAATTAAGAATACTGAGGAATATATAGTATATGTAGATTAAACTCCGTTCGATCTACCAAAAACCGTGTTATTTGAATAATTGAAAAGATTTCCAGAGTTAATTTCCACTCCGATCCCCTTCGGTCAATAAATTGTTAATGGTGATGAGAACAGGGCAATTAATTACAAATACAAACAACGGATTCGGCAATCATATCCATATTTCCTTGTAAAATTCAGATTTTAATTCCAGGAAACCGTTAAAATTTCAAAGGAATGATTAAAAGGGCGTGTTGACTCGCACCCGGATTGCTTCAGCTCAATCTTTTGTCTTGCCTCGGGACTCAGGTTGCATGACAAAGTTTTGTCATATGTCAAGTCAATTCAGTATTCAAAACGAGAAATTGTGATGGAATGGTATGGTGTATGGTATTCAAAAGCAGTGGGTGTCAATAAACGATGGGATCCTTCTAACTCATTGAAAGAAACTGACATTCATTCATCTTTTAAAGAAATTGATTTTATCCCCTTTTGCAGGCTATAAGTTGGAGTGAAATAAACGTAGATATTCCACCGACGATTTTTTCACCACTAGACTACTACACACCACAACCCATGAAGCCAAATTAGTGATCTGAGGGTTGTGTTTTTAAATATTTTGCAAAGATTGTTTAGCCTTGCAGTGTTTAAGTTAAAACAATCTATCACATTTTTTGCCTATCATTTTGTGGGCACTTTTAAGGGCCACGTATTCAAAGAAGGTTAACACATAAACTTTGGCCAACGCAAATCTAAATCCTTTATGGGCCTTTATTCTTTCTTGCAGTTCTAAAGAATTCTGATTAAATTAAAACTGACAATATGTAATGTTGAATGTGTCTGTGCATTTAGATAAGTTTTTGATCGGACTAGGGGAGTAGACTCTATTGTTTTAAGCTAAACCGTCCCAAACGTCTAGGGGATCTATATGTCTAAATGTTCCGGCATGTAAAATACGATATATTTTTCGAAAAATTGCAAATTTTCCTAAATATTCCCATCGTAAAAATATTTGTCCTAAACATATTTATCTTGGGAGATAGGACACATTACTCAAATAGCAATGCGATGAGCTAAAATCCATCAAAGAAATTAAACCTGAAATCCCGACCAACACCTTCCTTCAACCACGAACCGATTGACAATATCTCAGAGTTAAATTCCCATCTGAATGTTGGCTTTTTGGGTTCCAATTCGGAATTGAACACTGGGATAACTTGAACGTGACTAATGCAAACCCCTGAACACGAAAGTAATAAGAATAAAACTAAGAGATTCCCTCACGAAAATAGAAACTGACAAGAGAGAGACAAGAAGACAAGGAAGAAGGGGCTGGTTAACACTTTTTAAATATTAAAATATTTATTAGGAAAACACAAGTCAGACATACTATCGTCCCCCTTCGGATAAAAGTTTTATCATAAAACGTATCTGGAATAGCAAAATATATGACAAATGTCGAAGATTTTAAAACGTCAACTCTTAATGCTTAACCCATTGCCGGGTCCTTTATCAACATAAACTTGAGATAACTAAAATATTTCATGGAATACACCAACCACAAAAAACATATAATCTAATTGCTTTTACTTTAAAAAAATCGTTTGTATTTTAACAAACTCGGACAAAAATCCACCGACTAGAAAATTCTGAATAACAGAATTATTTGTGGTTTAACCTGCCGTTTTTAGCAGAAAAAGCAGAATATTTTACAACTTCACATCCCGAAAATAAATGAAAACACCCTGTCTGTACTGTAATGTCCGTATGATTGGTTGTAATTTTAAGAGCTTGAATGTTAATATGCCACACAAAAGAGATAAGACGTTTTAATGGTTTAGAAACAGGCAGTTTATTGTAAAATTGCAATAAACATTTTCCTAAATGATTAGCAAGCTAATTATAAATTCACTTAATCATCAGTAATCATCGTCATCGATTTCAATCCTAGTCCCACCAAGGGCTCTTGGTAATTGATTCCGGCTAATTTCTTTAAACAGAGTGGAATCCCATTGTCGCCGGTTGGAGCCCAGTACATTTAGGGATTTTCTCGTCATTGGACCCATCACGGGCCGAACAAAGTTTAAAATCACTTCGAAAATTCGGGGAGCTAGAACATAATGGTTTGGATTTAATTTTATTTAAACGAAAGCTATTTAAGATAATTTCGCATCCAAGACGCGATGACGCAACTTACCATCGAGACAGTACAGCTTATGCAGAGAGCCCGGATAGTGATTCTCGTAATTTGTGATGAAATTCGCGTACATTGGCAAGCCTAAGAACGAAATATGTAAATGAGATTTAATAAGGTTTAACTTTGATTGAAGAGAAGAATAAATTGTGCTCTCAGGTTTGACAATAGCACTTCGTTTTCTGGATATGCCGACACATACGTCATTTGATCTGTGGCAATCAGACGAGATTTGATTTTTTAAAGATCTCCTGACATTCCGGAAAACTCAGAGCTATAGTCACAAATACAATTGAAAATCCGGTTTCTTTTGTGTACTAAAAGAGGAAAGGCCTGTAAATAATTAAATATGCTTAAAAAATAACAGTATGTAAAGAAGTACATTGTAAACAGGCTTGTTGAACAAGATTGAAATTATTGATGGTGGTCAAAAATGTCCATTGAGTCACGTTCTTTCCTTCTGCTTGAAGATCTCGAACTCTTTTAGTAGCCTTTTCCATCATCCGCGTGAAATGTCGATTAAACTTCTCCTGTTTACCAGCCAATATCCCTTTCCGGACATCCCAGTCTCCAAAAGCGACTGTGACGACTGTAATTATAATTAGTAATTAATGTTAAAATATATTTTTTGGTTGGGTATATTTTATTAATATATGAATGGATGGGGAGTTTTTTCAGAGTTCTCAAAGCTTTTAACAACCTGAGTAGGCCATCTCAAATTTCAAACAATCTGAATTCTGTTCTGGACTTCTCGCAATCACATTAAGGGAATTATTTCGGGGGTGGGGGTATTATTTTGATTGTACCAACAAATAAATAAAATGAGTAATAATTACGTGGTCTCCCTTCTTTATCCAGGCCACCATGGCCAAAGTAATAATCTCTATCCATGTCCGAAAAATCCTCAGATAGAATTGTATCCAAGCTTTCAGCTTCTCTCCATTTGATATCCTGCAACATTTAGCAATTTATTTACGACTTTGTACAAGTTTTTATGAAAACAAATGATATGATTTGTTAAGTACAGCATGAATGGCTTCACCTCGATCAGCATTTCCTCTGCTTTTTTCAAGTCGAAATCTTTGGCTGAAGTTGTGAATGAATCCATCGGAGTAGTGTAGATTTCATTGAATGAAAATTTTTGTAGTTTGTAGGAGGAAATAAAATTTTAAAAATTGTTGAGGAAAATCAGTCGACTTGTTTCAATTTATAGTTAGAATATCAATACAGAAAAACTCCACGCTTCATACCTCGTAGCCATCTGATTAAGTAAATGTCCGACTGTTGATAGGCATGTTTCAGCTTTGTTCCGACGTTCAATTTAAACTGTTAAGGAAAGCATAAAAAATCAACTTGGGAATTCATTCAAAAACCTTTACTGGGAAGATTTTGTCTGTTTGTCTGTCCATTTATGCTCTAGCTTTGAACTATTGGGGTTTTGGTTTGTATCATCGTCAGCGTCTCGAAGCGTTGACTTTCGGTTCCTTATTTCTTACCATAGTTTTATTGAGTGCTTTTAAGATAAACGTAAATTATGCATTTTATGAGTTCTTTAAATTCAATTTCATTCGCTAAGGAAATAATGCCACTTTTTCATTTTAATTCCATCGAAATTCTTCTGTTCAACGGTAATGTGATCAAAGACCCAAATAGTGTTAGTTGCTTTGAGCAGGGATTGTTGCTATCTAGAAGACAACGGATGGATAAATGATAGAAGTACGGAATTTTTTAAACCCTAACGTTCTCTTGAGAGTTAATATTTTAATAATATATATTATACCATTGTTAAGGAAAACCAAAATCTCTAGATTCCACATGCAATTCACTATTGAAATTAATATACAGAATTATTCAGCTTACACCACTACCGGTTTCCAATGACGTAGATAATCAGTGAGGGGTGGTTTTTTAATACATTTAATTGTGATTTTAAGGAAAACGTTGACTTTATTTCTTGCGGATCTCTTTTTTAACCCCTTTTTATACTTTTCGTCTCATTTTCCTTACAATTAGTGTCAATACTGTCTACTTGTCTACATAAATATAAAAATGCTAATATGGAGTTTAGTTGATTTGGTTACAATGCAGTCATACCATACCCAAATGCAAAATTAAATACGGAGTATTTTTTGAAAATCAGTCAAAACCGGTTCCCCAAGAACAACCCGGGCGATTATTTAATTACCTAATGAATCCAACTTTTATTGATTGCGTTGGACTATTTTGAGACGCTAATTAACTTTGAACTTATTCGATTTCCTGTAAAATATTGGAAAAAATTCGCAATAATACCAAAGTGACTTTTATCGTTCTGTCTGATGGTACTGGTAAAAAAAATTGAGTATGGGTTGATTATTATTTGTGATGCATTTTATAGAATAGAGCCTCAATTTTTTTTAATCCACAAAATTTTACAAAACCGGTCTACTTCACTGAGCTATCCCTTACCTAAAAAGGGTTCAAGATAGACACAAAACTGGGTAAAAATCACAAAATGTAAAGGTAATTCAATTCCTTAAAACTAGGGATAAAGGGATAAAGGTTCATCGGTGGTCACACTTATTATGAAAAATTATGCAAATTTGGCACTTTTAGAAATTGGAACATTTTTAATTAGTCCATATGCCAAAAAATGCATGGCCAATGCGGGTTAAGTTTAAAGATCTACTTCAAAGTACAAGTTTTAATTTTCTTACATTTTCAAGAATTTTCTGTTGTTGAATTGTGAGGGTCAAATCTTCTTTCAAACTAACCCCTTGAGATCCTTTTCCAGTCAAATTAATCAATAACAATACCCAGAAAGTGCTCGGAAAAACTCCCATCATGATATAGTGCTTGTTTATATACCGCAATGTTGCACAAAGTAATAGAATCAGAACTGACGACTCCAACTTAATGATGAGACTGACTGATTATGACTGACGAGTTAAAGTGTTTACTATTTGAAAATGCAAGCAAGGTCTGATTAAGACGAAAAAGATGACTCGATAAAACTGCATGCGATTATGCAACCGTAATTTTAGGTAATCAAGTACTCGAAACCCTCTGAGAAAAAAGCATTCATTCACTTAAAAACCCATGATCATCATATCTGCCTAAGTACTTGAGCGACTGAAATATCAGACACGGGCTCATAAACGGGTTTCTTTAGGATTTAGGATTGCTGATTTTCTTGAGGAATTATAAAAAGCCTAAATAAACACAATACCAGTAGTACCTTCTTCAACTTTAATTACATATATTAAATCTGATAAACCATATCATTTTACGAACACATGCTATTGTTTATCGCCTGACCTATCCCTCGATATCCCACTTTTTAAGTACTCGATATAAAGGTAAAAAATGTTTGCACGAGACGTTAAATTAAAAAAAAACTTTAAGGTCAAAGGACTCAGTCTCAGTAATTTGGAACTGTATATTTGTGAATGGCCCTTACAACTGGAACTGACTGGTTTTGTAATATATCAATTTGTTATTTTGAATGTACTTTCCTTGTTGTTGACTTGTTTTCTTTAAGATTGTGAGATCTCTGGACTTAAAAAAACAGGGGCTTCGGTAACATGTTTCACTTTCAGTCGTAATTCACTTGTCATATTATCCTCTACATTATGAATACAAGAAGTTTAATGGGTATATGGTACACAGAAAAAATTAGGAAGGTGGTCAGGTATTGGCACTACCGAAAATGTGCTTAGAGATATTTAGTTATTTGTTAAACAGGGGTGGTTTTGAATTGATAGGGGTTATATTTATAAAAAGTATTTCCAACTTATTAAAGTCGATTTTTATTAAAAATTAAATATTTCAAGCAGTTCTTTCAGTTGTCAACTCTAGATCTAGATGCGCTTAGGATCTATTCAGGATACACAGTATATCAAACTCCCGTTTTTTGACTAGATCGTGCAGATTTTTCCATTTTGATTGTCCATAAATTCTCCTGTCCAAATCCTAGTTTTACCCAGTTTTAGGCGTTATTCTCGAAACGATAATCTTAGCCGTGTTTGTGTTGTTTTTGATTTATGAATAATTGTGATGCAGAACTAAATACTCCGTTAAATTGGTTGAAAAAATGACCCTGAACACACACACGTATGAGATTATAAAAGTGGTATATTAAACAAACCAACACAGAGTACATTGGTCGGAGTTACTGTGGAATATTAGACGCAATTATAAAAATTACCATATTCAAACACGTAAGTAACGAAACAATTCACATTTACAGAACCAGGAATGGAGGGTAGCCACTAGCCAGGGGAGGTTCCTTAAATTCATAATTGATAATAATTAAAAAGTGGAAGGATTCATTTTTAATTATAGAATATATTTATTTATTATCCCACCATGTGTGTCCGGTCTATTTACTAGTCCTCATTTTCACAGACTGTAATGAAGCCGAATTAAGTTTAACTATAAAAACCTAAACGGTGGCAATTGGTCCCCTTGAAAAGCTTGGAAAAATTTGGTCTCCAATTCCATATGGTTGCCATATATTCGAGGGGGGGGGGGGGCTTATCCAATTATATGAGTCATTCTCATTAGTCATCCTCATTACGAATCAAAGATCGTTTGAAACATTTTGAATTAAAGGTAATTTATAATAGTTTTGATCTGAAATATTTCAGTATATTTTATATTTCTGAGCGATTTTATCAGAATCCTCCGCATCGACATTTCTCGAAAAAATATGAAAGGCTTTGTTTTAACTTTAGTGCTCGTATATGGTTGGTCATAATTTTTTAAGTTTAATTTTAACAATTTATCTATGGTTTTGAATGGTTTTAGAAACGGGTAGTTTATTTCTTCAGAATTACAACAAAATCTTTACAAGCACCAGTTTGCGAAGTGCACACTTTTTCAAGCTATAATATAAACAAAGCAATTATAGAGGGTGATTAAATTTAATTCGCTTAATTCACTTCATAATCCCGCAGGGATGGATAACTGTCTTCGACATCGGCCCTAGATCCACCAAGGGATCTTGGTAGTTGATTCCGGCTAATTTGCTTAAACAGATCCGACTGCCACAGTTGCCGGTTGGGTCCAAGAATAGTGAGAGCTTTCCTCGTCATTTTACCCATCACGGGTTTAACAATGTTTAAAACTACTTCGAAAATTCGGGGAACTAGAACACAAGGGTTTCGTTTTAATTAAAAAACTATCTTTAAATGCACATCCATCCTTAACGATGAAATAACTTACCATCGAGAAAGTAAAGCTTATGCACTGAACCCGGATAGTGATTCTCGTAATTTGTGACAAAATTCGCGTACATTGGCAGGCCTAATAGCAAAAAACGATAGGATTAAATTGTGTTTCCCGTTTCGACTATAGCACTGTTTTCCGGAAATGCCCACAAATTATTCATTTGATCTCGGGAAATCGGAGTCCAGGAAAACCAGTGCTATAGTCGAATATAATTAACAATTCCGAATAATTAGTATGTAAACAATTAAAACAGTATTTAAATACACTGTAAACAGGCTTGTTGGACGAGATTGAAATTGTTGATAGTAGCCAATAGACTCCATTGAGTCACGTTCTTTCCTTCTGCTTGAAGATCTCGAACCCTTTTCGAAGCCTTTTCCATCATCCGGGTGAAATGCCGATTAAACTTGTCCTGTTTCCCAGCCAATATCCCTTTCCGAACATCCCAGTCCGCAAAAACGGCTGTGACGACTGGAATTTGAAGTAATTATTGTCATAATTTGGGAGTTATTTCGGAGCTTATCTGCTAATAGAGCATAAAGGGGTTATTTGTTTTGAAACTCAAATCTGAAGTGGACAATTGCACGTTGCAAAAGAGCCTCGATTCTGTCCTGGACTTCATTATTACACTACTGGAGTTATTTCAGGGTGGGGGTATTATTTTGGATGCATCAACTAATAAACCGTTGCAAACGCACATCATAAAAGGGTGGAACCACAAGTACATGAGAGTCTTATTCCACAAGATTCTCATAGTTCCCCAACCATAGATTAAATCGTCTACAGCGTTGAATAGCACTTGCTTGACCGAAAATTTTCAACTATATGTAGTACACATTTAGATTTGCTATTTAAAAAATTCGACCTTTGACCGTACCCTCTTGACCTTTGACCTGCACGGTCATTAAACGAGCTCATGATCCGCTTGAAAGCCATGAATGGTTTCCCCAAAAAAAAACAGACAGACGGACACGGTTAAAACATTAAAGGGCCTGTTAAATGATCGTCAGCCTTTAATAAATAAAACTAGTAAAATTTACGTGGTCTCCCTTCTTTATCACTGCCCCCATGGCCGAAATGATACTCTTTATCCATATCCGAAAAGTCTTCGGTTAAAATTGTGTCCAAGCTTTCAGCTTCTCTCCATTTGATGTCCTGCAACATTTAGCGTATTTTTTTCAACTTTGTCAATTTGACTGAATTATGTGATTTGCCAAGAGGTATAGTTAGTTTCACCTCCATCAGCATTTCTTCCGCTTTTTGCAAGTCAAAGTCTTTGGCTGAAGTGGTGAATCAATCCATTGGAACAGGGTCAATTTCATTGAATAAATTATTTTTGTAGAAGACAATAGAAATTTTTTAAAAAGTTTCGAGGACAATTAATAGAATAACAGTATAAAACAGCTTTATTTATACCTCGCAGCCATCTGATTAAGTAAATGTCAGACTGTTGATAGGCATGTTTCAGCTTTGTACCGATGTTAAATTTGAACTATCAAGGAAAGAAAGAAAAAAATCGTTGATTTTTATCCAAATACTGCCATAAAGAGAGAATGCTGAGTATTGCTGAGCCAATTTATTGAATGGGAAGATCCTGTACGTTTTCCAGATCAGTTTACGATCTCACTTGAAATTGAAATTGATCTCATTGAAATTGCATGAACATTTTTTATGCTCAACAGTTATTCGAACAAATCTCAGTAATTTAGGAACTTGAGCATAAGATTCAACTAGCTAAAAGACAATTTAACGGACGGGTAAACGATAGGAGTACACGATTTTTTTTAAATCCTGACCAGTCTAACCTAGAGAGATAAAATTTTAATCATATACATTATTTCATTGTTAAGGAAAACTGAAACCTCCACAGTCGACATGCAATTACTTACTGGAATTAATAGACTGATTATTATACAGCTTACATCTTATATACTACCGGTTTTCAACGACTAGTGAAGGGTTGTTTTTTATTAATATTAATTAGGATTTTAAGGAAAACGTTGACTTTATTTCTGCCAGAACACATCCATGCTTTTTTATTCAATTAGCTTAGTTGACTTAGTCACATCAAAAATAAACTACGGATTTTTTTCTGAAAATGTTGATAATAACACCCTCTGGGGTTATTCCATTACTTTTAGTCTAAGTTTTGACTTTAAAAAATAGTATTGGATTATTTTCAGATCATAGTCAGTTTTGAATTTATTCGTGTTTGTAGTAAAATATTAGATTCAATCTAAATGTTGATATTGGTACTAAATAAAAATCAATGAAACAGTCGAATTGGACAAATTGATCCATGACTTGGTCACAACTTTTTTTAAGGAGTCATAAAGCTGTAACATTCTTCAAATTTCCAAAAACCAATGTAAACTTACAATTAGCTTTTAAGATTGTTAACAATTTGTTAATAATAGTAGTTCAAAGTTTCTTACATTTTCAAGAATTTTCTGTTGTTGAATTGTGAGGGTCAAATCTTCTTCCAAACTAACCCCTTCAGATCCCTTTCCAGTTAAATAAACCAACAGCAATGCCAAACACGTGCTCCGAAAAACCATGTTATTGTTTCTTTATAGTGCAGTAATGTTTAGGCTGTTTAGACAAAGGAAGTTTAGACTGGTTCTTGGATGATGAATTTAAATCACAACTGAGCTGAGGGCCGAATTTATGATGAAACTGACCGATTATTATCAATAAATAGTGTTTTAATGAAAAAGCCTTTACTATTTTGAAGCCCATTCAGTCTTGACGAAGACGAAAATGATAAGAAACTGCATGCGATTATGCAACTGCAATTTAAGGTCGTCAACAACTCAAAACCCTTTAAGGAAATGAACTTGCATTAACTTAACAATTCATTATAATCACGTCTGATCAAGTGCCTAAAATATCATACACGAGCTCGTAAACGGGTTTACGCAGGTTTTCTTTAGAAATTATTACAACGCCTAAAAAAGTAGTACTTCTTTAACTTTAATTATACATTATATAAATAGCAATAACTGACAAACCATGCCATTTTACTAATGCAACCCATGCTAGTATAAATGTATGCACAAGACGGTAAATAAAATAAGTTGAGAAAGTAAATGACTTTAGTCGCTTTAACAATTTCCGAAACTCAAACTTTACACATTTGTGAATGGCCCTGCTCTCTGGAACTGGACTGGTTTTGCAATATCAATTTGCAATTTTTAATTCACTAATGTCCTTGTCGATTTCTTGCTGAGTTCTTTGGACTTGAACAAAGTACAGCGTTTATGATGTTAACATGTTTCACGTAGTCGTAATTTATTTCTTAAATCGGTCATCTTCTATTATGGCTGTACTTCTATTTACATCCTGTGGGGAGGGGGCTCAAAATGTATTAGGAATTTGTATACAACTATACAACTATAAGGACATTTGTTTAAACAGGGTGTGATTTTTATCGTAAGTGGTTATATTAATAAAAAGTATAAAATTTCAATGTTTTTAAAATCAATTTTTTATTAATAATTTTTTTCAGCGTTCAAAATATCTTTAGGAAGGCTTTGTTTCAGGATTTACGGTATTTTCAGTAAATTGGCATCATCACCACCGTCGGTCTTGTAAAGCAAACCTTTAAATCAAGATCCTAGAAATCGGATCAGTCGCATAGGGTTTTGAGCTTTTCTATCGATTTAATAGTCTGTCCGATTTGAATAGAAAAGTTAACTGAAAAAATGACCCTAAACGTATATAAGATTTTTGTTCTTCCTAACACTATAACGAGTACATTCTACACAGTCCGGCATATACTTGGGGAGTCGTCCTTAAAATTGATTATAATTAAGACAAGAATTCATTTTAATTGCACAATATGCGTTTATTTATTATCATCACAACTAAGTCCGGGATATTTATTATTTCCTATTTTCACATGCAGTGAAGATATTAACTGTATAAAAGAGTAAATTCGGTTGGGTAAGTTATTCTTTAGTTCCACCAAAAAGCGGTGGCAACTGGTCCCGTTGAATATCTTTGAAAAGTATGGAATCCCATTCATTTTTGTTGGTTCCATATACTCGGAGGGCTTTCCTTGTCGTAGGGGTCATTACGGATCGAAGGACGTTCAGTACGATTTCAAAAATCCCCGGAACTATATATAATACAACGAAAGAAGCTATTTAATGTCTTTAAATTTCGACTATCATTTAACACTAATTAATTAGTACTCACCATTCACGAAAATCAACTTATCCAAAGAACCCGGATAATGACTCTCGTAGATTGGCACTAAGTTTGCATATAAAGCCAGACCTAAAAGGAAATAAAATATTAATACAAACAGCATATACAGCTATTTTGGGGTGAGCTTGTATTTTGGATGACAATGGGGTGACTTGAATAATAACAAATATGCATATGATTACATGGGATACAGCCTTGTGTGACAAGGTCAAAGTTCTTGACAGTAATGAGTAGGATCCACTGGGTCACGTTTTTGCCGTCGGCTTGTAATTGTCGGATCCTCTTCGCCGTTTTTTCAAACATCCTTGTGTAGTGATGAAGAAATCGTTGTCCTTTTCCAGCAATGATTCCTTTCCGAATATTCCAGTCATCGAAATTGAATCCCAAGACTGAAATCAGAGTAAAAATTAGAGAATTGAAGTAAAAACACTTTCAACATTATCGACACAAAAAGAATATCGAATTCAAGAAATATTTGAACTAAAAGCTTAAATTATAAGCCCTACTGCAGTGTGGGCTAACGTTTTTATCGTTTAACGATGTTGAATAAAATAACTGTAGTTAGGGCTTATAACAAAAGTAATCAGGATTTCGTTAGACATCATTGCATTGTTATCAGACACTAGAGAGTCTTGATATCCGGCACCTGTGTTCAGTGTGTCCTGACACTGTTCCGTATGTTACAGGTGTAGGGACACGCATATTAGAGTCTTGCCGTTTTTAAATAGATATTTTTTTGTTAAACTCAAGTCTCCGCTTAAAAGCGCAATGCATTTTTTCCGCAAATCTTTCCTAAACGTTAGTTTACTGATATTTTGAGAATCTATTTAAAAATGCCGTACTGGGTCTGCCTTCATTGTCGACACCATCAACGCTCCAAGGGAATTCTTCATTCATGTCCGACCAGTCCTGATCTTCAATTGCATCGATATTCTTTTCTTCCCTCCATTTAATATCCTATTTAAAGGATGAGTTTAATTACAAACGGGAAGCAAAGTTAATTTGTCCAAGAATAGGTAGTTTTCTAACTCACTTGCAGCAGCATATCCTCTGCTCTTTTCAAGTCCCAGTTCTTTGCTGAATTTCAAAACATCAAAATGATTATACGAATATTGTAAAAAGGCTTTATTATGCGAACTTTTGACAAATTATGTAAAAAGGTAACAGAAATCAAATGTAATTACTCATTACCCCGTAACCATCTTATAAGATAAATGTCCTCCTTTTGGTAGTCATTTTTCAGCTTCGGCCCGACGATTGACCTGAACTATTTTGAAGGAAAATAACGATTCAATAGTATCCGTTTTTGCTTAATTTTATTTCAAAGATAGTCAATATCTGTTTTTCTTTAAATAAATTCATTTTTTCATGAGTTCTCTTAGTAGGTTGGGAACTGGGCAAGTCTTTTTTAAGGAATCATAAACCTTTAATCATGTAAACAAGCATGTTTTCAAAACTATCAAGTTTAAATCAACTATCGAATGTTTTTCGACATCTTCATTGAATTTGTGTTTCTAAATGTTTAATAAGAATGAAAAATCTTTTAGCTATTCGCATTGATGCTACATTTTGAATATTGGCTAAATTAATTCAAAGACTTTAATTTGAGGTCTTGAAAGGGATCTATATTAAGAGATCTATTTTAATATCATTGAAAAGCATGAGGGATTTAAGGAAAACCCTTAATTATCTTTTAAAACAATGTTTTGTTTGCGATTTCTTGAGATTTTCAAAAAATTTCAATACAAAACGAATGCATTTAATCAATTGTTTAGCTAATTAGCTTAAAACGATTTACTTTTTGCAGAGTCTTTTTCTCCGAACTAGAAATAGTCAAATCCTCTTCTACGCTGATGGCTTGAGTTCCTGCTACGAAAACGGTTATTGCAAACAGCACCGAGACCGTCGGTCGAAAAGCTTTCATACTGACTCCTGGTTTTCTACAATTCCTGAATACACAAGTTTAGTTGATGAACTCACAGATTACTAAAGAAAAATTCCGAATTTTCTAGGCATTTATACCCTAAGTTTTAAACACCCTACATCCTTAAGGAACGCTAACGCTGGATCCAGTCCACCACTGAATGGAGCTAAAGCAGTCCACCTCCAGTCGAAATAAAAAAATCCAGCCACTCCAAAGATACGATGTACTTAATTTCAAAAAAGGACAAATTAGCTTCCTTCTCAACTATATTTGCATAGTTATTTGGCTTGGTCTGAGAAATTGTGTAAAGAATAAAATGTCTTATAGATCAATACATAGCTTGTAGTTTTTTTGCATAATAAAATATAGCTCCTATTAATATTAATGTATCACAGAAACACTTGAACTGAAATCTGTACTCTGTAACGATGTATCCAATCCATACAGTTGAAGCTGTGACAAATATATCTGCCACTAAAGTACCCCCGACAAATATGGAACAACAAAATGACTGGACCACGATAGCTTTGTCAAATACTACAAGTTATAGTGCTGGTTCTAGTCTAAAATAAATTCAGTGGTATTTGCATTATATGATTCCAACGGTCAGTATTCAATCTCGATATGTTTTGTCTCAGAGTCCCTTATTTTATGATCTTGTTTTGAGCCTTGGTCCTTGGTTTTAAGTACTCTGTATTTTAGCGTATTTGGGTCATGAGTTCATGGTCATCTTTATACTCGTATCCTTGAATAAATCTACACCAGAGTTGAGTTGATCCTTTGACATCCGTTACAGCTAAAACTTATTTTAGTAAGCTACGATATGTATGGGATGTAAACAAGTAGTAAAACATAGTTCCTAATACTAGGTGAAAGTCTGCAGCACCACCAACAAAAAATATGATTTCATGAGAGTTAAGACGTTATATTCGGGTATATATTTTTTAATTTAGGTGGGGAGTTATGTTCGTAATTCGTTATGAGGAATTATTTAGGGTGCATTTTTATTGGCATGCTGAATTATTTTACTACAGATAATCTATGATTCTGCTATATAGTCTCGTACGAATGGCAAATAGTTGGGATCATATTGATGCAAAAATATTTGTCCAGACAGATCTGTCGCAGACGGATGTGTAACGTTTTCGCCAGTCTGAATTCCGCCAATTTCTTATTATAAGACTGCACCCTTTTGATTTACTTTTGATTCAAGAAAAAAAGTTTGTGCAACTTGCCAGGGATTTTCTCTGTTTAAATCATATAACTGCTTAAATATAATTTATTTTTACTTGGATAAAGGATCGAGTAATCGAGTAATTATTCAAGACTCCAAATTACTCAACCTTGAGTAACCAATTATAAAGGGGAGATGATTTTGGTTATCTCGGGGATGTAACTAATAAACTACCTCGAGTACTGCCACTGTAATTCGTGTCCAGAATATATATATTTTTTGAGAATGTGTATAAAAAAATACAAAATAAATCAGTTTAGTCCTCTTCATTTTCGGAACTGGTATGACTATGAAATTTCGTTGGTAAAGGTTCTTAATTGTTCATTGTAGAATTATTTTTTGGATTGGGTGGGTCGTCGGTGGGTGAGGGTGCTTTTATATTTTTTAAGATAAATAATGGCTATACAATTTGTCATTTGTTCTAAAAAAGTTACTGATAATGTACGATAATTCCACCCCTCCGAAATTAGATCACCGTTTCATTGACTTATCGCACTCTGTCAGTGTCAACTGTAATTTATTTGAGTTTTAATGAATAATACTTACAATAATACTTGTCAGAACATTCACATTTCCTGTTTCGTAGTGTCAAGAAAAAACTTTTAGTTAAATTAGTTTCGGTCTCACATTTTGAGGTAGCATTAATATTTTAAAACCCTTTTGTTGGAGACATAAATATTGCTTTATCAATTGATGCAACCGGGATAGTGATTCTCTTAATTTGACACGAACCTTGCATATGTTTCTCAGGTCTAATTGTAAGAGGACGAATTAAAGCTATTTTAAACTCGTTGGAAATTTTGTCGACCTATATCATCTATACTTAAGTTTCAATATTTTAAGTTCAGGTTCTTTCATTATAAGGCAAAAAAATTGTGCCGTGCATTTTTTCTTTCTTCACAACACCAATAAAACTAATTTTTCTTATTGTGAGGAAGTGGAAATTCAAGTCTTCAATTATTGTCACCTAGGGCTCATTCATGTTTATGTACGTCAATCGAAGCACCTTGTTTCAAAGTCTTGCAAAGTAACATGCATATTCTGTTGTGGTTAAAATACATATTTTAATTTTAAAATTAATAGTAAGGATAAAGCGGGTTCGTTAATGATTTCACCATAATGTAACAAAGTTGTTCCACCGATTTTAAAACGTACTATTTACTTTAAGGATGCCGAACTATTCGGGGTGAAGTTGTATAGTACCAACAACCAAGTTATGCGAGGGCTGGTGTCAGGGTAAGGAGCCAAACCATTCGGTTCGGACCCAGCCAAATCTCAATAATAATCTAATTAAATCTAATAATTAATTGATACCTAAAGTAGAATCAGCAAATATTCATCTGTCAAGGCAAACCTAGCATAAAACGACTGCCTAACCTCTAAAGTTAAAAATTGCAGCCCAGAAGGTCTTTTTCCCCAATAAATACGGTTTATTCTTTCATTATCTCACAATAAGGATTTTACATTTCTCCGTTTGATAGGACGTAGAATTAAGTTTAACCGCTTTAAAGCATTAGTTAAATGAGGTTAATTAATCTTTTGTTCCGCCAAAAATCCGTGAGACCTGGTTCCGTTTTATATCTTTGAACACTATAGGCTCCCACTGTTCCCGGTTTGTTCCATAGACTTTGAGGGCTTTCTTGGTCGTAGGGCTCATTAAGGGTCGAACAACATTCAGCACAATTTCGAAAATCCCTGGAACTAAATCAGTCATTAATAAATATTTTGAACTGGTTCATAATTCAAGGCTTATATTTCGAAGCAAGTTACCGTTTACAATCATTATTTTATCAACTGAACCGGGATAGTGATTCTCGTAAATTGTCATTAAGCTTGCATACGTTGGCAGGCCTAAAGTAATGAATCAAAGGGCATTTTAGATTTGCTTGAATTTTTTTGTTCGTGAATAAATTAAGACTTATTTCAACTAAATTCGAACTGAATAAAAATTACATCGTATGCACGCTTGTTGGACCAAATTGAAGTGCTTAACATTAATCAGAAGGACCCACTGGGTCACGTTCTTTCCGTCGGCTTGACTTTGCCGAATTTTTCGGGCTGCCTCTTCAAACATCCTTATGTAGTGTCGAACGAATTTATGTTGTTTACCCGAAATCATTCCCTTTCGAACATCCCATTCATCAAAATCGAACGTAACGACTGAAATCGCAAATAAAATCATCAACTGCAATTACGAGCTATACAATTATAACTGTCCATTTAAAATTAGGTACAAATGGTCATACATGTACATGATCATAATATGTGGTATAACTGAACCGGCAGAATCGATTCCACCGATTTTTTTTGCTTTCTCAGGGTTTTTAAAAATGTATTCCAATCAAATACTCGAACTCTCTAAAGCATAACAAAATTCCTGGACTATTCGAATGGGTATTTTAAGTAGTATTTAATGTAGGTTCAGATTTACTTCATACTTTTTCCCTCTTTATCCACTGAGATTTGTAAGTTTTTTTTAAATCTGAGGGTCTAGCAATGAAATTTTGATAATGGGACAGAAAATGATTTTTTTTATAAATATTATGAGGTGAGGACTGACAAATGACAATGAGTCAGTATGGAAATTATATTACCTGGTCGTCCATAATTGTCAAAAGCACCAGTCGAGATCGGATAATCTCTATCCATATCCGACCAATCCCCGTTTGAAATTCCATCGATATCTTCCTCTTCTCTCCATTGCAAGTCCTATTCACGCCAAGTTTATTACACAATTAAATACAGGACAAATAAATTAAAGTTTCGAACCTGACCTTTTCCAGCATCTCTTCTGCAAGTTTCAAGTTAAAGCTCTTTGCTGTAATCCAAAACAATTTAAGCAGTTAATTCGCCGTCAAAATAATTTCCGAAAAAAATTCCGGAAACCTGCGGGGGTAATAAAAATCGATATACTTACCCCGTAGCCATCGGATAAGATAAATGTCCGTCTGTTGGTAGTCATGCTTAAGTCTCCAGCCCACGTTCAGTTTGAACTAGTAAGGAAAGCAAAGAAATATAAAAAAGCTCGTTTCTTGTTATTTTCGAGTTGACTAACTACTGAAACTGAGGAAACTACCAACTCTATCTTTCCAAAAGGTTCAAATCAAGTGAATTCAGTCAGTTTGATTTTTCATATCGTTAATTTTGTATCCAAAAACCTTATGAATATTTCGCTGAGTCCCTTATGTTTTTTTAAGGATTCCTGATGTCAGGAATCCTGAAACAGCTTCTATTTATTCATTTTGATTTGGCAAGGACTCGAATTGAACCCGGTTTTATGAATGTTATGCAAAAATAATACCATTATGTAGGCATTTGATTGCAAAATGCAACACCTCGTAAAAGTGATTTGCGGAAAAAAGCGCCCAATCATAAGCGCCCCATCAAAAGGGCCCCATCATAAGCGCCCTAACAATAAGCGCCCCCAGCATAAAGCGCCCCTTACAAAAAGCGCCCCAACAATAAACGCCCATACATTAAGCGCCCCAGGAAATAAGCGCCCGTACAAAAAGCGCCCCATTTCCTCTAGAATAATTTAAAATACTATTGGAATATTTTTATTTTGAGTTGGAACCAACCTCAAAAAAGGTAAAATCACCCTCGTCATTTTGTCTGATCACTTAATTAGATTAGAGATTAAAATACCAAACAGTACAAGTACAAGTATTATGGATACCCTGATGCATTAAATTGTGCCATCGGTAAAATATAATAATATCCCTGCCTTTTCTAATCATATTAGGAAAGCCATAATACAATTAATTAAAAGGTTGCTTTTAGCTGAGGTAAGTCTGCCTGAAATAATATAATTTTGTCCTTTTGTAATTTTAGTAATTTGATTTAAAAATCGCAAAAGGAGATGCTCGACAAACTGAGCAGTGACTCAAGTTGGTCCGTTTTATAGGTTTTGGAATTTTTAAAAGTAGTTGCACAGATATAACTTGGCTAATTAAATAATTAATTTAGGTTTAATCTTTAAAAAATGCCTGGAAAAAGTACTTAAGAATATCGAGCTTTAATTACTATTATTAATGGTTCCAACTCAAAATAAAAATATTCCAATAGTATTTTAAATTATTCTAGAGGAACAGGGGCGCTTTTTGTACGGGCGCTTATTTCCTGGGGCGCTTAATGTAAGGGCGTTTATTGTTGGGGCGCTTTTTGTAAGGGGCGCTTTATGCTGGGGGCGCTTATTGTTAGGGCGCTTATGATGGGGCGCTTTTGATGGGGCGCTTATAATGGGGCGCTTTTCTCCGCATACCGTAAAAGTACCTAAAAAATATGCTTACGTTTTGAAGAGCTTTTCGCTCCGGAAGGGTTAGAGTCAGATCCTCCTCCACACTAACTGCATGAGACCCTGATTGGAAAAGAGTTATTGCAACAATGACAACGCAAACTGCTGGTTTACTAATTAACATTGTAGTTAATTAAGGAGTTTTATTCTTAGAATTCAAGATTTTGGATACGTTTCTTTGTCCGCTTCAGAGCAAACCAAAGCACAATGGTTGAAATGTTGCCCTTTTATAGCCTATGGGTCAAGATCAAAGCAGAGAAAAAAATCATCCCCAATTAAACTTTCAGATTTTCAGATTTTTTTCGTAGCTTTTATAGGGTAGGATAGGAATAAAAATTGGACAGGTCTAGCTTTTATAGATAGTTATTAAGTTTGCCATTCAAACTACCATACCATGTATCCTTTGCCGACGTTGATACTAAATGACCTTTCGAGCGTTGTCCACAGATAAGCACAAGGTATCCATGTTTTTCATTGACTACTGGGCCACGCCCTTGATTTATGAAAATGCAAATTTAGTTTTAGGTACCGTAAATATTTAAATAATTCCCGTAAGAGTGGTATTTTGTTTCAATTTTAGGGAAGAAGGGGAGGGGGACAAGGAGGCTGAATCAAGTTTTGGGGATGGTAAGTTTTTCTGATGTTCTATATATAAGTTTTATGTACAGTTGGTTGTTTCTTGTATTTTTTGCAAAAATCAATGAACTTATTTTTCAAAAAATCGGGAAGGAGGGGAATTTATTTCGATGGATGCTTCACGGAATAAATAATTCATGGAACTACTTTTTTGATCACGCAAGTCACCTAATTTAGTCTAGTCCAGTTCTAACACATAATAACTGTTGACTGTTCTACGATTATTCTCTTTGGATTTGCCATGTCAAGAATGACATTGTAATTAGAGGGAAGGTTAGTTCTACCTAATAGCCAGGGTCCTTTCATTAAAATGCCAAAAAATAGTGTCGTAGATTTTTATTTCTGTAGAATGCCAATAAAAACAATTTTTCTTGTGTGAAGAAGTGGAAATTCAAGTCTCCAATTGTTATTATTATATTATCTGGCTCAAAAATGTACGTATACCGTATACCGTATCTCTTTATCACTTAGGTAATTTTTACTATATTATTGATTTATAGCTATTTATATTTGTGCGACCTGGGGGAGACAAGACTTTTTTGTTTGACCGGATGTATCGCAAGAAAAATAAAGGCTACATGAACAAGAACAAGAACGTCAATCGAAGTACCTTAAAGTGTTGCACAGTAACATACGTATTGTTAAAATATATGCATTGTTAATCTAAACAAGACTGGCAGGGAGGCCACGAAAATTTCGACGCCAAGCAATGAGTTTCGCATAGCTCGGTACCCTACCCCGACCTACCTTGCATAGCTCGGTATCCTACTCGTACCTACTTCGCATAGCTCGGTATCCTACTCCTACCTACCTTGCAGAGCTCGGTATTATACCACCTAACTAGCTCGCCTAGCTCGGTATCCTACTCCTACCTACCTCGCAGAGCTCAGTACCATACCCCTACCAACCTCGTATAGCTCGGTACCCTAATCCTATCTACCTCGCATAGCTCGGTACCCTACCCTAACTAAATCTACCTTCCACCCTGATTACAATATTTTTTGAAATGGCGCCTGCCGGCGGGGCCACTCCCGGGGGCAGGAAAGTGGGCCGTTCAATATACGATATACTACGGACAGAATTTACGAACATTTGGAAAAACGCTTGGATATTTTTACAAAAACAGTTATTGCAACAATGACAACGCAAACTGCTGTTTTACTCTTTGAATTCCAAATTGTAGATATGTTTTCTAGTCCGCTTTAGAGCAAACGATAATAATTGGTTGAAATTTAAAGCTTTTGTAGCCAAGTCAAGAGCAAACTGAAAAAAAATTCGGCCCGAAATATTTCCCTGTTTACGTAGCTTTTATAAAATAGAACCATATATCGGACAATAAAATTGGAGATGAATGCTTAGCTTCATTAGCCATTTCTTAAAAGTTTGACATAAATAGTACACTATCGCGAATCAGTAACGTGTATTTGCCGATGTATTTATTAAATAACCTTTCGTTCGAGCATTGTCAACACAAAAGTAAGCAAGTAAGTGTCAAATGTTTTTCATTAACTAGTAGGCCACGCCACGCCCTTGACTTATGAAAATGCAAATTGAGGTGCCGTAGATATTTAAATAAATCCCCCCGAGAGAGTTATTTTGTCTCAAACTTGCAGAAGCAAGAAGGTGGTTTTTAAGTCCAGGGTTCTAGTAAGTGTTTTCTGTTGTCCGAATATATACTTTATGTTTAGTTGTCTATTTTTTCTAAATTAAAGAACTTATTTTTTCGAAGTCTCGGAAGAGAGTGGAAATTATTTCGGCGAATGATTTATTTCAGTATTATAAGCTCGCCTATAATGATAGACAGGAGACCATTCAGATTCTACTAGTTGCAATTTACAATATTAACGTTGTAACAGTCAACAGTTTTCAGGTATCATCTTTTGGCGAGCTATGTCTATGTTTACAACGTTTTATTTAAATGGAATAAATCAATCACGGGACCACTGCACTTTTATATTGACAAGAGGCCAAGAATACTCACAGACAGGGATTTTAGACTATGGGACAAGTCACACCAGCCAGTCCAGTTCTAATCTAACCCATCTTAACTGTTTTACATTTATTCTCTTTGGCTTTGGCATGTTAAGATGACATTGTAATTAGAAGGAAGGTTAGTTGGACTTACAAGGGAATATTCCCAACTGTAACACCCCGATATTTTTCAAAACGGTCTCATTCGAAAAAGAAACTAAAATAATGAAACATTAATATAGGAACTATTGGTGCATAAAAAATGATCAGGAAGAAATGGTGACGGAAAAATGGTCTGTCCTGACCATTTTTTTCGGAACCCTATAAAATACATTTGACCTAGTAAAACAATTCGGAAGTTGAAGAACTGTTCGCTATTTCACGGATTTTATTCCAATAGTAAACTCCGGTTTGATTTTTGGTCAAAGACTGGTTCTCGCGCAATACTATTTTCACTCCCTCATAAGTCCTTTCTTGAATGAGACCGGTTTAAAACATCGGCGTGGCAAGGTTGGGAATGTTCCCTTGTTAGGCTTGTCCTTTCAATAAAATTCCAAGAAATGATGTCTTGTTTGTTTGTTTGTTTGGCTTTTATTATTGTGTTATTCCTTGTTTGGTTCATCTAGACCAGTCCTCCACAAGTCAAGTAACACTTTAGGTAGACTGCCAATTGATTTCCATTTGGTCTGTATGGTAGATACTGTGTTTCCACAGCAGATCCAGTACAGTCCTCCAGTCAATTTATTTATCACCGAGCCGATTACCCTATCCACCTGCTGAGAAAGCTTAAGCTTAGCATATCAAGATATGCTAAACTGCTTTGGAATTGCAGTCTTTCATCAGCTTTTTTGCCCAGACTCAGAACCGATAATCTTGCTAATAAAACAAATTTTTCTCGTGTGAAGAAGTGGAAATTCAAGTCTCCAATTATTATTATTATTATCTGGCTCATATATGTGTATGTACATCAATCGAAGCTCCTTGTTTCAAACTATTGCAAAGTAGCATACATGCATATTGTGTTGTAGTTAAATATATGCCTTTTGATCTTAAATATTAATGGTAAGGATAAAGCAGGGAGTTATTTCGGGGGCAGTGGTTTAATTTGAGTTAATGATCTTATAACTCATAATAATATAACAAAGTTGTTCCACTGCGCACTTATCTTAAAATGTGCTACAAAACCGGTTGCTAATAATATGATTTTTTTGTGTCGTTGCGCAAAACACTTTAATTCTGAAAAATATGGTTTATATTTTCAAAGCGCATCTTCAACTGTTCGTGAGAAATAAAAAGACGTCAACGCTCTCGACAATATTTATTTAGGTTTAAGTGGATAGAGGTAGGATACTAGTACTAGGGTACGGAACTATGTTAGTTGTGGTAGCAGGGTAAGGAAATAATTGTACCCCATTCGGTTCGGACCAAACCAAATCAGTATCATTAGAGTTGATCAGTTAATTTTTAATCATCTATTCATCTGTCTCGGCTAAAAAAATTGAAGCATACAACGACTGCCTGACCCTTAAACACTCCATAAAAATTCCCGTCCAGAAGTGGTTTCTGGTTTCCAATAAATACGGTTTATTCTCTCATCTTCCCACAGTAAGGATTTTACATTTCTCAGTTTAACAGGAAGAAGAATTAACCGCTTTAAAGACTTAATTAAATGAGGTTAATTAATCTTTAGTTCCGCCAAATACCCGTGAGACCCGGTTCCGTTTAATATCTTTGAACACTAAAGGCTCCCACTGTTCCCGGTTGGTTCCATAGACTTTGAGGGCTTTCTTAGTGGTAGGACTCATTAAGGGTCGAACAACATTGAGCACAATTTCGAAAATGCCTGGAACTAAATCAGCCACTAATTAATATTTAAACTCATGTAAAATATAAGGCTTATTTTTATATTTTGAAGCAAGTTACCGTTGATCATCATTGCTTTATCAAGGGAACCAGGATAGTGATTCTCGTAAATTGTCACTAAGCTTGCATACGTTGGCAGGCCTAAGGTAATGAATCAAATGGAATTTAAGATAGAAATAAGTATGATTCCATTCAGAGGTGGGTTTATATTGAGGGGTGGGGACTTATTTAACGTATTGCGAACTTAAAAACAATTACATCGTATGCACGCTTGTTGGGCCAAGTTGAAGTTCTTGACATTTACCAGAAGGACCCACTGGGTCACGTTCTTTCCGTCGGCTTGAAGTTGTCGAATTTTTCGAGCTGTCTCTTCAAACATTCTTGTGTAGTGACGAATGAACTTATTTTGTTTACCCGAAATCATTCCCTTTCGAACATCCCATTCATCAAAATCGAACGAAACGACTGAAATGGAAATTAAAATCACCAAATGCAATTAAAATTATAGCCGCACATTAAAAATTAGGTACAAATTTTCACCCATGCACACATTATGGGGTAACTGAACCAGTTCGTCTTGGCGGAACCGATACCTCTGAGTTGTTGTTTACTTTGCTGTTTATCAATTAATTGCAATAAAAAATTAAAACTGTTCAAGCCAATAAAAATTCCTGGACAGTTCGGATGGGTTTAATATAGATTTTAATGGAGGTTCAGATTTATATCATATTCTTCACATCTTCATCCAGTGAAATACTTTCACATTTGTTCAAATCTGATAATCCAGCAAAAATTAAATTTACCTGGTCGTCCATAATTATCAAACGCATCCATCGAGATCGGATAATCTCTATCCATATCTGACCAATCTTCGTTTGAAATTCCATCAATATCTTCCTCTTCTCTCCATTCCAAGTCCTATTCACACGAATTTAATTCATAATTACACTAATTTATTAATGTAGAACAAAAAAAAATCGAACCTGACCTTTGCGAGCATCTCTTCGGCAAGTTTCAGGTTAAAGTTCTTTGCTGCAATCCAAAGCATTTAATCATTTAATTAGCCGTCAAAGTAATTTCCAATATATAGCAATTAGTACGTAAAAAACTCCGGAAACCTGTGGAGGGTGACAAAAATCGATATACTTACCTCGTAACCATCGGATAAGATAAATGTCCGTCTGTTGGTAGTCATTTTTAAGTCTCCAGCCGACGTTCAGTTTGAACTAGTAAAGAAAGTAACCAAATGTAAACCAGGTTCGTTTCGTGTTATTTCTAAGTTGGCTAACTACTACCAAACTATCTTTCCGGAAGAATTCAATTCAGGTGAATTCAATCATTTTGATTTTTAAGTTTCGTTAATTTTGTATCTAAAAAACGATTAAATATTGGGTTAGATCCAAAAATACTACTGAATTATTAAGGAATTATGGAATACGGGACAACTTCTATTCAATCATTTCAACCCCGTTCTTTCAAGAAAGACTCTTTTTCGGATTTTTTTGCAAAATTATGTTCGCATTTGGTTGCAAACTTCAACTCAGCAAAAAAAGTACCTGAAACCTTGCTTACATTTTGAAGAGCCTTTTGCTCCGGAATGGTAAGAGTCAGATCTTCCTCCACGCTAACGGCATGAGACCCTGATTCAAAAACGGTTATTGCAACAATCACAAGGCAAACTGCTGTTGTACTAATTAGCATTGTTGGGATAAAGTCTTATTCTTCGAATTCCAGATTTAATTTAGATGCGCTTCAAAGAAAAAACCACAGCATAATGGCCGAGATGTAAAGCTTTTATAGCCTATGGGCCAAGAGCAAGCAGAGAAAAAAAATGCATCCCCAATTAAATTTTCAGATTTTTATATTTTTTTATTAGATGAATTCATAGGATAGGACCATATAATGGAGAAGGATAAAATGGAAGATGAAGGTTTAGCTTCTGCAGTAATTTCTTAAGTTTGCTATAAAAAGTACCTAAGCTTATCGTGTATTATTTGCCGATGCATCTATTAAATGATCTTTCGAGCGTTGTCCACAGATAAGCATGAGGTACCCAATGCGTTTCATTGACTACTGGGCCACGCCCTTAAGAAAATGTAAATTGAGGTGCAGTAAAGATTTAAATAAATCCCCCGACCGAGTTATTTTGTCTCAAACTCCCGGAAACAAGGGAGGGAGATTGTAATCAAGTTCAGGGATTGGTAAGTTTTCCTGTTGTTCCGATTGCATCGTTTATGTATAATTGTCTGTTTGCTGTATTTTTGCAAAATTAATGAACTGATTTTTTCAGTCTCTGGAGAGAGGGGAGGTTATTTCGATGGATGCTTTATTGCAGTGTCATTTTTATGGAATAAATAATTTGTAGAATTACTTTTTTTTATTGACAAGAGGCAAGGAATTCTGAATGCTAAGGATTTTAGAGTATGGGACAAGTCACACCAGTTAGTCTGTCCAGTTCCAGTTCTAACACATCGCAACTGTTTTCACATTTGTTCTCTTTGACTTTGGCATGTCAAGGATGACATTGTAATTAGAGGGAAGGTTAGTTTGACATAGCCAGGTCCTTTCATTAAAATGCCAAAAAACTGTGTCGTAGATTTTTCTTTCATTATAATAGAATGCTCATAAAAGCAATTTTTCTGGTGCGAAGAAGTTGAAATTCAAGTTTCAAATTATCATTTTATTAGCTGGCTCAAAATTGTATACGTCAATCAAAGTACCTTTTTCAAGTTTTACCAATATTGTGCTGTGGTCAAACTGTATGCTTTTTAATCTTAAAAATTAATAGTAAGGATAAAGCGGGGAGTAATTTCGGGGAAAGGTGGCTTCGTTTAGAGTTAATGATTAATAAAACGTTGTAAACGTTAACGGCAGCTCGCAAAATTAATATATATTTTTGTTCAATAGTACTTGAAATCGTGTTGGTTTAAATATAACATTCAAAACTATTAAACAGGATTTAAACCTTCAAATCCGCGCAACCCCTTCAGACGCCGGTTGTCAAGCAATCCTGCTATTAAAAATCAATTGTAAAAGATCAAAATATCATAGTTTACATTCACCTAGACGATCGATTCTTAATCCCAAAACTTTAGTAATTGTTTATGGATCAATGGATTTACATCCACAATAATATACTACGAGAAGTTTGAGACGATAAAGATAGTTTCCATAGCAAATATTTGAAGAAACTGTATATTTGAGAATTGTCCTAAACTACATTGAATACAACTGTTTCCCAATGTGTCCATCCACTTTGCTATTTCAACCTGTACAATTTCGTTACAAATTATTTTATTGTTTCACAATTGCAGTTAAAATCAATTTTATCAATTTGTTTAAATCCAAAATACGGATTTTAAATGATAGATTCAATTTTTGGATCAACTTCAACAGTTCATGAAACAATATTATGAAATGTCTCAATTAAGGCTTTTACGAACCTTAGATTGTTGTTTTGCATATAAAATACGTAAATACCTTTAAAATTGGATTATTGTTTCAAAACGTATTGATTTATATATATCATTCCTGTTTCCAGACATGTCGATTTAATTACATATTTAAAGCAATAGAAATTCTTTACAAAACATTTTATATATAAACCAATACGATTTCCTCGAAAACCATTTTCATGTTGCCCAATTCATATCAAACCTCAAAATTGTTTTAAGTTTGGAAAAGCGGATAAAAACCATATATATAAATTTGGTATTAAAACCAATACAATTATGTTGAAACTTAATTCTGTGTTCGGAATTTGATAAACACTAGCGAATATTATGCTTCCATTTCAAAAAAATTGTCTTGGTTCTAATCCGGCCTGCTTCTAGGCTGTTTAATTTTGTCTTAACTTTGATCCACAAAAAGGCCCGACAGACAGACAGACAGACGGACAGGTTGACTTCATTAGCTCTAAACCTATTTTCAATAGGCGAGCTAATAATTAAACAACAAGTTCCAACGATCTTAAGGTGTACTCCAAAACCGGTTGCTAATAATAATAGAATTTTTTGGGTGACATTAGAAAACAACTTATACATGAAAAATGTCTTAAAGAGCATCTTCAATTGAAAAGACGTCAACAATATTTATTTAGGTTAAGTCGATAGGAGTAGGTACTAGCAGAGACTGACAGAACCGTATCTAGTTGTAATGGTAGTAGGGTACCGAGCTATGCAAGGTGTAGTTGTAGGGTACCGAGCTATGCAAGGTGTAGTTGTAGGGTACCGAGCTATGCAAGGTGTAGTAGTAGGGTACCGACCTATGCAAGGTGTAGTATTAGGGTACCGAGCTATGCAAGGTGTAGTAGTAGGGTACCGAGCTATGCAAGGTGTAGTATTAGGGTACCGAGCTATGCAAGGTGTAGTAGTAGGGTACCGAGCTATGCAAGGTGTGGTAGTAGGGTACCGAGCTATGCGAGGTTGTGGTAGTCTGGTAGTAGGGTACCGAGCTATGCAAGGTAGGTACCCTACAATGGTTTGTGAGGTTCCTAAATATGTTAATCTAACATAAACCAACTGCCCCTGCCAAACTTATTCATGGCCACTTCACCATGTTTTGCTAGTCCGGTACGTAGTGTTATTTGGAAGAATACCAATAATACATAGACAAATAGAATAAGTCAGGTTGTCAGGTATAGTGTTACAATTTTTATATTACAAGGATCGGGTTGAGAAAGTTGATTGGGTTCATAATTTAAAAAATATAATTACGCCTCAGTGTACACAGTCAACAGTAAATAAGCAAAACTGTCTGGATGTCTCGTTCATTTGAATGTATACTTTTCTGATTCGGATTTCATTTGACATTGTATTTGTATTGTATTTGTCTATATTTGTTACCAAATAGATAGGAACTTCAAACTTACAATGTTGCAAAGGTATTTATTATCTTATCTTATCTTGACATAAAAAAAAATCGCAAACTATAAAAACAAGAATTTAATGCTTCAAGAATAGACAAGGAATTTTATTACTCAATATGTAGTAGAACATGCCACTTGAACGGAATAATTTTTGAAAGGAAATAATCATCGTAGGTTACAATTAACAGTCAATTAAGTTATAATTCACTTGATTATATGCGGGTCTCATTGAAACTTAGAGTTGCCGTAAATACTGAAATAAGCACCCCCCCCCCCGTAATAACTTCACCTACCACATTGGCAATAGAATATTGACTTACGCTAATTTTGCTCTTCGAACCAATTACACCCATCTCCCTGGGGACTTATTCAGAATTTACAGTAATTCACGGGATTTAGTCGCTTGCAATACCTCCAAACTTCTTGGATAACTGATCTCGATCAATGTCCTTTAACAAAGCAGCCACCCATTCCTTTCGATTGGTCCCGAAAACCTTATGAATTTTCCGAGTTGCGGGTGACATTGCGGGTCGGAGTACGCTTAGGATGATTTCGAAACCTGCCGGTACTGAGGAGGATAAATGGATAAATTTAATCATCAGTTAAAGCTCCTTAACATACAATTGAATCAACAAGGAAAATAATTTACCATCAACTGTAAAAAACTGGTCAAGCATGCCTGGATAATGATTTTCGAAGGTTCCGATCAGTCGGGGGTAGACCGATATGCCTGAATAAAATTATTCATATTAAAATAAGGTTTTGTTTAGAAAAGTCAAACCAGGGAATCCTCATGGCCAAGAACTAAACATAAGAATCAATAAATTCATACATTTATAATTCCCTAAATACATCCCCACCCTTTAGCGGATATTAAAAATTGACGGCTTTCGGATTTTAAAATGCGAATTGCATGCTAGGTTTTTCATTAATATACTAGAAAATTAGTAAAAGTGGTAATGTATTAACGATTTTCAGAATTTTTGAAGAAAAGTTTGGCAGTTCTAACCCCCTAAATAAATCCCCACCAATTTTTAAGGACCTAATTAATAAATACGGTCGTTGTGTTACATTGGAAGCAGGCATGTTGGGCAATATTGAAGTTCTTGACACTGGTCACAAGAACGCATCGGGTCACGTTTTTCCCATCGGCTTGCAGTTTTCGAACCGTAGTAGAGCAGTGTTCAAACATGCGAATGAACTGACGATGCAGTTCCTCTTGTGTTCCAGCAAGAATGCTTTTCCGGAAGTCCCAATCCGTCAGTTCCACCGTAATGACTTACAGTTTTAATGAGACAAAAATAAATCATTTGTTTATTTAATAAATTAGTAAAAACAAATAACATCATGTTATTGTAACTCTCGCCCGTTGGTGTTTAAATGTACCTGGTCGCCCTTCTTTGTCAAACCCTCCAAATCCATATGGAAATAACTCATCTGCGTCCAATCGATCTTCATTTAGAATATGGTCCACGCTGTTTTCCTTTCGCCATTGGATATCCTACGATATACCGTCAAGTTATAAAAAATATCTTTTCTGCCGGAAACCATTTTAAATGACCGTAAACCCAACGATATTTAGTACTAGGACAGTTTAGTGTCAAAATACTGATTTTTTAATCTGGGCATTACTTAAAGGGAGAAAATTATGTATATAGAAATAAAATTACCGTTTCTGTTTTGAAAAATATCGCTATTATCAGTTTTAAGAATACAAAGACACAAATATTCGTGTATTTTCATATAATTTTCGATTCAAAATTGCTACATTCTTTCGTTGATTTTAGTATTTCCGAATATTTGGCTATCCAAATAATTAAATTAGATGCAACGTGGTCACAATTTATTAAACATTCAATAAATTATGACTCGGATTTAGTCTCAAGGCGGATATGGAGGTCTCAAATCATGGAATTTTACTAAATCTGCTATCTAGTGTGCAATAAATTTGTTTTGCTATTTCTTAAATAGGGCGATATAGTAAAGCTGTACCAAGGTTTTGACAAACTGTTTTTTATAGCTACTTAAAAACTTTACCTCCCGAAGTAATTGTTCCGCATCTCTCAAGTTGAAATCCTTTGCTATCATTTAAAAAAAATAATAACGTCAGCTCGTCAGTAACCAACTTATCAGATTTATTTGACCGACTTACCGCGCAACCATCGGATAAGGTAAATGTCGGAATGTTGATAGTCGTGCTTCAGTTGTGGAATCACGTTAGCTTTAAACTTCATACAAATTTAGTTTAATTAACAAAAAGTAACTTAAGATTAGTATTATACTTTTTGGTTAATTTAGATTATATATTGCTGTGTAATTCGAGTCTCATTTCCCACAACCCAGACAAAGAGGTGGGACTTATTTAGACTGGGTAGTTATTTCGAGGGGGGGGGGCTTATAAAAATTTACGGTAGTAACATTACTGTTGTTGCCTTACAGTATCAAGAATCTCCCTTTGCTTAGCCGTCAGAGTAATGTCTTCAGCAACACTAATCCCCTGACATTCGTGCACAACTGCTGCAACAACAACCACTAGGCAAATCAACCGTTGTAATAAAACGGCCATTTCGGTTTAATTTAATATTTATCTGTTTCAAAATTTCAAACGACTTGAGAAATATTTTCTATTTACTATGTAGCCTTAGTTGCTCTTTCACAATCAGAATGAATCTTTTCAAAAGTCTGAAGAACCTAGGTTTAAGTACTAAAAATCCAATTTTTTTGTGTGCAAAAACATCTTTTCATAAAACGATTTCGATTGTCTTTAAGGAAAACTGCATAAGGCCTTTAGGAATGCAATGTCAAAAGTTACTTTTGCAGCGTCATCTTATTGTTAGATCATGATAGCATAAGATTGCATTTCAGATTCATCTTGTGTCGATTAAGACAGTTTTTTTTAACTCTGCCTTTAAGGAAAAGATGGTCAAAATTATTTTCGAACCGCAAAAACTCCAGCCTGTTTAACAATGCATCAGACGGACCTAATTTAAATATTGTAAGCCAGTCGTATAAAAAAATAGCAGTTTCTATACGACTTGCTATTCACCATGAGTTGAGGATGTGACATCTTAAAAAGAGACTGGTTATTTAACATTTTTAAGATTGTTTTTATCATGCTTTTCCTTCAACAAGTGACAAGTACAAGTTGTGCAAGTGCAAATTTAAATTAGTAAATGTATAAAAATATCATGCTAATGTTTGGTTTATTACGATTTGATTTGAATACAGAATTCATTTATATATATGATACCGATTTTTTACCTGTCAATTTCAATTAACTCTGTATTTTCATGTTTTAAATAGACAGGATCAATTTTGATGGCTGTAGGGAAGAAGGGGGTGCTAGGTCTCAAACCTCCAATTCCCTGGATTGACCTTTGGCGACCTTGCATCCACTCCCCCACATTAACCTTTATAGTAACGCTTATATCTGACTGCTTATATTTGAATATTAAATACCAGGATGAATGAATGATACCGAACAATACCACATGGACGAAGATGAGTCCCTGAAGTCCCTTATGACCCTTGACCCGATGGATGAAGAGTGGAGATGGAATAATTAAATGGCGTTGGCTACGAGGTGTATATTTATACAATGGGCAGAGCCGGTGGCTACTGCCTGATGTTTATTGTTTCAACCTTAAACTCCTACTGACTCTCTCCTCTTGTTACCTTCCGATAACAACCCTCCAGGGAACGCAGTTCTCTGGAGGACCAATCATATGTAGTTATGTACAATTTAAATCCCCAACCCCGGGATTCGTTACATCATCACCCCTTAAAGCCCCCCTTTACCCCGGAAGCCCCCCCCCCCCGGGTACAATCCCTGACTTATGATTATATTTAAATGTATACAACATGATTATAAGTAAAGGTTTTTCTACTTATTAAAAATTTTCATTTGTCGTCTTGACAACGGTGGGAGTCCTTGACGGATGCGTTTCGCGTTGATCTTCTTTCTTCCCTCTTTGCGGCGATGATGAGATTCGAAATTTCTTTGACGTTTTGCTAAATCAAACATTAAATTAGTATTGTTGTTATTTGGGTTATCGATAACAGAATTATTTGATACGCTAAGCATTTCTACATTATGAGTAATCGTAGACACGTTTTGGAGAATGTTGGGAGAAGACCCGTTGGGTACTTTCTCGTCCATAACAATATAAGAAATTGAACATTCGTCCGGAATATTGACTAAAGGTATATCAGATTGCATAACATGAATATCTAAGCCTGTAGTATTAATTTCCACATTATCGTATACTGTTTCACACCATTGTTCTAATTCTATATCCGACGTACATGTTACATTTAAATCAGGCACAGGATTCAAATAATTTTGTATTAGGTCTAACAACGATTGAATTGTCTGTTCCTCCCATTGCTTTGTATGATTAACGTGATGAAATAAGTCTATTTTTTCGAATGGCGTATATCTAAGCAATAATGACAAATGAATTTCGGACAAAATGTATTTTTGTTTCCTGTCTGCTTTCTTCGCCTGTTCTAATCGCCATGCCCATAGCTTTTCGTACAATGCATATCTTGTATGAAGGATGGTAAATATATCTGTTTTGACTTGGTCTGGCCCTTGAATTAATGATAACATGTAATCAAAATCTACCTGGGAATTGTGCTTTGAGACTGGAAAGCGATATCGTTTTAACATGTAGCATTTAGACAATGTAAAATCCATAGTAAGTCCTAATTCCACTTTCAAAATGTTCCAAATTGCTAACAGAAAGTAACTATCCTTCCTAGCATATTCAATTGCCTCTGTTGGCAATTTTCGCATAATCCATGGGAAGTTTTGAAATGATTTGTCGATTTTAATCTGTAGGAATGATTCGGCCATGGATTTTAAACTGCTATTTGAACTATTATGATATTGATCACACAATGATTTGATGTCCACCGTGGCCTCGAAAAAAATCGAAAAGTCTCTTTGAAACGCGAGAATGTCATTCTCAGAAAACACTAACTTGACGATGTTTGAATTCGAAAATATGGCTGAAAGATGAAGTTTTATAAATGGAAAGCTTAGAAAGGGATCAATAACAAAATCCTGTTCTAACGTTGATATTTGAATTAGAGCGATTACGGTATGGAAAAAGTGATCCTGACTGAACTCGCAATCAACTCCTATCTCTCTTTGTTGTGCCAACTCTTGACACATCAACATAACGCCTTCCTCACTGTCTACATATGTCAACTTTCTATCTACGCTTTTTACAACATTAACATCTAACATATCTCTATTTACTCCCCAATTTGATACCGAATTTACATTTGGATGACCAACGGTTACAAAAACTGGTGACATGTTGAGCTTGATGCGATGATTGACAAATTCCGGATGTAATGATGGAATCTTGACTGATCCGTACTTTTGTCGCATCTTCTGCCGAGCTGCCAAAAATTCTTGTTTCTTGACGTCTTGACGTGACATGTTGTGAAGAGCTGGTGGCTACTTCTTTAATATACTGAAAATTATATACAAACTTAAATTAATAAATCAGTCCACTAAATACATATTATATTTAAATTAATGTTTTTGATAATTTCGAATTCCGCTTAATTTCTTATAATTGACGTTTGAGCGTGCCCTTAACTGTCTGACTATTGGAATTTTTGGTTCTTGACCTGTCTGTTCTTGGCGAACAGATACGGGTCTTTGAATTTGTAAATCACGAGCAAAATACGGTTTTAAGTCCGAAACATGGCGCTTTGGAACATAGGATTTTTCCATATCTAAAATGTAAGTGTCGGCATGTTTTTTAATGATTTTAAACGGACCAATCCATTTTTTAACAAAACTTTTTGGCACGATTAGCATCACCGTCGGACAACTCATGATTTCGTACTAAGACTCTTTCACCAACTGCAAATTGAACTGCTCGATGTTTAGCATCGTAATAAATTTTATTAACCTCATGCGCTCGAAATATATTATTTCTAACGGTCTCGATAATTAACTTAAGAGATTCTGGAATCTCTTGAGCTAGTCTCTGAGCTTCTTGTTGATAATTAGAAGAGGTTTGAGTTTGCAAAACTCTATCAATTGGTAATTGAATTTCTCTGCCCAAATTTAAAATTGCTGGACTGACCCCAGTCGTGTCATTGACCATACTTCTCAGAACAAGAGCAAACTTTTGAATGTGTACATCCCAATTACCATGAGCCCCTTCTAGATATGTCGCAATCATACGAATTAAATCCGAATTTGTTCTTTCGGCTCTGTTTGGGCAAGGATGATAAGCAGAAAGTTGTACATGCTTAACAACCCATTCCTTACACAATTTACGAACTAATTTATTTACAAAATGTGAACCATTATCGCTCACTATACGTTTTGGAGCACCAAATCTGCAAAAGATTTGATCTTCTAAAACCTCTGCGACTTTCTTACCCGTCGCTGTAGTCATTGGGAATAATTCTACCCAACTACTCAACTGATCAATGACGACCAAACAATGTTTATTACGGCGATACCTGCTTGTTGGTAGAGGTCCGATGAAATCGATGAAAATCGTTTCGAATACGGATTGAGCCACTGGAACGTCGCCCAATAAACCTTTCGGTTTTGACCGTTCAACTTTAAACTCTTGACATTTTATACAAGTTTTTACATAGTTGTGAATATCTTTGTTCATATTGTGCCAGAAAAATCTTTGTTTAACTGCATCTTGTGTCTTTCTAACCCCCATATGCCCTGCTTCAGGTGCATCATGCAATTTATTCAGAATTTCATTTTGAAGCGACTTTGGCAAAACTGGGACTACTTTTTTACGACAAGGCTGTGTAAAAATTTTAGATATCTCTGCTGTGTCCGACGTCTCGGAACGACCATTTATTTCTATACCGGTTTCTCTATCTAACGAATGACTTGATTCGCAATTATTGGCTGATAGAGCCGAATTTTTGACGTCTTTTTTAAATGGAACTATATTCCTATATAACACGTTGTTATGAATAACATAAGAAGAGATGTCTTGGGAATTGGAATCTGCTCTGGCCAAAAGCGAATTTTCTAATTGATCAAGGATGGATTTAATTTCAGGATCACTGCGCTGTGCCTCTAATAACCTTGACATGAAATCTTTATGAGTCAAGAGAGTAGCAAAAATTGGTGTATAGATATCCCTATCCCCTATGAGATGATCAGGCTCGTTAGGAAGTGGAGATACTGGAGCTCGGCTAAGACAATCTGCAGCGATATTTTCAGATCCTTTACAATGAACAATTTTACAACCCCATTCTTCTATTTCCTGTGACCACCTAGTCAATCTACGTGATTTTGGATGGTCTGCTTTCAAATATGTTAAAGCACTATTATCTGTTAACACTGTAAACTCTTCGCCCCATAAAAAATCTTTAAACTTATTAATTGCCCAAATTATTGCCAAACATTCTAAGTCCACTGCGCTTAAGTTTTTCTCTGAATCTCGCAAGCTACGACTGGCGAAAAATATAACTTGTTCTTTTCCTTCTAAATACTGACACAAAATTTCTGCTAATCCTAGACAACTTGAATCTGAAATTGGAAAGTTGTAATCGAGACCTTTCCACATTACGTTACTAATTTGAAATTTAATTCCTTTCTTAACTAACTTGTACAATGGTGTACAAATTTCTGCAAAATTAAAAATTAACTGTTTTATTGCTGGGAGTAACCGCGGTTGAATTGCCCGTGGGTACTCCCTCGGTAGTTTAAAGATTGATTTCGAGAATCCTGAGGTTGGAAATAAGAAGATTGTTGTTGAGTAGACGTAGAAGATGGAATTGTAGGAGATAAATCCTGATTTGCCTGAGACGTTAAATCAACGACTTGAGGGTAGACTGATTGGGTCTGATAATTATCATTTGGAACAACATGAGTCAATACGACTGGTTGTTGTGTACATTGATAAGATTTGTGTCCATATTGTTGACACTTATAACATTTAAAATTCGACGAATCCGAACTAAGTCCTTCTCTACCCTGAGAATTTGAATGTCCTCTATTATTTCCTCTTGCATTTTGATATGAACCTCGACCTCTGTTACTGTAACCGTTACCATTCTCAATTGTACTGGAATTAGCATTATTTGAATTGGACTGACAATTTCCTTTGTTGTCTCTATCATCTTGAAATGAACCTTGTGAACCTCTATCACCTCTACCATTTGAGTAATTTCCTCGACTGTTTCCATTTTGATTTCCCTGAAAGTCATTCTTTTTCTTTAACAAATCTTCTCTTAATCCCTTGACTGGAGGCAAATCAGCAGGTTTCTTGTGTATGCTCCTGCTTTGTCTATGTAAACAATCTGTAGCAGCCGCTACTCTCTCCAACAATTGATTCAAATCCCACGGATTAATATCCGACAACAATGCACATAATTCAGGACGTAAAGCATTCCTAGCTCTTTTTAAACTGACCTCATCTGGTTCTGTTGGATCTACCTGTTTAGCCAAATTAACCATTTCAAAAATGAATTGTTCTGATGGATCGTTCATGGACTGCCTTCTTGTATGTAACAACCTTATCCTCTCTGCCCTAATCGCTTCATTATCATATCTCGCCTTAAATCTGAGTTCAAAATCATCCCAATTTCTAATTAGACTTGAAATGCTGTCGTACCACAACTTAAATTCTCCCTTCATTAACATAGGAATTAACTCGACGTATTTAGCCTGATCGAAATTTTGACTAGCGAAATAGGTTTTGCACTTATTCAGATAAGTGTCTGAAGTCATGGTCTTGCTATCATAAACCGGAATCTCTATGCAAGTATTCATATTTGCAACCTTAACAACCTTCGTCGCATCAGCTACCTGTTTTGCCAAAATCTTATTTAAATGAGCTTGAACAATAGGGTCTAAACCAGCGAAAACAGCATCAGCAGGATTAAATTGTGCCATACTGACTGAATTATCGACCACAGGTACTAATGGAGGATGAACAAACAAATCTTCTAAATTTAAATCCCCTAGACTGACTTGACTAGAATTAATTAAATCTTGACAAGAATTAAACGAATCTGGTGGTGATGAATGTTTAGAAAATTGAGATTGACTATCTTCTATTTCTACTTCGTCTGAATGTAAATTAGCTAGACTGTCTGGAGAAACAGACGCTGAACCTTGAGAGTGAACAACCTCAGTTACACCCTTCCTACGTGGTTTCTTTTTTCTTGGATTTGCTAAACTTTCCTCTTTCTTTGCTAAATATGCAGCATATCTTGCCTCACTGCTTTGCTTGTATGAATTTGGGCTTTGCTTAGGCATAGAATTCCAAAAATTTAAAACTCCAAAAAATGGCTGATAAAAATTTTAAATCTATCCATAAATTGAGAAAAATTCGAAAAATCCAAAGAAACTATCGAATCTCAAGTTACCCCGAATATTACGCCCTCTTTACGAATGATAAACTGAAATCTCAAATTACCCCCTTAAAAAAATTTATGAAAAAATAACGCTGAATTTGCTAAATGACCTGGTCACTAGCTCGAATATTGAGAGACCCGTGAGGTACTCTCAATTTTTAAACCATTAACGAAGTATACTGGGTGACGTGGTCAACCTCAGCTTCAAAGTGACCCGAAGGGTACACTTTAAACACTTTAAAAGAGAGAAAAATTTGGATTACCAACAAAAATTGATGGATGAGGATTCCAGAATGATGAAGATGAAGTTGAAGGTTTGCAGCTACAAGAATGAGGAATCGTCAACCTCACACGAATACGGAAACGGTCGAGAAATATTTCAAATTTACTAAAATTTTATAAGAGACAAATTAAATATTTTGATCAAATCCCTTTAATTATATCAAAACAAGTTCTAATCAGCTGCCTGAGTCGACATTTGTAGGGAAGAAGGGGGTGCTAGGTCTCAAACCTCCAATTCCCTGGATTGACCTTTGGCGACCTTGCATCCACTCCCCCACATTAACCTTTATAGTAACGCTTATATCTGACTGCTTATATTTGAATATTAAATACCAGGATGAATGAATGATACCGAACAATACCACATGGACGAAGATGAGTCCCTGAAGTCCCTTATGACCCTTGACCCGATGGATGAAGAGTGGAGATGGAATAATTAAATGGCGTTGGCTACGAGGTGTATATTTATACAATGGGCAGAGCCGGTGGCTACTGCCTGATGTTTATTGTTTCAACCTTAAACTCCTACTGACTCTCTCCTCTTGTTACCTTCCGATAACAACCCTCCAGGGAACGCAGTTCTCTGGAGGACCAATCATATGTAGTTATGTACAATTTAAATCCCCAACCCCGGGATTCGTTACATGGCACATTGATTCTCAGCTTTTTATAAATCAACTCCCTCTTTTTACTTAACCCGGTTCATAAACAAATATTAAAATTATTCATAATTTATACAAAGAATCCTAATTAAAATAATTCCTAATTTTTGTGGAAATAACATATTACTAATTAATTTCTTTCTTGCAAACTCTGCGATACATTCCTTTACTCTCTGAATAAATAAATGATAGGTATTAAAATTGGAATCACAAGATTATAAAAACTAATAATTTTTTTTGCTCAAAACTCTAATTATTTTCAGAGGACTGTTGAATGGGTTTATTATTCAGCCCAGTCATCGGCAGTGATTGAAGAATAATCTAGAGACTTTAGCATCAACAACCTTTACAGCAGATTACAAGTTATCAATGGATATTGTTTATCCAACACGGAACGAGGATAAAGTTGCACAAAGTCGAAAAACTCATGTAAACTGTGTGACAAAAAGACAAAAACCACAAAATGGTATCTAAAGTAAATTAATAAAATTATCGCCTTTAATAATCCGCTATTCTGGACCTTCCATCCACTCCTAATTCTGAGGAAAATCAAGCCAATCCTCCCGATAATCCCACTGCACTAATCGTGCATTCTGGAACTTGCCGTCCCCTCTCCCTCACTCTTCCAACTCTACATGCCATGCGCCTACCCCTACTGCCAACTCTCCTCTGAATGAAGCCCCAATTCAGCGATTTCCAAACCTCTCCGCCCTTATACGCTCATCCTCGAATTTTTCCCTCTATATCTCTCTATGAATATCTCTTTCTTCCCATCACCATACCCCAATCTATCTCCTACGTCGTTGGAAACGTATGACCAAGGGCTTTTCGAATATTTAATGTTAGGGGGGATGGCGATCACCTGAACCGAAGGGGAGGGAGGATGGGGGTAAAAATAATCAGATTACAAACCTATTTGTGTTATACGTCGTTCGAAACGTATGACCAAGGGCTTTTCGAATATTTAATATTAGGGGGGATGGCGATCACTTGATCCGAAGGGGGGGGGATTAGGGTGAAAATATTCAGATTACAAACCTACTAGGCGTAAGCCCGGTAAAAACCGGGATTCTAGGTGGTGGGTCAAAATTGTTAACCGTACTTCATTCCTACATCTTCAATATCAACGTTTCAAGGATTTTTAATTGCATAATTCTGGCCCACCACCTAGAATCCCGGTTTTTACCGGGCTTACGCCTAGTATATCCATAAAATGTGCTAAGTGACTCAAAATATTGTATCAAGGATACCGTAAAATTAATAAATACAACTGGGAGTAAAATCTTTTTATTAAAATTCCTAACTGCTAGTTACTTCAACTTTACATCAAAGTAAGCTAATTTTATACTAAATGCCAAGTATACAAGTTGATAAAGCTGTATCTCTAACTATTTCACTCAAAAAATTCGATTCCCTCTTATCATTCCACCCTTCATTTACCAACGTACAAATAATTAAAACACAATATTAAATGAAACTACAATTAGCATCTGTATTTATTTAATTACTGACAATTAATTAATAATTTTCGTCGCCACAAGTCCAAGCAGGAAGGTAGTAAGTCCCATCATGATAACCGAATTGCTGGAACTCCCGACCTGTCGCCACCCTGAGCCAGGGGCCGAGTCGCACTCTCCGGCCTTTGGACATTGGCAGACCTTCTCTCCCGGCAAAAAGGCCGCACTCTCTCTGCAAACCGCATTTGCATGGTAACCCACCCGGCATTCCACATCCGTTTCGCAAAATTCCCCGAGCTTCCTCTTGAGAACGCAGAGCCCGTTGTAGTAGGCCGCTTCGTTCTTGCCGGAGACCGTGTCGTAGCATTCGCATTTTTGGGACGCTTGATTACAGCGACTGAGGGATCCGAGGGGACTTCCGGAACAGTCCCGATCCGCATTGCAAGAGGGGTACGTTTCTCCAGATCGCTCGGGTTTTACTGTAAACAAAATGAGTCATTATTGTTACTAAAATTAAGATTAATTTGTATATACCGAGACCTATGATGATTTTTCAAATCGTCTCGAGGTTAGTTATTTAGGGGATGGGGACTTGTTTCGAAGATTCCGAAAAATTGAGTAAGTTACTGAAGGTCTCTGATCGTTTTGGCATTGTACATTAAGCCATTGGCCAAGCCTGAAACTGGAGAAGCCATTGAAGATTGAAGCTATTGCTTTAGTTCGAGACAAACGAAAGACTTTTGGGCAGTAGGATATGTTTTTTTAAATCGTCTTAAGGGTAGTTATTTAGAGGATGAGGACTTATTTCGAAGATGACTATGACTATGGCTTAAATTCGAGACAAATGGTTACCTTTTTACCGACAAATGTACCCTTTAAAACACTTACTAAGTACTAAGCCCATAAAATAATTATTATTACCCATATAACAGACGTAATTCACAAGCTCAGTCGGAGCGGAATCATGATGACAGTCACAACTCCCGATGTCAGCATTGCACCTCGAGTACTTTCCATACGACGAGACCCGACACTGGAAGTCACTCTGACACCGGAAATTGTCCTCTGGATTGGGGACAGGGAAACAGGCCAAGGTATCCCGGTCATATTCCGTCGCTTTGAATTGATTCGTCAAGGCACATTCACAGATCCCCCTGGGGGAGCAGACCAAATTTCGATAATTGTCACAAACAGCGAGGTTGGAACCCTCTGAGCTGGTGCCGTTTAGACAGGGTGCGCCGTAAAGATCTTTTCTTTTGAGATCAGATCCCCTCCATGCCTGTCCGCCTGGAAATGAAGTCACAGAAGCGATGCAAAACAGGAGAAGGTTTACCGAGATCAGTTGGATATTTAGTTGTGCCATTTTTTAATTTTATTTTAATAATTGCTAAAAAATGATGGGGTATTTTCAATTTGAGAAAAATAAATGGCTCGATTGTAATTGTAAATTAGAAATGGCAAGTGGAAGGTGTAGCTCAATAAATTTGCCTTTACTTGTTCCTCAATTGGATTTTGTGATGAGCTAATATTTGACGAGATAAGAGATTAGATATGGATTCTTCTGAGTTTGAGCCAAAACTCTCGTTCTGTGGTTCAAATAATCTACACAAAACATTTTTGTATTTCAAAGTAAATTGGCAAACGTCAGATCGGAACCATTAGCTATTTGTTTATTTCAGGTGTACATTAACGGACGTATCTCGTCATTTTTATGACAATATGTACTGTACACTCAGTTTTTGTCTGGATATTCGGTACAACGGACATCGGTTCAAAATTAAACAGATTGAAAAGTCATGTTTGTTTCGTTTCTGTGCATTTGAACTCGATATGAAACTGATCCTTTCTGGAATTCCTTACCTGTCTTGTTCAAATAGTAGATCATATCGGGTGTAGATCCAGACATTTATGATGTAATGATGAATTTAAAGTTATAGGAACTATTGTGAAATAGGAAAGTGCTTGAAAGCATCCTCAAGTACTGAAGGTGTTTTTGCTTTTGGGTACAAGTACAAACCCTCACGACCTCATCTGAATAATTTTATCATATTTTCTCCAAACTCAAGTATCAACCTCAATAGCTTCAGTCTTTATGAGTGGCCCTTGTAACTGAAAATCAGTAGAATAACATATCCTTAATAGTCGGTAATTATTCCAAAAACTAAACCAGATAAGCCTAATCGAACACCATACGGCACTATTAACATGAGTCACCCACCACCCTTGAATTTATAATACTCTTCCGGCCAACATTACTCATTGAAATTTGAAACAACCCTCATCATCATCAACATCATCATCCGCTCGAATTTACAGAGAATTTATTTCAAGACTAATTTATTACCCTTCTGTGTTGACAGATATGAGATCATAAACCGAGAGAGATAAAAATGTGCAATCTTAAAACAGGAACTCTGACAAATGAAGCAAAGTACAGGAACTGAAAAGGTCAAGTTCTACTCTAGATTTAAACTCTCTAAATTAGAGTTTTCCTTGGGGGTTTCTGGTCTGTTATCAATTTCCTTAACATTATCATGGTTTTCAGGACTAAAAAAACGTCAGAATTTCTTCGGTCTCAATATTCATTTTTCGAGCTTCGGTGTGAACCCCTTCAACCTTACGACAGAAGTTCATCTATAGGTTCATTCTGGATTTATTTTAAAGCAGAGAAGGATGTATTATTTATGAGCTGAGGACGGAAGGGTAATAAAATCCATCAGTCTTTGATGATCTTCTAGAATCCCAAATTCATGTCCAAAGGGTCTTAACGCGTGGGAACGGGCTCACATGGTTTGGTTCAATCAGTTTCAACCTAATGAGTTTTTAATATTTAGATCTGATTCACAGGCCCGTTCATTTTGTTGAGCCTTTAGGATTTGGCTACAGAGGCACATGCCACTGAATAATAATAATTAGTGTGGGATGAATTTTCTTTAATTACTTTACAAAATCCGAATTTTAAAATCGAGGCTTGAGTGGAAGGATATTGTTTGGTTAAAATACTTCAGGATGCTGAGTCGTCTGCAATCATATCAGGCTTAAATACTTGAGTATTCAATAAATTGAATTGAACCCTCTGAGGGAATTTCTCCGAATAATAACAATATTTTTACTAATTACAAAATGGTCTGTCCCAGAGGGTGTTTTAACAAGACTCGCATGAGTCATTCCATAGTAGTAGGAATTCAACAGGCGGAATATTTGCCATGAATAGAATGTGGATGCAGTTGAGTTAGTTATTGTCCAAACGCATTTATTTAAATTTAATTTTTGGTAATGGTGACAGTAAATAGTTAACTTGAGACTCATGGGTGCCCGATTGAATCGATTTGACACAAATACGACTTTTCGTCCAAAACGCAAAAGGTCAAACTTAAAGACAATTTGACAAGGTTAAAGACAGTTACGCAATCCCCTAACTCGAGCAACAAATTCTGATTAGTTTAGAGAATACAAAAATAGAACCCGTTACACGAAAACCTCATGCAATGAATACTTGAAAAATAAATACGATGCATTTAACATATACAAGAGTGCATCATTGAAGTTGGCATTGTCTGAACAATGTCATGCAAATAGCATAAATTATGATAGACTAATTTACTCAATTAGCTATATTAGAGTTCATTAACACATTCATCTAATTGCACGTATAAAATATCGATTCGCGTAAATTGCCCAAAACTCGGGAAGGATAATATTAATATTGTTGTCCATTGTTTTGCGTTTATTTGGGTTAAAATATGTTTTATTCCGACTGCACTTGCTAATAAATGTAGTTTGGTATGAACATCAAAATTACATATGAGAATTTGATTGATTCCCTTGTAGACCATTTATGGACCGTAAAAAATGTGCTATAATTAGATGTAATTAACGGCATGATTTTATTTGGGTTTTTGCAATTGCCCTAACTTAATTTGGTGCAGTTATCCCGAATATCTCAAACTTTGCTGTAATGGTAAATTGTTGTCTGGATTTAAAAATATCATGGGGATTACTCTAAAGCTCGAAATTCTTTTGATCACTTTTTCAGCAATTACAAATGGTTTTGAAAGTTCTACTACAAGTCCAGATACTTTCAAAAGTAAGGCCATATTCATGGTATTTAAAACGGGATTTCATGCATTAATTGGATTGTTATAATCTTTTAATTGAAAAACCATTCCATTCAATTCTTTAATTTCAAATTAAAAAAAAACACTAAAAAACCCTGGAGTTTTAAGATTCATTCAGGTGGAATGTTTATCAAATTATCCCTTTCTCGTACTCAACGATTCAGTTTCTAACAGTAATTAGCTCCGTTTTAAAAGCTTGTTTAATTATAAATTAAAGGACATTGAAAATTGAAATCGTAGGTTTACAACGCTCTGAAGTTCCCTTCGCCAAAAAACAGCTACAAATTATCCAGTTATTTAACAACCTTAATTGCGTTAAGACCAAAGACAGGGATTTGGTGAAGAGTTCAAAAACATTCGATCCCTTGAAAAACCTCAATCTCTATTCCAATCCCGACGTCATCAAAACCTACTTTCAAAAACTCGCCGATGGAGACAACGCACCGCGATTAGATACATTTTACTTTACTGATGAGCAGCTTGCAGAATTCTATCAGTTTTTCGACATAATTTGGCACATCGATGATTGGGACTTGCTGTTCAACACGACGGCTTATGCCGTCACTAGGATGAATACACAGGAGTTCAATTGGGCTTTCACTGCTTTGCTAGCTTCGAAACCTGAATACCTCAATCTCAAAATCCCAGTTAGTTTCGAAGTTTTTCCACAATGTCACACTCCAAAATGGATTGTTAGGAAAGCTAACGGGAAAGAGAGTCCAAATACCGTAAAAATCATGTTTAATCATTTAACAGGATAACCATTTAAAAATGACAATTCAATTTAATTGACCTGTAAAAATCCAATTAAAGGTCAAATCTGACCCAGAGGATGCTTTAAGATACTGGAGAAACGACCCCACTCTTAGTCAGTTTCATTTTAACTGGCATGCAGCCTTTCCTTGGTGGTGGCTGGAAGTTGATTATGGAGTTATCAAGGAGAGAGAGGGAGAACTTTTTATGTAATTAATCGTTGTTTAATTAAAATTAAAAATTGTACAGTTTAAAGACGCTCCGAAATATCCAATTAAAGGTACATCCACCACCAGATCATGAATCGTAACAAAGCGGAACGATTATCTAACAACATGGACCCTGTCACGTCTCTCGTGTTAGATAAGCCTATTCCCCTTGGGGATATTCCAGTAACCTTAAACGTTGACTTGACGGAAATGACTGCAAGGAAACGGAATTCATTGATGCAGGATATTCCAGGGGTTCCTATACGGGATTTGCAAGGCTGGGAAACTAGGATTCGAGCAGGAATTGAAGAAGGATACTTTGTTAATGTGAGTAATCTTTTTAAATTGAGATCACAGAGGCAAAGATTTAGGTCTTGGACTTTATTTTACATCTGTATTAATTAGTTAATTATTAATTAAATATTTGTATCTGTCAGACTGCAGGAGAAGAAGTATCCTTACGAAATGACTCTGGAAATACTGCTCTTGGAGCGGCCTTGGAAGCGACGGAACAATCTGCGGATTATGACTATTATGGGGACTTACATAATCTGATTCATCTAGTGATTTCTGATATCTCGGACCCAAACGGAACACTTGGTGTAAAAATTTATTAATTCGTTTTCTAACAATGTCCATGATTCTTAAATGATATGCATCAACTGTATGGTTTATTAAATGTAGCTAGTTACGGGAATTCAGGCTCATCCTGAGCAATCTATGCAAGATCCGGTTTTTTACATGGTACATTCGTATGTAAGTGACTTCGACAAAAGTCAACAGTTCCGGCTTCCTCGATATAAGAACGTAATAATTTTTTTAAACCCAATTAAAATACATCAAGTAATTTGCAACTTGCTAAATAATTGATGAAATCGACAGAAAGACTTTGAATTTGCTGGAGTTCATCTCAATTCCTTTAGGATTGCAAATAACGAGGCTCTTGGACTCCCGATTTTAAAAACATTTTTCGAGGACTTCACCTACGACATTACAAACTCCATTCACACCTGTAAAGAAATAAATGTTGGTAGAAAGAATTTTAATTAAAACATAACCATCATGATTAACATCCCTTTCGGATTGCTTTTTCCTCAAAATCCTTAAGGTTTCGAATCCCCTTAAAACTAACTGATTTTTCACATTTTTCGCATTAAAATTAGTTCATTAATTTTTATACTTTTTTTATCGTGATAAAATTCTGTTTAAAGGCAGGTAAAAAGGCCACCGTCACAATACGGCGACTGAATTATAAGCCCTTTGAATACAAGATCAGTGTATTTTCTGACAATTCGAAGAACACGAGAGGAATCATTCGGATTTTCATGTCTCCAATTATGGACTTTAGTGGGAGACCCTTTTCACGGCAGGATTTATTTTGGAACATGTTCGAGATGGATCGCTTCCCCGTTACTTTAAAACGTGGACGGGTAAGCAATCTCTTATACTTTTTCTTTAATACCCTGGGCCAAAATGTCACATCACAAAGTACATTCGTACAGAGTCCTCAGCTTTACAAACAATAAACTAGTCTAAAAAAAATTAGAGTAAACTGATGAAATTTTTTTCATGCCTCAGAATGAAATCCGAAGGTCAAGCAAAGATTCGTCAGTAACAGTTCCAGACCGACTCGGGTTCCAGGAATTAATAAAAGAAGTCCGGAAATCTGTTGCCGAAAATGGTAAACTGGATCCATATCCGTATAATATGACGAGACTTTGCGGTTGGCCCCAAAATCTCTTGTTACCCCGGGGGACGAAGGAAGGGATGAGGTTCAAGATGTTCGTCATGCTGACCTCAGCGTCCACCGGGGACTATGACGAAAGTCAGTTCCCTTCGCTGCCCTTGTGTGGAAACCCAACTGGACGATTTCCGGATGGAGTTCCTATGGGATTCCCATTTAATCGGCGAATAGAACGGAATTCTTTGAATATTGGCAATAATTACAGGTTTATTGATCTCATAATTCAACATCAATAATTTAACAATCTGCAAAAACACGTCAACACAACAATGACTTCTTTAAACCTGAGCGCAAACTAATACTTTGATGTATGAATATGGATTTTGAGCAGATCGGATTGTCTTAATTATATGGCTGATGTGACAAATTATGTTGTTGTTTACTAGTATTTACTGAGTATTTTGAACAAGTATGGATAATGGATACGGAAGTTCAGAATTTCTGCTATAGTGGTCTTCGTTTCTTCTGGACTTAATTAATTTCTGTATCCATCAATGCATTATAATTATAAATAATAATAAATATATTTTTAATTGGATTGTTGAATGGAAACAAACCAGAGGTAGTTGACTGTATAGTACTGATATTTATTTAGTCAAGATTTAAAAACGTATATAGTTGGATAGTGTGAATTTTTGAATCCCAGAGATGCAATATAAAATTTTATTTACGCTGGTACTTCTAACTGGGCAGGGTTCCTCTTCAGCCCAAACTTTCAAACGTAAGTTTCTAAATTGTGATTAATTATTTAAAAAACTGTAAAAATAAAATAAACCACGGTAGTTCCCTGAAATTCAAAACCACTTGTCTCGTCAACGACGAAGACTCAGATAACATAATTTTTTTGCACACAATTTTCATTTGACTTGAATGAATTGTTTTTACTAGCTCCAACAGGTCCAGAAGTTCCATTCGCCAAAAAACAACTCCAGGTCATCTCCTTGTTCAACAACTTTAATTGCGTTAAGGAAAGAGACAAGGATTTAGTGTCGACCTCAAACACCTTCGACCCCCTCAAGAACCTCGATCTCTATTCCAATCCCGACGTTGTGGAAAGCTACTTTACAAACCTCGACGATGGGGACTATCAATCGAGGCTTAGTCCGTTCTATTTCACAGACCCCCAGACAGCAGAGCTACTCCAGTTTTTGGACATAATTTGGCGAATCAATGACTGGGCCTTGCTATTCAACACGACGGCATATGCCGTCACAAGAATGAACACACAACAGTTCAACTGGGCTTTTACTGCTTTACTGGCTACGAAACCCGAATTCCTCAGTCTTAAAATCCCCCGGAGTTTCGAAGTCTTTCCGCAATGTCACACTCCAAAATGGATTGTCCGGAAGGCGAATGGAGACAATAGTCCATATCCTGTAATTAAGTAATTGCAAAAATTACAGGCGATTAATTAGTTTTCTTAACTGACATTTGGTTAATTTTAAAACTACAGAATCCTGTGGATCCGTCCGATCCAGAGAATATTCTAATATATTGGAGATATGATCCATCATACAGTCAATGCCATTTTAACTGGCACGCTGACTTTCCCTTTTGGTGGCCTAACAATCCTGAGTACACTCTAAAGGGACGAAAGGGCGAGCTTTTTTTGTAATTCAGTATAATTGTTAAAAACACCGAATAACTGGTTTTATCCGGTTTTCGGATTCTAACTCTCAAATCAACTCTATATTTTTTAATCTTAAATTACATAGCTACTTCCACCACAATATTATGGCTCGGAACCGGGCAGAACGGTTATCCAACAATATGAGTAGGGTCATTCCAGTTGTTCTGACCAAGCCCATTCCTCTTGGAGACATCCCCAGAACTTTGAATGTCGACTTGACGGAAATGCCTTCAAGGAAACCGAATTTATTGATTCAGGATATTCCGGATGTAACTGTAAGGGAGCTGGAAGCTTATCAAGATAGACTTCGAACGGGGATTGAAGAAGGGTACCTAGTTAATGTGAGTTTTATGTTTTAAAAATAATTTTAAACCAGTTTACAGGGGCGAAATGGAAATGATTCCTTTTCAAGAATCGTAAATCATGATTAAAGTCACCAGGGGTGTTATTTTCAAGTTCTCTGAAAAGATTAGGAGTTAATCTGGCTGAATTGATTGATTATGCTAATTGCTAATGCTTATAATCGAAACTTTGCAAAGCAACAAAATTTAACTTGAAACCAAATTTTTTACATATTCGAATTTTTCTTGCTATGGTCTTCGAAGATCACGAAATGTCAGCTTTTAAAGGCAGGTTATGCATGGATTTATTTAGCTCTTCAAATTTATCTATATCTTCTACTACATACGAATACAATGGATACATTAAACTAGGAAATATTGAATTTCGTATCTTTGCAAAAAAAAATCAAACTCCATTTATGGTTGTTGGTTTTAATCACATATTATTACAGACTGCAGGGGTAGAACTGTCGTTAAGAACTGACGCTGGAAACAATTACCTTGGAGCGGCAATCGAGGCTTCTGAGGAATCCCCGGATTATGACTACTACGGAGACCTGCATAATCTTTTGCATTATATTATTTCAGAAATTTCCAACCCAAATGACACGCTTGGCGTAATCACAATTACTTTAACAAATCTGCTAATTTGTATTTAATAATTAATTTATCGAATCACAATGAACAGCTACCTCCGGGCATCCAAGCTCACCCTGAACAATCTCTGCAAGATCCTGTTTTTTATATGATCCATTCATATATTAATAACTTTGACAAAAATCAACAATTCCGGCTCCCACGATATACGGACGTAATTTATTTACATCAACTTATAAATCCCATGCAATCCTATAGTTCACTGACGATTGATTGGGCTACAATTTGTGTAATTTGTAATTTCATCAATAGCAGGACTTTGAGTTTCCTGGAGTTACCCTCAACTCCGTTAGAATTGGAAACGACACGACTGTTGACGGAGTTCCAATTTTAAAAACATTTTTTGAAGACTTCACCTACGACATCACTAACTCCATACTCGTCTGTCAAGACATCAATGTAAGAAACAAGATCGACTTTAAAAGTCCATTAAAGTCAATGTATTCCTACTTCATTAGTGCTATATCCAGTTGAACTAGACCATTAATTTTAACTGTTCAAATCTACAATTACCGTAAATCGTTATTTAAATACCACCAACTGCAAACCTAGCTACTCTAATATTAATTCATACTCTATTTAAAGTCAGGTAAAAGGGCCAAAACCACAACACGCCGATTGAATTACCAGCCATTTGAATACAAAATCACAGCATTTTCTTCAAAGTCCAGAACAACAAGAGGAATCGTTCGGATTTTCATGTCTCCAGTTATCGGATTTAATGGGAGAGCAGTTTCAAGGGAGGAGTTATTTTGGAACATGATCGAGATGGACCGATTCCCTGTCACTATAACACGAGGACGAGTATTTTTCCTTTAAACTTTTTTGTTTTAAATGCATAGTATTCTGTCAATTTAAGTTAAAATAACAGTTTATGAACAAAAGTTTATGAGTTTCAAAAATAACAACTTGCTGCTTCCATAAGTAGGAAGAGCCATGAATAAATTTAACTTACAATTAGTTTTCATATGATTTAGAACGAAATCCGAAGGTCAAGCAAAGACTCAGCAGTGACCATTCCAGATCGACCCGGGATCTCACAATTAATTAAGGACGTTCGGAAATCCGTGGCCGAAACCGGAGGACTGAATCCTTATCCCTATAGAACAACGAGACTTTGCGGTTGGCCCCAGAATCTCCTGTTGCCACGCGGGACGAAGGAGGGGATGAGGTTTAAGATGTACGTGGTCCTGACCTCAGCGTCCACCGGGGACTATGACGAAAGTCAGTTCCCTTCGTTGCCCTATTGTGGAAACCCGACTGGGCGATTTCCGGATGGAGTTCCCATGGGATTCCCCTTTAATCGACGAATCGCCTGGAGTGCTTTGAATGTAGGGACCAACTATAAGTCTGTGGATCTGATTATTCGACACGAAGGAGAGAAGAGCTGAAAAACAATTAGCTTACAATTAGCTCTGAATTTTGTTAATTGTAAAGGTAGCGTCCCGTGAACCAACTAAACTAGCTATGAATTTCCATATACTTTATATGCACATTTAGATAAACCGACTCTGTTATTGTGTGCCATTGCCATGTGTGCTGAATACTTTGGTTTTTGTCAAGTAGTATACATTAAAGTGATTAGTTTTTTGCTTAATCTGTAATCAATAAACTTGTTGCATCCAATAATACTATTTATAATTAAAAAACAGAGTTAATTGACAAGATTGTAGTTATTTATTTCCCTCCTTTCAATTTTTATTTTGTATCGCAAATGAAATCTTTGCTCGACATTTTTCCTTTTAATTTATTCAACATTTAAGTAAAAATCTTAAAAAAATGTAAACCTGCGTTCAAAACCGTTAGCCAATTCTAGTGTACGGTCGAGTACTCGAAGAAAGCACGATCATATTTTTAGACAATAAGCCACTGCAGGTTCGAAAAATTCGAGTAAACTAATCGTTTTATATTTTTTATGTGTTACGCTTCAGAATGAAATCCGAAGGTCAAGCAAATACTCATGAGTAACAGTTCCAGACCGACTCGGGTCTGGAAATCGGTTGCCAAAAATGAAGGCTGGAACCATACCATACTCGTACAACACAACGAGACTTTGTGGGTGGCCCCAAAATCTCTTGTTGCCCCGGGGGACAAAGGAGGGGATGAGGTTCAAGATGTTCGTCATCCTGACCTCGGCGTCCACCGGGGACTATGACGAAAGTCAGTTCCCTGCGCTGCCCTTGTGTGGGAATCCGACTGGACAATTTCCGGACGGAGTTCCAATGGGATTTCCCTTTAATCGACTAATCGAAAGGAATTCTTTGAATATTGGCAATAATTATAGGTTCATTGATCTCATAATTCAACATCAACAACTTACCAATCTGCAAAAGCACGTCAACACAACAATGACATTTGCAAACCTGAGCAATATTACGAGCGAACACTTTGATGAATGAATATGGATTTAGAGCAAATCGGATTGTTTTATTTGTAGCAATGACTGACTAATTGTGTTGTTCTTTACATTTACTGACAATGCAACATTTTATCATGTTAAACTGCGATCAAATCGAGACTGTGTCGAAAATCAGAAAAAAATAGATTTTCAAAAATTAAAATCAGAAAAAAATAGATTTTCAAAAATTAAAATCATTTTTGTAATGCAGCCTAACTGGAGAAAATGCGGAGTGGTTGGAGCGGGCGCTCCCCTTCTTTTCACCTCCGCAAGGTTTCTGCGAGAAAAAGCGACAAAAGTGGACTTGTTCACTTTTTCCTATAGTAAACGTCCATCTGCTTTTGGTGATTTCTCTCGTTCACACGCAATACTAATTCGGGACTCTTCCAATGCTCACTCGCATTATACTTTTCTGTTTTTAGCAAGAAATTCCCAAAGGCAGGATCTCGCAGGTAAAGTCAAATAGAGGGGGAGCGCCCGGTACCACCACTCCACATTTTCTCCAACTTCACACCTTATTTTCTCCACAGTTAGAAAGCATTATAAAAAACGCTTTTCATTTTTGAAAATCTAATTTTTTTCTGATTTTTTTACACCAGTCTAGATTTGATTGCAGTCAAACATGATAAAATGTTGCAGTTGCATTGTGAGTGTTTACTGATTTAAATCCTAAAACATTGAATTTTGATTGAGTATGGAAAATTGATACGGAATTTCCGAAATTCTGGAATAATACATTTCAGTTTCTTTTGTAATTAATATTTTTTTTGCTACTATCAATGCACAATAAATCATAATAAATATATTATATATTGAATTACTGAAAACTAGAGGTATTTCACTAGAATGTGCTTATATTTAGTCAATTAGGATTTAAACACGTTATAGTTGGCTTGTATATATAGTAGTGTGCATTTTAGAATACAAGAGAGATGCAATATAACATTTTAATTACGCTGCTACTCCTCAATCTTCAGGGTTCATATTCAGCCGGAACCTACAAACGTAAGTCTTTATACGATTTAAAATCAACTACTGAAGTAATCTTAAATTTAAAAAAAAATTTGGTTCACCAACTACAAAACTTCAGATTTTAATTTGGCCTAATTTTCTATACATCTTTCAAGGAATTTAAATAAATTGCTTTTACTAGCTCCAACAACTTCCGGAGTCCCATTCGCCAAGAAGCAACTACAACTCATCTCATTATTCAACAACTTTAACTGCGTTAAAAACAAAGACAAGGATTAAGTGTCGACCTCAAATGCCTTCGACCCACTCAAGAACCTCGATCTATATTCGAATCCGGACGTCGTGGAAAGCTACTTTACAAACCTCGACGATGGGAACTATCAATCGAGGTTTAGTCCGTTCTATTTCACAGACCCCCAGACAGCAGAGCTACTCCAGTTTTTGGACATAATTTGGCGAATCAATGACTGGGCCTTACTATTCAACACGACGGCACATGCCGTCACAAGAATGAATACACAACAGTTCAATTGGGCTTTCACTGCTTTGCTGGCTACGAAACCCGAATACCTCAATCTCAAAATCCCACGGAGTTTCGAAGTCTTTGCGCAATGTCACACTCCAAAATGGGTTGTTCGGAAAGCGAATGGAGACAATAATAGGCCATATCCTGTAATTTAGTAATTACAAAAAATCACAGTGGGTAATTTGGTTTTTGCTGACATTTGGTTAATTTTAAAACTACAGAATCCTGTTGATCCACCCGATCCAGAGAATATTTTAATATACTGGAGACATGATCCCTCATACGGTCAATGCCATTTTAATTGGCACGCAGACTTTCCCTACTGGTGGCCTAACAATCCTGAGTACACTGTCAAGGGAAGAAGGGGCGAGCTTTTTTTGTAATTCTTCAAATACATTGATTGATATGGCTATACGATTTTCGTTAAAATTCGAAAAAAAACGATTTTCAGGGGTTTTCGGGTTCTAACTCTTTATTTTTTAATTCTTAATTTAAATAGCTACTTCCACCACAATATTATGGCTCGGAACCGGGCGGAACGGTTATCCAACAACATGAGCAGGGTTATGCCAATTGTACTGACAAAGCCCATTCCTCTTGGAGACATCCCCAGAACTTTGAATGTCGACTTGACGGAAATGCCTTCAAGGAAACCGAATTTATTGATTCAAAATATTCCGGGAGTAACCGTAGCGGATCTGGAAGGTTGGCAAAATAGAGTTCGAACAGGGAATGAAGAAGGATACTTAGTTAATGTGAGTTTTATCTTTAGTTGCAAAATTAAGAACTTTGGTGATTTTCAAGTACTCTGAAAATGAATCCGTTATTTGTTGGTAGGTGAGGACTTATTTTTGCTGATTTAATAGACCTGCTAATGCTTACAATCGAAATTATAAATCAACAAAATTGGACTTGAAACGCAATTTTTACATATTCTTGAATATTCTTTGTAAATTCCTTCCAAACAGTGCAAACAAATAGTAAAAATAGAACCAGCAACAAATAAAACCATCGCGATAAAATTTCAGCTTCTAAACTTACAATAAAAATCAAATCCCATTTTTATGCTTTTCATTACATATTGAAATCTGGCAGACTGCAGGGGTAGAACTGTCGTTAAGAACTGACGCTGGAAATAATTATCTTGGAGCGGCAATCGAGGCTTCCGAGGAGTCCCCGGATTATGACTACTACGGAGACTTGCATAATCTTCTCCACAACATCATTTCAGAAATTTCCGACCCAAATGACACGCTTGGCGTAATCACAATTAATTCAATAAGTCTCTAAATTTGTATTTAATAATTAATTTGTCGATTCACAATGAACAGCTACCTCCGGGAGTCCTAGCTCACCCAGAACAATCTCCGCAAGACCCTGTTTTTTATATGATCCATTCATATATTAATAACTTTGACAAAAATCAACAATTCCGGCTCCTCCGATATACGGACGTAATTTATTTCCATCAAATTATGAATGCTATGCAATCCCATGGTTCAAGATTGATTGGGCTACAATTTGTGTAATTTGTAATTTCATCAATAGCAGGACTTTGAGTTTCCTGGAGTTACCCTCAACTCCATTAGAATTGGAAACGACACGACTGTTGGTGGAGTTCCGATTTTAAAAACATTTTTTGAAGACTTCACCTACGACATCACTAACTCCATACTCGTCTGTCAAGACATCAATGTAAGAAACAAGATCGACTTTAAAAGTCCATTAAAGTCAATGTATTCCTACTTCATTTAGTGCTATATCCAGTTGAACTAGACCATTAATTTTAACTGTTCAAATCTACAATTACCGTAAATCGTTATTTAAATACCACCAACTGCAAATCTAGCTACTCTAATATTAATTCATACTCTACTTAAAGTCAGGTAAAAGGGCCAAAACCACAACACGCCGATTGAATTACCAGCCATTTGAATACAAAATCACAGCATTTTCTTCAAAGTCCAGAACAACAAGAGGAATCGTTCGGATTTTCATGTCTCCAGTTATCGGATTTAATGGGAGAGCAGTTTCAAGGGAGGAGTTATTTTGGAACATGTTCGAGATGGACCGATTCCCCGTCACTTTAACACGTGGAAGGGTATTGTTTCCTTTAAACTTCGAATTCCAAATGTATACTAAACTGTCAATTTAAGTTAAAATAACAGGTTTTGAACGGTCCTCAGAAATAATAACTTGCTGCTTCCATAAGTAGGAAGAGCCATGCATAAATTTAACTTACAATTAGTTTTCATATGATTTAGAACGAAATCCGAAGGTCAAGCAAAGACTCAGCAGTGACCATTCCAGATCGACCCGGGATCTCACAATTAATTAAAGACGTTCGGAAATCCGTGGCCGAAACCGGAGGACTGAATCCTTATCCCTATAGAACAACGAGACTTTGCGGTTGGCCCCAGAATCTTCTGTTGCCCCGGGGGACGAAGGAGGGGATGAGGTTTAAGATGTACGTCATCCTGACCTCAGCGGCCACCGGGGACTATGACGAAAGTCAGTTCCCTTCGTTGCCCTATTGTGGAAACCCGACTGGGCGATTTCCGGATGGAGTTCCCATGGGATTCCCCTTTAATCGACGAATCGCCTGGAGTGCTTTGAACGTTGGGACCAACTATAAGTCTGTGGATCTGATTATTCGACACGAAGGAGAGAAGAGCTGAAAAACGATCACCTTAGTTCTGAATTTTTTAGTTTTAAAGGTAGCGTCCCGTGTACCAACTAAAATAGCTATGAATTTTCATATACTTTATATGCACATTTAGATAAATCTACTCTGTTATTGTGGGCTGAATACTTTGGTTTTTGTCAACTACATAAATGAAAGTGATTAGTTTCTTGTTTAATCTGTAATCAATAAACTTGGTGCATCCAATAAATCTATTTATAATTAAAAAACAGAGTTAATTGACAAGATTGTAGGTATTTATTTCCCTCCTTTGAACTGTTCTTTTGAATCGCATATGAAATCTTTGCTCGACATTTTTCGATTTTATTTATTCAACATTTAAGTAAAAACCTTCAAAAATGTAAACCGTGTTCAAAACAGTAAGCCTATTCGAGTACACGGTCGATTACTCGAAGAAAGCACGATCGTATTTTTACTTAAATTAAGTTGGAGTACTTGAGCTCGCAGCCAATTTTAATCGATAAATATGAAATTCTTTGAATTGAATATTGATGTACAATTACAGGTTTATTGATCTCATAATTTAACAACAACAACAACCTCACCTGTAAGTAAACATATGTTATCATATCAGATCAATGACATTTTTACCCTCGTGCTTGGACTATAAATTAATGTGCGGTAGTTAGGATTTTATACCGGATAATTGGGAACTGCTTTTGTTCAAGTGATGGACAAACTTATTGTTTGCTTTATTGTTTGTTTACAGATTTGGATGTTGTATTGTGAATCAGTATACAACACGGGTATTCAAATTATGGGTTTCTGGCAGCCTATTTTTAGAACCATTTCATCTGTAATTAATGCATGCACCAATACTTAATGAGATAACAATCTATAAAAATGTACTTAACATGGAATAAAGCAAAGAGTTATTTCACAAGATTGACATGGTATTTATTTCGTTAACATATAGACACACATAGATAGCTATCTAATATTATTGTAGTTAATTTTCTTGTCTCAAAAATGAAAGAAAATATTTTAATCGCTTTTATTCTTATAACTTTACCGTGTTCCTCTTCAGCTCAATTCAAACGTAAGTCCATCAATTGTGCATTACCTATTAGGCATAGCAATGAATTCTCAGAGTTAACATAAAACAGGGTTCAACTAAGATTAATAGTAAAATCTGGCATTATTTTGCCACATTTTCCAATCAACTTGAATAAAAGACTATTTGCCTTTATTTACTAGCTCCAACAGGTTCGGGGGTCCCATTCGCCAAAAAACAACTACAAGTCATCTCCTTGTACAATAACTTTAATTGTGTAAAGAACAAAGACAAGGATTTAGTTTTGACTTCAAAAACTTTTGATCCCCTCAAGAACCTCAATCTCTATTCGAATCCCGACGTTGTCGAAAACTACTTTACGAACCTCGAGGAAGGGGACTATGAGTCGAGGCTTGGAATATTTTATTTCACAGACGATCAGCTAGCAGAGCTACTCCAGTTCTTCGACATCATTTGGTACATCAATGACTGGGAGTTACTGTTCAACACGACGGCTTATGCCGTCACAAGAATGAATACGCAAATGTTCAGTTGGGCCATTTCGGGATTACTTGCTTCAAAACCCGAATTCCTCAGCCTCAAAACCCCAATTAACTGCGAAGCCTTTCCGCAATCCCACACTGCGAAATGGATTGTTCGGAGAGCGAATGGAGATACTGCTCCTTATCCGGTAATCACAAAAAAAACTAATCTGTAATTTGCACTTAAATGCATAATATGACATTTAGATCGTTTTAAAACTACAGAAGCCTGCTGATCCCAACAATCCCGAGAATCTTTTAATCTACTGGAGATATGATCTATTTCTCGCTCAATTTCATCAAAATTGGCACGCAGACTTCCCTTTTTGGTGGCCTAAGGACAAGTACGTTGTTAAAGGGAGAAAAGGCGAGCTTTTCCTGTAATTTAAAAAAAATCCTGTATCATAATTTTTTAAATTAAGAAAAAAACAATTTGGTTTAAAAATTAACTAACTTGACATGGAATAGATACTTCCACCACGCCATCATGACTCGTTACAGAGCGGAGCGATTGTCCCATAACATGAGCAGTGTTGTGCCCCTTGCCTTGAACAAGCCCCTAACGGTTGGGGACATTCCAAGAACCTTGAATGTCGACTTGTCGGAATTGCCTTCCAGGAAACCGGATTTGTTCTTGCAAAATGTTCCCGGAGTAAGTGTAGCGGACATGAGAAGTTGGCAACAAAGACTTCGGAGGGGGATTGACCAAGGCTACTTCCTAAATGTGAGTTACTTAAATTATTGGGTCTTCTTTGGTCACCGGGGCAAGAATTTTCCGTCGGGTTGAATGAGTATTTAAACAGAATTTTTAGCCCCGGTGACAAAAACAGTTTAACAAACAAAAACTGGACACTATGAATATTTTGTCGGGATTTTTGCTGCCTGGAAAAAATGGGGTTTCCACCAGCACAAATTAGATTAGGATTCGTATGACAGTTTCACTGCCTTTTATACGAATCTTAGGAAGGGGTGGGGGGATGGTGTTCTTTTGGGGGCGTTTTAATAATATCACTAATTCTAATTAATTATTTCCACCTATCAGACTCAAGGAGAAGAAGTGTCCTTAAGAACTGACGCTGGAAATGATGTTCTTGGAGCGGCAATCGAAGCCTGCATACCCCTGTCCGTGGATTATGACTACTACGGAGATTTACACCAAGACGCCCATCTTTTGGTTGCTGAAATTTCCGATCCTAACGGAACACTTGGTGTAAAGATAATTAATTTTATTAACGATTTAGTTGCATGTGACAGTTGTTCATATTTGTTTTTAACCCAAAATAGCTACCTCCGGGGATCCAAGCTCACCTCGAGCAATCTCCTCAAGATCCTGCCTTTTATGCTATACATTCATATATCGATAACTTTGACAAAAAGCAACAATTCCGGCTTCCTCGATATACTGATGTAAGTCCTTAAAATTAAATTATAAAGTGCGTACAGCAATGTCCAATGACTGTCTTGGGCTGAAAAACATTCGTAATTTTTGTAATCTGTCATTGAAACAATTAAACTAACAGCAGGACTATGAATTTCCTGGAGTTACCCTCAACTCCTTTAAGATCGGAAACGTCACGGCTGTTGGTGGAGTCCCGATTTTAAAAACATTTTTCGAACACTTTACCTACGACATCACTAACTCCATCCTCGTCTGTAAAGACATCAATGTAAGAAACTAGTTGGACTTTAATTATCTATATTTAATTAGCAGTATTGAAGTATATAGCACTTAATTAGAACAAATTTCAATAATACGCATTATAAATGACCGGAAGTCCTTGTTTAGGTCCCCGTGGGAGTTAACATTTCAAATCTACGATTTTATATTAATTTTATCTTCGATTTAAAATACCATCAAAATAATGAATGAATATTTTTTAACCTCTATTTTATTCCAAAGTTTATTTATTTGGCGTTCTACCTTCGTCATACTTTTCCGGAAATATTGAGAATGAAATGAAATGAATATTTTAAAACAGTTTCTATTTATTTGTTCCTCGAAGTCAGGTAAAAGGGCCAAAACAACAATACAACGATTGAATTATCAGCCTTTTGAATATAAAATCACAGCATTTTCTTCAAAAACCAAAAAAACAAGAGGAATCGTCCGTATTTTCATGTCTCCAATTATCGGGTTTAACGGGGAACCATTTTCAAGGGAGGAGTTATTTTGGAATATGATCGAGATGGACAGGTTCCCTGTAACTTTAACACGAGGACGGGTATAGTTGTTATGTTTCAATGTAACCTTGAAGCAATCTCGAACAATTGGCAAATGCAGTGAAAAGTCAAGTAAATCAAATCTAATTTTTATATGATTTAGAATGAAATCCGAAGGTCAAGCAAAGACTCAGCCGTTACCGTTCCAGATCGACTCGGAATCCACGAATTAATAAAAGAAGTCAGGAAATCCGTGGCCGAAACCGGAGGACTGAATCCTTATCCCTATAGAACAACCAGACTTTGCGGTTGGCCCCAGAATCTCCTGTTGCCCCGGGGGACGAAGGAGGGGTTGAGGTTTAAGATGTTCGTCATCCTGACCTCAGCGTCCACCGGGGACTATGACGAAAGTCAGTTCCCTTCGTTGCCCTTGTGTGGAAACCCAACTGGACGATTTCCGGATGGAGTTCCCATGGGATTCCCATTCAATCGAAGAATTGCTTGGAGTGCTTTAAATGTTGGAACTAATTATAAGTCTATGGATCTGCTCATTCGACATGAAGAAGAAAAGAACTGAAAAGTAATTTAAATTGGCTTACAAGTAATGTCAGATCGTGCTGTTTTTGAAATATTGTTTTGTTTGAAAGATCAACTGAAATAATTAATTTTAACCTTCGAAATATCGATGGATAAACCTTTTTATGGGAGGTTGAAAAATGGTCAAAATCGACGTTTTCATATGTTCGTAAAACGATAAATTCCAATCCTATTAGCAAACTGATTGTGTATTTTAAAGTCAAAGAGGTCACTTGTTAAGGATATAATTTCCCGACTATTACATCATTTTAATAATTTAATCTTGACGGTTCTGAATATTAAAATCTTTACATATCCTTATTAAAAACTCTTTGACTTTACCAAAACCGGAAACCACAACCATTTTTTTTAATCCTTACATATCCTTAATAAACAACTATTTGATTTAAAAAACAAAAAAATTAAAATCTGTGCAGCTTTCAATTCCTTGTTTCAGGAGCATTTTAAAATTACGATTTTGAATTTTCAACTGTTCAAAAATATGTCAATGAAATTACAATTGTTAGTTGATCCTTTGTTAAATTTTCATTATATTAGTTCATCTTTCAGTGAGACAAGTTTCAAGCAAACCATGATTTACATCTGACGTGGTTACCTTGTGAGTACATTAACTTAACTTGAAAGGTAATGCCACGCTTACCAACTGATTGTTATGTTCCTTAATGAATTCATGAATGAATCCTTGTTTCTAATTATGTTATAATACTACCCTCGCCTTGTGGGCTGTAAGAAAATAAATATTATACGAATTTAGATAATCCGATTGTTGTTATTGTTTGCTGAAAATTGAATAATTCAATTGTGTGTGTGAAAACATAATTATTAGAATGGATATGGAAGATAGCAGTGACCACCTATTTGTCATTTACTCTGTAATTAATTATTTTTCTGTGTCCAACAAGCCAACAGTACTTAATAAATTATAATAAATCGATTTAGCATTGAATAAAACATGACACCGACATTTATTTCCTTCATAGCTTGTGTCTTTAACATAATGTATCTTTATACTATTCGTGTTTCGTGTAATCAGGAATTCGGAAGTTTATAAATTGCATCAATTATTCGTTTTCAATCTCCCTATAAATACTTTTGTAAAGAAAGTAAAGAACGATGATTTACTAGCAAAATTGACATTTCAAAAGTCTAAAATAATCCTGAATTGATCGGACACATTATAGCTACTCTTTGCTACCATAAGAATATGAGATCCAGCTGGATCACCCCCGTATGGAGTTTAAGGAATGCTTTAAATGTGACAACAATTGCAGGTTTATTAATCTTATATATGTTCAACAACAACAACAACAACCCACAAATAGATGTTGAATAAGTATAATAAATATAATAATGTTTAATTGTGCTTGGATTGTAAACGAATGTGCAGATGCAGTTCTATGGTTTAAGACCAGATACTTTTGACTATTTTTATCGTGGGATACTGTGATGGTGATGGATGAGTTAGGTTCTTGTTTATTTGTTGTTTGTTTACGGGTAGAAAGACAGGCAAACCGTACATAGTGAATCAGTATGCAAATCCCGAGTTTCTGCCAAAAAATGATTACGTACTCAATTAATTACTGGATTTTCTGCATCCAACAATACTTGATAAATTACTGATTTCTATTTAACATTGAATGCACCAAATAATATAGTTGATAGGGTCCGTTCTACTGATGTGTATTTCACTCAAAAATAGACTCGCATTATAGTTGTCTAGTTGATATTGTTGAGATTTTGAGTGCATTTTCTTTAGTCCTAGAAATGCAAAAAAACATTTTAATTCTTTTGATACTCATACCTGTGCACTGTTCTTCAGAAGGCCAAACTTTTAAACAAGTCAAACGTAAGTCCATCAATTATTGTGATTCACCATTCTCCCAAATCCTGAGAATTATTTTGTTGTTAGTATTATTATAAGGTATGTCCTTATTAAGGAATGAAGCCATTTTATGGGAACGCTCTGTCCATCTGTCTATCCGTTTGTTTTGTCCATCCTCAAACTTTCAAACGGTTAAAGGTTTTTGAAGTATTTTTCGGATTTCAAACCTCTGTTTTCTTTGGTTGAAGCCAGATGCAAAATTTAACTATAATTTTAGTCGGTCGCACCCCTTGACCCTAAAAACATCAAACTCGAAAATGCATACATCAAACCCCAAACGACTCGAGCATATCATTAACGATTGTACAACATGCCATTGCGGTTTATTTAGTTCTCTCAATCTCAATTCACAAAACATTTAGTTCTTGACAGTCGCAAGCTCTTATTTTATTTTGCCATAATTTTCTCCAAAAGTTTCAATAGATTTGAATTAATTGCTTTCACTAGCTCCAACAAGTTCGGAAGTTCCCTTCGCAAAAAAACAACTCCAGGTCATCTCCTTGTTCAACAACTTGAACTGCGTCAAGGACAGAGACAAGGATTTAGTGACCACTTCAAACACATTCGACCCTCTCAAAAACCTCAATCTCTATACGAATCCCGATGTTGTCGAAAGCTACTTTACAAACCTCGAGGATGGGAATTATCAGTCGAGGCTAGGTACATTCTACTTCACATCCGACCAACTAGCCGAACTACTCCAGTTCTTCGACATAATTTGGCGCATCAATGACTGGGAACTGCTATTCAACACGACGGCATATGCCGTCACAAGAATGAACACTCAAATGTTCAATTGGGCTCTTTCCGGCTTACTTGCTTCGAAATCCGAATATGTCCATTTCAAACAGCCAACTGCCTACGAAGTCTTTCCGCAAACCCATTTTCCAAAATGGATTGTTCGGAGAGCGAATGGAGATACTGCTCCATATCCGGTGAATACATTTTTTAAATACTAAAATCATCAATTATCGAATGTGTATCGCTGACGTAAAGACGATCATGCTTTTTTACATTTTTTCGTCTTGAAAATTTAAAAAAAAACTAAGTTTATCTTCTTTCGAATAAGATAGCGGTATTTATATATGTGGGTAATTAAAGAGGAGGCCGATTCATATAAAAAGGAGGAAAATCATCGGAGTCAGTTTAAAATATTCAAGGAGGACAAATTTAATTTAATATGGAGCCCAATTAATTGCAACGCGATCATTACTAATGAGATGACATCTCGTTCTTCTTAAGTACAGACTAAGCCCGCAGACCCATCCGATCCCGAGAATGCTTTAATCTATTGGCGACATGAACCCGGATTAAGTCAGTGTCATCAAAACTGGCACGCGTACTTTCCCTTTTGGTGGCGGAATCGAAGGTTTAATATTATCAAAGGACGGAAGGGTGAAAGTTTCATGTAATTTAAAAAACCTTAAAAATAGCTCATTTTAACAGCAGGAGTGTTTTAAAAAATTAACTAACGTCTCTGCATGAATTAGGTACTTCCATCATAGCATTATGACTCGGTACCGAGCGGAACGATTATCTCATGGAATGAACAATGTCTTGCCCCTTGACTTGGACAAGCCTGTCTCTGTCGGGGACATCCCAGTCACCCTGAATGTCGACTTGACCGAATTGCCTTCCAGGAAACCGGATTTATTCTTGCAAAACGTTCCTGGTGTCACGGTAGCGGATATGCAAAATTGGCAAGATAGGCTTCTGACAGGGATTGACGAGGGATACTTTGTTAATGTAAGTTGCATTTAAGCAACCTGACTTAATTCTTGTTAAGTTACGGTTAATCAAGATTTAAACCACTCCCGTTAATTAATACCTTCACCTGACAGGTTGAAGGAGAAGAAATATCCCTAAGAACTGACGCTGGAAATCAAGTTCTTGGAGCGACAATTGAAGCATCGAGACAATCGGTGGATTTTGACTACTACGGAGATTTGCATCAAGATGCCCATCTTTTAGTTGCTTGGATTTCCGATCCCAATGAAACACATGGAGTAAGAATTAATTCACAATTAAATTAATTATTTCAAATTGTAATTTTTTTTAAATAAAAAATAGCCTCCGGGGATCCAAGCTCACCTCGAGCAATCTCCACAAGATCCGGCATTTTATGTGATCCATTCATATATTAATATGTTTGACAGAAAGCAGCAATTCAAGCTTCCTCGATATACGGACGTAATTTATTTCAATTAAATTACAAAGTGAATATAATAATATATTTGTGTTCTGATTGCATCGGACTACAATTAGTACAATCTGTAATTGCTATTAATCAACAGAAGGACTTTGAATTTCCTGGAGTTACCCTCAACTCCCTTAGAATCGGAAACGACACGTCTGTTGGTGGAGTTCCGGTTTTAAAAACATTTTTCGAAAACTTCACCTTCGACATCACCAACTCTATACTCACCTGCAAAGACATTAATGTAAGAAACTAGTGGCACTTTAAAACCTAACTGTAGTCGATTTTCAAGACGACCAAGAATCTAGCAACAATATTTTATTCTTATTATATTCAAAGTCTGGTAAAAGGGCCAAAGCTACCATACGGCGATTAAATTATCAGCCCTTTGAATACAAAATGATAGCATTTTCTTCAAAGTCCAAAACAACAAGAGGAATCTTCCGGATTTTCATGTCTCCAGTTATGGGGTTTAATAACAAACCAGTTTCAAGGGAGGAGTTATTTTGGAACATGTTCGAGATGGACCGATTCCCCGTCACTTTAACACCTGGACGGGTATAGTCACCATTAAACCTCGATTATATACATAATACACTATCATTCAGCTCTCTGCCTTCACTGAAATTTAAAAACTATCGATTGATTACAAATCTCAAACATTTGGCAAATTTCGTCAATGCAGTTAATTACAGATATCATTTATTCGGGTTTCGATAAGAAATAATTTGTTCTTGACTTCAATCTTTATAAACATACTAAGATTTATCCCAGTAATCAAATCGAGCCTCATAGTCTCGAATTTTAGAATTTTCCCGTATATTAGAAACGTCAGATTAGAGCCATGAGAATCTCTCTTATTTTTCACATGATTTAGAATGAAATCCGAAGATCAAGCAAGGAGTCTTCAGTAGCAATTCCAGATCGACCCTCGGTCAAACAATTAATTAAAGACGTCCGAAAATCCGTGGCAGAAACTGGAGGACTGAAACCTTATCCCCCTAAATTGACGAGACTATGCGGTTGGCCCCAAAATCTCCTGTTGCCCCGGGGGACGAAGGAGGGGATGAAGTTCAAGATGTACGTCATCCTGACTACAGCGGCCACCGGGGACTATGACGAAAATGAGTACCCTTCCTTGCCCTTGTGTGCTAATCCAACCGGATTTTATCCGGATGGAGTTCCAATGGGATTCCCCTTTAATCGAAGAATCGCCTGGAGTGCTTTAAATGTCGGAACAAATTATAAGTCTTTAGATCTGATTATTCGACATGAATAGAATTAAAATTAAACAATTTGATATCAAAACCGATTTTTTTGCTATTTGAATGGTAATTTACAGACCTCTTTAACATCCGATATTTTTTTTCTTAAATTATCTGTTGGTAAGCCCGTATGATTTTGGTAACGGAAGTGCACTTGCAGCTTCCCCTGCAGAAACCCGTAGAATAAATAAACTCCAGAGACTTGAACTGATTTGCAATGCCGAAAGGGATTGATTAATTGAACACAGCTGAAAGGCTGGGACTCCTCAACTTTTAAAGTACAAAAACACACCCAAGACGATACCCGTATACAAATATACAGTTAGGATCTTGAGATTAGCCAAATGAACTTTAGAAAAAAAATTATCTCTCCGTAAAAATACCTTAAAAAGTCCTCAAATAACAGGTTAACATCCAGGGCTTTTGGTTTGCTTCAATCCTAAAAAAAACTCTGCAACTTACGAGCTTCCAATTTACACCAAGAACTGGTCCCGATCTCCCAAACTTGAAAGGAGCTAGAAAAACATTTTCTGTTTGGGAAATAAATTGCCTGATTTTCCAGATCGTCTACTTGAGTTAGCAGAAGTTGTTAATAAAATCCCGTAAACGCCTAACCCGATCTTAACATCCTAATACTGCTATATATTATTCCCTGATTTTTTCGTTTGATTTTGTGGAAGAAATTGATCAAGAGAACATTTTAGATCCTTACGCGAATGGATTCCAATCTTGAATCTCTTTTCCCTTTGACTTACTAATCGAAATTGGATATGGATAAATTATTCCATTAATATTAAGATTAAAGCAATCATTCCTTAAATTCAATCCCATTAATGGATCCATCCATCCAAGATATCAAAGAAGTTGGTTGCGGCCTGAGAGTCCTTTGTAATTTTGGGTCATTACACTCTTGGATTAATATTTGTACTGTAAGGACTCATCGTTATTTCCTGAGTACACTAATTTAAGGAGCCGATAGGGTTGGGCCGTTCATAAATAATGTTTAAATCTGCTAATCAAGGCTTAATGTTCCCTAACCCTCATGACCCCGATTATTGTCCTAGAATGTCATAAATGCTCCAGCATGTTGTTAGCATAAAATAAAATCGTTATTCATGGATGATTGTAGCTGTTCATCTTGAAACATTAAACTTTTTCAATTTTTTCATGTAAACAATTTTAACTGTTTAGCAATTAAAATACCAATATTTAAAAATTAAAAATCAATTAAAGATCTCGACAATGAACCGAAACACCCTGTGACACACCAAACTTTGACTTAATTTCAGCAAAAGCAACTTGGGAACCAAAATCGGGTATTTTTTAAACACACATGAAACATGAAAGCAAGTTGGAATGATGTGTAAATGAATGGAACATTAAACTGGTTCAAGTTAATCTGGAATTTAATTTACCTTTCGTCCTTTATTAACCGAACTAAATCTCCATTCCTTCCAACCAGAGTCCATAATTAGCATATTCTTACCAAATTAATTGTTTTCCAGAGCCCAAAGATGCTATCTTAACTACCTTATCGTTACTGTTATTATGATTACAAAATTTAGATTACTATACGTTCTACAAATGGTATGTTAATTGCTGGCAATTGCTATCAATGTCTGAAAATTAGGATCTAGCATTTGCAACATTGCAACAATGGGGAATCTGTTTATCAATTGGACACCTCCGATCCAAGATCTATATTACTTTAAATCGTTGGTTCAGAAGCCCCTTGAATACAGCCTCACCCCTAAATTCAGCCCCATCTTTTTTAAGGTTAAAAAAATACAAATACTAAAATTTTTAAATTCACAAATTGACTTTCCCAAAAATTACTATTAGTATGTCCCTGTCACCTTAAATAATACAATAAATTGAATAACCCTTGAATTTCAATAAAAACTACTACATTTCCCCTTAAAATTATAATCCAGATTTATAAATCCTATAGGAAAGGGCCTCGGGAAATGGGAAGCCGGACAATAACGCTTAATTAAGTCCAACCAAATATTGAATTGCCCCCCTAATTCATACAATCAGCTCCGCTAATTGCCATCTCTTTAATTACACAGGTGACACTTAATTCCTTCCTCCTGTCACATCTATTATTATTCCCTCTAATAGTGTCACCTTTCTCACAACAATCTCAACTAATCTAAACGACCGCTGCATAGAATCAAAGTAGTAAATACCTTACACCGAGACATTAAAACAAAACAAAACTGTCCCAGGGGAAACAAGACTAAATATATTATTGTTTGGTAGTTTGATAACGGCAAAAGTTACAGGGTAAACGCCCAACGACAAATGAGTCCGAAACCCTCACTTTTAGAGACAACTATTTTGCAACACTATTAAAATTAGCTTAAATTGTTAAAACACCCTTTGTATTCGTTTACTATTGACATTTGACCTTCAAGGTCAATTAAATTATATCATATTTACACCCCGAATTTCAATTTATCAAATAATTGTAACCAGTTTCACATTAGAACAAGGATTTTAATTTGAGAGAGGATATCCAACCGAAAGGACCATGTATCTTTCATGTTCCCCATTTTTAACCCAACAACGCAACATCGAGATAGAATCAGTTTAAAATGTTTAAATTTAAACATTTAAAACTCCACCTTCGCCCTTAACCCTAACTGTCAGTCCTTGCCAGAAATGCAATAAAACTATTTGTCAGCCGGACAAATGATATAATCATCCTAAACAAAGGAAAACAAAGCCTGTTATAGGGTCAAGATTCCAGGCTTTAAATTGTAAATTTCGTTCCGCCTCTATTTTAGTTTGTTTGTAGATGTTACAGATGATGAATTCAAAATTTTCCAAGATTCGAAATCCGACACTCTCCGGCTCTGTAGCCAAAGTGTCGGACAGATTAAATCTGAAGACTCATTCTTTGTGAAAATGTCACATATTTTATTCCGTGACAGATTCAACATCTCTTATTTCTATTTGCTCCCCTTTTTACTTCCTCCTCTTCTCTTAAAAAGGATTTATTTGAACAGGCCGTTTTTTCTTGTACATTTAAATCTACATAAAAATACATGTACTTGAGCACAGCTCAACCATACGATACACCAAAATCTGATATCAAAATCTGTCCCAACATCTCCGTACTTTTTCTTTACATTTTTATGCTTAAATAAGAAAGAGTAGTTTGGATCTGAAACGTGGTCTGGTTTTGGCTCACTCGGCTTAAAAAGTCTCAAACTCCACAGGGTGCATTTCTCCAAATCTCTAAATTTGTCAAGTTTTTTTGCACTGAAAATGTCCGTACTTTATTGTGTATATGGAAGACGATATTTTTCTGGGGGTATAACATCCGTCTTACAGAGAATGTTACGTTAATGTCAAGAATTAAAATACGATTTGAAGGACTCTATAATTTGAGCATGACATTTTTATGATGATATGCAATATGGGATCCCTTACAGTTTACACAGCAGTTTATAAAGATATCATTCACATTTCTTCTCTCTGGAGACTTCTCTTGTTTTGATGACAGTTTTTTTTTAGAAACTGTTTTGAAAAGTTCTGAAATTTGAAATCCTGAACTTGAGTTTGACAAACAGTTTTAGAGTCGGAGAAAAACGTAATAAAGTTGAGGGAAATCAGAAGTAAGAAAAATACCAGTAAATTCATATCAACTTCCGGGATATTTAAAGGCCTTGACAAATCCTTAGTTGAATTCCCTAGTTGAATCCTGAAAAATTCTGAGATTGAAAATCAAAGCGATTTCCCATACTCTTAAACAAAGCTTAGGAAAGGACCCAAGAATTTTAGTAATCACTTGGGAATTCATTTCCGTGAGAATTAGAATAATGTTTTTTTTTAGCTTTTTTAGGAAATTCCCAATAGTGTTAACATTCACTAGTCCAACAATGAATATTCCAGATGCACCTGAAAAAAACAAGATGTTTCCGGATTTTTCGGACGGTCTTTGCTGTAGTTAGTTCCCATATGCAATCCGAATGTTATTATAGGGAGGAGAAGAAACTTAAAGTTGTTAATCACTCATCCCAAAATATTATGGCAGAGAAATATCAACATTTTTCAACCAGAAATCTGTCATGAAGTCTCCAAGTCACAAATGATCATCTGTCACGAACTAAATGTATCATCAGTCCCTGGAATCCCGTTTTTAAAGGGAAAATACACTATGACCAGCCTCTTTTTAAGCAATTTAAAAAAGACAAAGTCAGTATACACCTCTTTCGATACTCTTTCGATACTTATTTTACTATGTACTGTTATATATATGAAAGACATTATGTACAACCTAAACATCCATCAGCATGAGTCATGATTGGGGCAACGCAAGTTAGTTTTTCTAGCATTCAAGTTTCAAGTCCACCGGAACACGAAGAATAAACAGTTGGAACAGGTTATCAGATTTCAAAGGGAAATATAAGACGGCAGCTATTTTGACCCAAAGTTATTATTTAAGGCGAAGTTTCCTCTCAAAATGAACATGTGAGGGAGGGATGTTGGTTAGTGACCCACACCCTCGTCTCCGATTATCTACACCTCGCCCTTTGACATTCCGCTACGAATGTCGGGAAGGTGTGACTGATTAATGACCCTGAGGGTCATGCATATACTATGGAATATAGCTTATGCCGATGGGGTTAAATGAAGGGGCAGATTACGATTTGCAATTTTTGGGGTCTAAAGATGTCTCTATAGTATAGTGGCTTCTGCCTTTTGCTAAATGGTTAATATTTTAAATATTTAAATTGACTAAAAAAATCGTTGAAACAATATTCGGCGGCGATAATTAATTTATGAAATTATACCCCCCTTTAATAAGTCCCTAACCTTCAGAGCTTTCGGACAGGGAAGTAAGTCAAAGCATATGGGGATGAAAAATACAACTCCATAAAAATACTTTCAGGATTAACAGAAAAATACTTTAACAACGGCCTGAATCGTTAGTACGGAATCCGAGGATCTGTAGTTGATCTGAAAATTTAAACCATATAGCTACCATCATAATTAACTGATTTGTGACGCAATTTATGTTTTATAATAGGATGTTAAAGTTTAAAATCCATGCAAACCCTTTAAGCAGACCTTTTTGAAATTTTCGCCCCGATTTTTAAATCCCAGTTTTCCGAATCCCATAAAAATTCCCCCGATATTACCAAAAACATCCTAATCTCGAGAGAGTGATTTCGAATGCTTTAATGGTGGACCATCATTCATCATCATCACATAAGCCATTTACAAGCTTTACTATTTTAGTCTGTGGCATAATTCACAAAAATTACAAACATTAAGATTTGATTGGAAATATTCATATTTTTTCGAATAGTAATCTTAAAACTTGGGCAATATGTGTATTAAAGTATTTATTTTCCCATCCAAAACCATCCGTTTAAAGCAAACCAATTGAGGAGATTAACATTGGCGGAGTTATTGTAGAAACTCGAAGGGGTCCAAGGCAAACTTTAACTTTCAAAGACGATTAAGGAAATGTGCGTAACAGACTATTGGTTGTCTTAAGAATAAATTCCGACATTTCTAAGTCCAACAAACCGATCTTCCGTCTCAAATTCTTCATTAATGAGGTGCGAACTAATGAGCTTCCTCTTTTTAAACATATTTGAAGCCACACCCTCCCTTAAAATAACTACTAGACCGTGCGTGGACATTATTTATGGATGGGACTGTTGAAGGGCTAATTGGACCATATTGCTCTAAACTTGACATGGAATTAAAGCACAAATTAAGCAAGTCTCGTGATAAGTTTCATCATCAGTTTCGGATCGAATTATGTTATTAACTAAAATTGCATAGTTTATCATGGTCTATATCATATGCAGATCTTAAAATTGAATCCTGTGGGTTCATTACCCTACTTTCGTCCAATGTTGTCTTGTATGAACTATGAACCCCCTATGACCTCCAAGTTCACAAGAGTTGGCTTGTTCTCAGCCCCCGTTGCCTATGACTACCTTCCAATCCAACCCATTGCAACTACTAAAATTCGAGCTGATCTTTTTTATTGCCTTGTGGTGTGGTTGTGAAGGCAGGCAGGTAGGTAGTTTTTAGGTAGCGTTACCTAAAAATCAGATCGTATCTTTTTTATCAGGATTTGGAATTCCTTGAAATTCTCAATCTGTGTTTTGCACTATTTCACCCTTGTCTACAGTCCTCAATCTCCTCTTATTGGATCGGATAGAAAATGTTCGACTACTTTTTCAAAGGTTCGGTTCCAAAATAGTGACAATTCCTACCTCATTTATATTTAAAGTTCACAATTCATATTTGGTATCCTGATGTCAATTAATAAATATACACAACACAGGGGAAGAAGAAGTAATCGCTCCAGAACCCCCCTGGTACACCCAACTCAATGACGTCGTTAAGGAGGTCGACCTAATCGAACTGGCTTACCTCATCCTGATGACCACCATACTCATCAGCTTAATGTTCCAAATCTTGGGCTTAAACGACCCGGCCGACAAGATCGCAAAGAAGAAGCTTAAAAAACTGCTGGCGAAACGGGGCCTTAAGCTTCCGTACTTGACTCGCCATGAAACCGGCCTCCTTAGTAAAGTTGTTGACCCCGCGGATATTGCCACCGGTTGGTCAGAAATCGGGGGTCTAAACGATATATTAGAAAGCACTAGGCGAACTGTTTTGGCCCCGATAATCGCAAGGCAGGGCGATTCTGAGATGTCGAAACTCTTTCAGCCCCCTCGGGGTAATTCGAAATACGAAATAACTTCATCAAATTCGATCTCGGAAAATCTAAAACTTGCTTTCTTTTCTTTAGGCATTTTACTTCATGGACCCCCTGGTAAGTAATTCCTTACTGATCACTTCGACCTCGATCACGAGTACGACTCAAAACATGCTAGAATCAATTTTCTTACTTAGGATGCGGAAAAACATCGATAGCAAAAGCACTGGCCAAAGAAGCGGACTGTTTCTTCCTGAACCTCGATGCCGCATCATTGCGGAGCATGTGGTACGGTGAATACGAGAAAAATATCGCTGCCGCTTTCTCCCTAGCCAACAAATTGTCACCCTGCTTCATTTTCATCGATGAAATCGACGCTATGCTCCGAACCCGTTCAAGTATGGATCACGATGTCACTTCCAACGGCAAGGCACTGTTCATGTCACTTTGGGATGGGCTCGGTACGGACAATGACAAGACGGTTATTGTGATGGGGGCAACGAATCTGCCGAGTTCTGTCGACCCGGCCATACTTCGAAGAATGTCCAATAAGATTCACATCCCTCTACCCGGGCTCCAAGAGCGGAAGGAGATCCTACAAGTGATCCTCAAGTTCGAATGGGTGGACCCTTCGGTTCCGATGGAGAAGTTGGCGGAAATGACTGAAGGATTCTCGGGTTCGGATTTGAAAGAAATGGCCAGAATGGCAGTTCTCTTCTGTATGGACCAAATGCTTGCTTCCATTATCAACGATCCCGCTTTGTAAGATTAATAAGTTTAGTTTAAACAGCTTTCTAATTCGATAGGACGCAAGAATTACAGAATGCTCCTGGCTTTTCAGATACACCAGGAACCCAACCCCACGTGCTTCTGGTCGGATTCGGTCTTATCTAATCAAGTTATTGAGTGACCCCCCAAAACCAGCTCCGACGAATATTCATTCGTCAAAGTGGGGGAAGGCTGTGGCGATGGAGGACTTTCGTAAAGCTATCGACAAGGTCAAGGAAGGTGCACGGAGCTGTGGTAAAGATTCGGACCCTCTTGCCTCGTAAGTTTAAAAAAATATATTTCGCTCAATATCAAGGCTGTTCCTGACAGTTCTCAAATAATGAACTTGTCATTAATTAGACAGAAGGATCCAACATTTGCAAACAAGAAGGCAGCACGGGCCAAAGGTTACGAGGTCATGGACCGTCTTGGGGTAAAGGATTTGAATCTCAATGACCACGAACTGATAATCGCTAGCCACCTTGTAAATCCGGATGACTTGTCGGTTGGATGGGGCGATATCGGTGGTCTCGATCTGGTTATTAACAATATCAAATCGACTGTTTTGGTCCCAATTTCGATGCAGAAACGGGATGTTCCACTGTCGAAGCTTATCCAGCCTCACAAAGGTACTCCCTTCAGTTAATTTAAAATTAGTATATATGACTTGACGTTCGAACTGTCCTAATAACTATGAACAAATCCAGGTGTCTTACTCCACGGACCTCCAGGATGCGGTAAGACATCGATAGCTAAAGCCGTTGCCAAAGATGCTCACTGTCGGTTCATAAACCTGGAGGGGTCCATCGTGGGTGACAAGTGGTACGGAGAATCCGAAAAATTGACCGCCGCCGTTTTTTCCGTTGCCGAGAAACTTCAGCCTTGTATAATCTTCATCGATGAGATCGACTCGCTGCTACGAGTCCGAAGCGCCATGGACCACGAAGTGACGTCCACGCGGAAGGCCCAGTTCATGTCCCTTTGGGATGGGCTAATTACTGATCCGACGAAGACAGTGATTGTAATGGGGGCTACTAATCGACCCCAAGACATTGATCCCGCCATTCTTCGGCGAATGACTGCCAAATTCCATATCCCACTCCCAAGTCAGAGTCAGAGGATGAACATTCTTAATCTGATTCTTAAAGATGAGGTTCTAGCCTCTGACGTTAATATTGAGGTACTCTCAGTCCTGACTGATGGATTCTCCGGGGCGGACTTGAAGGAGATGGCCAAAGCTACGGTTATGGAATGCTTGTAAGTTAACGGGAATTAGTAGACCGGAAGTGGGGCATTTTATATGTTAAATGACTAGGTTTGGTTGGAATAATAAATTATAACTTAATTTCGAACTTTTTAAACATTTTTTATAACGCAGGTCCTCTGGTGGTCAAGGCTCGGGTGGCGATACTTTAGACCCTTTGGGAACTTTCGAATTGAGACCGATTGGGATGGAGGATTTCCAACGAACCGTAGCAAAAGTTATTGATTCCCGAATCTGAATCTTCTACGGTGATATGATATTTACTTAAATAATAGCGATGGTAAATAAAATATCGATAGACAACTCAAAATGACTCCAAAAGTACTATCTGCTAATGTTGGCATTAGAATCAGAATGACATCCTAGTTTGAGTCATATATTTTATTTTATTTCTAAACTTGCAGTTTTCTAATTTTAACGAAATTGTAGCAATGGAATGAGATACGCAATAGTCATCAGATTGCCAAACCTCTTTCGTTCATTACGGTGGACAGTTAATTGGATACGAGGGTCGAGGGGGTAATTATTTCAGTATTCACGGTAGTCCGGAATATTTCACAATGAGTCGGGCTATAGAGCTAGGGGAAATCCCTTTGGAGTTTCAGTTGCTTTCAGTATTTCGGTGACGAAGGACCTTCCTAGTTCTTCTTTCTTGACTTGGAAATGTGCTTCACGTGAAGTGCTAGATTGCAAGTTGAAATGTCAATATAGATGAGCAGTTTTAATAAGGTGTTTCAATACAAAATAAGACGCTGGTTTGAAGGTTTTTGTGAAATGGAGTATCTTGATAAGATCATTCTTTAGAAAGAAGAAAAACACGAATCGTAGAAATCGTTTGAAAATAGTGTCGAAAAAAATGAAGTTCCAAAAATCAGAGAAATTGGAAGTTTGGAAACTGAAAAATTTCCTCTTGAAATTTCAGTGCATCCTTTCCATCTGTATCGGTTCATTATTAGTGAGTTCGTGTCATGGAACTTTTAATCTTTATATGAACACGGAGGAAGTTAAACGAATTTTAGGTAAGGACTTTCCTGTGGTCTCTTAAAGTATTTTTAGAAGTATTTTTAGATGATATTAAAATAGTAAATTATTGGGTAAATTATGTAAAAGTTTTAATTTTACACACAAAATTATGCGCTCATCCCGGTTCTGTCAAAGCCTACAATTAAAATTTTACAGTTTATAGATGCATCGTGGCTGTCTTCTTTTTTATGATTATGGAGTATTTTTCCATATCTATGGTTTCGCCCTAGATCTCTCGTCCCGTCGCCCCATGAACGATCACCCCAACCACTTCTTTATTAACCTTTTGGTAATAGCGAGAAATTTCAGTGACAACTTGGTGTTTGTCGATGTGCTGTTTTATAAAAATTATGTGAATTTCAGTTGTCACATTACTTATTATCATTCAATCTTAGGGATTTTAATCATGAGCACATTAACATCTGTTCTGTTCCTGTTCATTTCATGGTTAAAGTTTGTACCAGAAAAACCCAACTACTGTACAGTAGGACTGTAGAACTAAACTGATTAGATGGATATGGCTCTGAAGTTTTGAAGTTGAAACAACTGAAATCAATTAACGATTATCCGTTAATTAAAAGGGCGTTATTTTAACAACCTACTGAGTAGATGGACCTTATGGCTTCAGTAGTGTAAAGGGAAAGGGCTCTTTTAATTACTTTTCCCCATTTTAACGTAATGAGTTTTAAAAATCCATTAAGAGTTTCAGCTCTGAAGAAAAAACTTAGGCCAAACCCCCATTTGACAGGAGTATCAATAATCCGAGTTTTTAAATGAGCTAAAGCCTCGTTTTTGGACCTTTAGGATTTCCGAAACGTAGACTTGACTAATCTAGAAGATAGCAACTTTCTGTTAGTTCTAACAAGCTAATAACCTTTGAATGTCGAATGTCAATGAATTTGTAATAATTCCGACACTTCAAAAGCTGAAAGCTAGCCACTCTAGCCAAAACAAATCAATTATTCAAAAAATCCCCAAGTAATTATATTCTGTTAAGATCCGCCTGTTTACAATTTACAACTAGTAAGTAAAGTACTATTTGTTTTTCAATTTCAAAGTTTCAAACCCCAAGTAACATCTCACAGCTAAAAATACAAGGAAAAGGCATATGGCAAACCTCTTCGTTATGTCTGTTCGTCTGTCTGTCTCTCCGTCTGTCAGCATTCGACAAAAGCTTGATGATAATATAAAAGCGAAAGGGGTTTGTATCCGAATCGGAATATTATTGCACTTGAACTCTAATAATATAAACCTTAACGAGTTATGTTATGATTTAGAGAAGGTTTAAACTTGAACTCATCTCTCTGTTTGTTTACGCTGCTCTGCATATTTACAGAGTTGAAAGTGTACTTAAGGAAAGTTTGGTCGGAGGGGGTCAGGTGATGAAATCCAGATTTCCAGAGATTGTCTGGAAACATGAGGGATGGGAACTGTTGAAGATGAAGAGGGTTTTAGCTGTTAATTACAAACTATCAAAAATAGGAGATGAATCTCTTGATTTTTTTTTTAAATCCTTGAGTGACGGACTGTTTAATCCGTAAAAAACCAGCTCGAATTTTCTAAGAACATCGAAAGGCTAGAATAATTGAATTCCAATTCCAATTCCCAAAGATCCCGAATCCCTCCTTTCAATACGGATTTATTTTATTCGACAAAGGCCTAAGAAGGTAAACTCATTCTCATCTATAAGAGGGCTTAGACACTCATTCGGTTCCTTTGCAGACTTATCTCGGATGACAGAAGAGGTCAACCCTCAAATCAACAATGTCGACAGTCGACACAATCGGAAATATTAAATCTTGGGAAAGATGTCGGGGATTTTTGAGGATTTGTTCAATTGAAACATTATTATTTAAGAGGATGGAAAAGGTTCTTCGTTTCCAGATCCTCCGCTTATTTCTCCAAACGATTTCAGATATGAAGACTGGAGGACTTAAAGATTTAAAGGTTTACCACCACCACCATCGCCACCTCCGAGAAATAAATTAGCTCTATTTGTATTACTTGAATTATTTGGGAGGTTACTTTAGGAAGGAGATAAGTGGATTTTCGATTAGAGTTCTTAAAGGGTTGATAATCCTCGGATTGAATCACCTCCAGTTTTTTCAGAGATTTCATTTTTAAGGGACTAATACATTACAGGGTAATCCTGGAATATACTTGTTTCACTTGCAACAGCACCCTGTATATAGTATAAATTTGGATTTTAGAGAGATTGAGAAAAATACAGAAAAATCTCGATATATGCAACCCTACAATCAATCAATGTCTTTATCATTACTAAATAGTTCTTTCTTTTTTTTTACTTGCGACATCTTCGACTTAAAGTGGGGGCTCTATTTCCGGGGGGGGGGGTGTTATTTCGACTCGGGCATTTAAATCGGGATTTACTCTAGAAATGAACAGAAGTACTACTTACAAAACAAGCCTCCTTGTCGTCTCTTCTGGACAATTTGTCAGGAATTCTAGTGCCAGCAGAACTTATAAAACACTTACACATCTCATCCTATCCAAATCACATCTTATTCCTTTGTAATAAAAGGAGACCCTTATTGAAGAGTAAGAATCTCGATCTCGAGACTCCGAATGTTTGAAGGAAGAAGGGCAGTCCAGGCACGCCCTAATGCAGTTTCCCTAACAAGTTAAATAAACTTGTCAAAATTATATACTTGGGGTAGGATAACAAGGGCCCGGAGGGGCTTCATGCCCTCAGCCCCTCATGTGGTACAGGACTACAACAAAAAAGGGTCTCTGTCTCTCGGACAGTGCTACAGATCGCCTTTACAGATCCATTAGCTCCAGTTGTAAATCCCGAACAAAAAAAATTCAAGATTTTTTCTTACGTTTTTACAAGTCCCAACTTTTCTCTCTAGAATTACAATTACAAGGACAAGTCTCTCTCTACTGCTCTATAAGTCTGTAACATAAGATACATAATGATTTAGAAACGAGACGATTCGGGTACCAAAAACCAGAACCAGAAGTACTTCTTCCTCCTTTCAAAGAGATTCGAGATGGTTCAAGTCAAAGTATACATTCAACATTGTAACAATAAAATATAAAATACTTGTTCATTGTATTTCCTATTATTCTGCTGGGTGTAGAACATCTTCTTCTCTGGACTACAATAAATAATATGCTCGGCCGTACTTTTTCGTTATTTGTTGTAAGGCAAGGGGGGAATTTCTTGGGATGTTGAAACGTGGTTATTGTCGAAGATCAGATTGATATTGCTATTGCCATACCCCCTCCGGAGGCTTAAATATATTTTATATCTAAATATTTTTACAATTTATAGTGTAGTGAAGTATGTGGACGTTAAGGTAGGAAGTAAATAAGATAGAATCTTATTGTTTAGAAATCTCAAGTAATTACTGTTGGACATGATACGATTTCCATCATGTTCATAATCGTTTGATTAATACAGGTGACAGGATAACTCGTAATGTTAACAGATTCGATTATTCGAATTAAAATCGCAGGGTTTTTGGACAAAGAAATTGTCACTACTGCTATAGGTTGCTAGACTCATAAAAATACATTATATTCAAGAGTGCCGAATGGTCGAGTACACGGTTAATCCTATTACACGCTCGAGTCTCGTGTTTGCAATTACACCGTATACTACGTGTACACGGACTGCATTTTAAACGTACTCCAGTAATCTGTATTAATATATATTAATTGGGAAGCTTCCTAAAACCGATAGATACGATCTATTCATCTCAATAAGGGTTCCAAATAAAATCCACAATAATAATATTATAATTTTTTACAATAATAATATGACAGCTCAAGAAATCTCAAGCCCCGTCGGCCCTTCTAATAAAAAAAAATCAGTGTTGGCGTTGGCAGTAATAAGGAGTGACCCACCGCTGAGGTAGAATTGTAAAAATGTCAAGGGCTAAACAAAATGTCGTAATTTGTAGAGCCCGAACGGGCCAACCAAAGTGGATTTTCCCATTCTAATAAACCGATGTAACGGGTGTAACCAAGTGTTGAAAATATAACGATAAACAAACTAAATCTCAATTTCCCCAAAAAGCCCGGGTTTTGCACCCTGGTGTCAGTAGGAGTTGTCCCGTATCCGTCAAAGATGTTCTATTACTCATGGGAATCGTTTAAACCCCATATCTCAATTTCCCCAAAAATCCCAGGTTTCGCACTCTGAAATATAGGTTCAGGGTATTATCATGTATAGATGATAGACATAGAGTGTAATGTAAACTACCTAAGCGTCAGTTTTAAAATAAATGAGTAAGAGCTCTATCCTGGCGTTGGACTCCTACATATCACTATTCTGTTTGATTTAATGGTTTGTTTTGGGGTTTAATTGATGGGGGTCAGGGGGTGCGACCGATTTGACCCAAGTTCGAACTTAGCCTGTGTTAGGACCCAAGGAATAAGTGTACAAAATTTGGTGACCGTAGGTCAAGCCGTTCTCCAGTTATCGCTCGGACAGACGGACGGACAGACGGACAGACGGACAGACGGACGGACAGACGGACTTGTCGTTCGCATAAAGTGTTTTCAACACTTAATAAACACGTTTGTTGCTGTGTTGTCTGTCGACATTTCCCCCGTAATTAATGTCACAGTTAAGACAAGAAGCCGTTGGACATTACTCTTGAATTTAAATTCCACAAACCAACCAAAGTTTATTTACTTCCTCAGACTTGACCCCTGACATTGTGGAATTTTGACAGGGACATGACGTTCATGACACGCAGAGGCAGTATCAGCAAACACATGACATTTTAATCCAGTTTTTTGCTCCTTTAAACTCTTCCAAAATGTGCCATGCTTTATCTTAATCTTTTAATCCCCTCTGTTCCTGACATTAAAATAATTAAGATTAAGATCCGACATCCAACACTAATTGCTTATGTGCCTTATAAAGAATCTCCAGTTGAATTGGAGATTTACGATCACTGCAGACTATATCTTTCAGAGGATTTGATTTTTTTTCGTCAAAAATTTCGGCTGGAGGAACTCGGAACATGCAAGCTCGTTAGTTTATTGGACTCCCTAGCCAATTTGTTCCGCTTTTAAGGAGATCATCAGCTTTCAATGGCTTTAATGATTTTAATTCCCATTAAATTATTTTAATTCCATTTTCGGACAATTCATGACTATATGGACCTATAGATAATCCCACAAGGAAACAAACACACCTGTCTAAATTATTCCCTCTCCGCTTGACTAACTTCAATTGTGTATTAAGTATTAGTCACAGGAAACGGTGAAGTACAATAAGCTCCTATCTTGTTAGGGTATCTTAAATCGTTTAAAAATTCAAAATACCTACAACCTACATCTCTGTACATACATATTATGTCACACACGCGATGCACCCAAAAGTATACATTTGTTTAGGAATTTGTAATTAAAAAATACAGGGTGGCCTGGTTTACAATTTAATATATCAATTGTCGAAAGACAAAAACCCCCTGTTTTTTACATCCCGTAATTTACGAACAGCCCAAAAACCCCTTACCTCTGTTGTTTGTTTTACTACAGGTTCAAAATGATGGGCTAGAGAGAAATGCGACTTGAATTTAAATTGTCTTCTAAACGGAATTATACAAAACCGAAACTTGAACCCTTTTGGGGAATTGAATCCAAGTTCCCGAACGTGAAGAACTTGGAGCTAAATTGTTAGTTGGAGATTTCCAACATTTTATTTAACTATTGGCATCATGTCCTTTGGTGTTCATGTTCTTTCCGTAACAAGGCTTGCATACACAAAATGTGTACAAGATATGTTTATATTATTATTATGTTCGGTGTTCAGTATGGAAAGACATGGTTTTTAAAGATGCAGACATCACATTGATCAATAAACTTCAGTACGGAGCTAGGGACAGGTTCCACCATTAATTTTACCTGGTGGAAAGCTGTAGGTGTTTTCTATAATCTGTATTTTGTATGTACTTGACGTAGTTGGTAGTCCCATATGTATCTTGTTGAAACTCAAATGAATACAAATTGCCGACAAAGTGATCGTCTCGGCCTTTCCGGAACTTAAATAGGAAATATTATATGGGATTTTTGAATATTTTATTTATTTATTTATAAGTTTTGATAGATCTTTGAGGTTTGGTTCAATGCATCTTCAATTCTTCCAGGACTCGAGCCGAGCTTGAGCGGAATATTAAATATTTTCCAGCAAAAATGGGATACAAAATAATATATGTGGTTATAAGCAGTAGAATAGATACATTAGCATTTTTATTCTATGAGTTCTAAGGTTGAAGGTTGTAACGTGTGGTTTAAAGTTTTAGGAGTTAGTATGTGATAATAATCGTTATTTATCTGGGATGATCATTCACTTATAATTTCATGAATTTGAACTTCTTCTAACCGATGTTTACGATCATTCGGTGGGAGTGTATATTTTAAAATCTTCAACCCAACCGATTTTAATCTTACAAACTTGAATGTTAGGAAAGGAATTTATTAAAAATGCATAAGATGACTTCATCTGTAAATCTTCTTGGGAATTAGCTCCAGAAACTGGGCTTCGAGTCTTCTTGTGAACAGTTCTATTAAATTACTACAGAACAATGTGTCAAAAAATCTACAAAAAACATTGTAATTTTTGCGTAAAAGTTGAGTCATTTATAGATTTATACAGAACATTTTCGGGTCAAATTGCAATTTATTTTCTAATGCTTTACATAGTGCAAATGATTTAGATTTTTTTTAATTCAGAGATCACTTCGAAGTTGTCACAATTTAATCCATAGGCGTTTGTCCCTCAACTAAGGCATAGCCCCAATAATAACCGGAGATGCTATGCATCAATCCCTGAATTTCCGCTGAAAAACCAATATGATTTTAGACCCTTACATACATTTTGCGAACTTTCCCAGAAGTTTAGTTAAAGTTATGGTTTCTTATTTAATTCATAGACTGTGTATTATGCTTATCTAGAAATTGTAACCTCATCCGATGAAAATGTATATGGTATTTGGAACAGTACAATTTTGGTTAACCGAAACTGATCTTGGAGGATGTGTATTATCATGGGAGCCTTTTATTTTACCCGACTTCTTGTGAATAATTCAGAAGATGTGCTATGCCCTTGTGGATCCAAATTTCCTCCGAAGAAGAAACGCACAAAATACCGAATTCCGGGCTTCCTACTTTAAATGTACATAATATATATTTATAAACTAGTTCACAAGGTTCTCTAACGAACTCACTCTACTATTTTGTTTCTAAACTATTGAACGTTGTCTTCAAATTCGAAATTTTTAAGGTTTCAAAACTAACCTCGATTACACTGGGGATTCGATGGGGCTTTAATCTATGAACGTGAAGTTAGCATGATCGCATGAGGAAGTTAGCATGATCGCATGATCATCGTGAAGTTGGCATGATGGAATTCCAGCATGATCGTGAAGTTAGCATGATGGCATGATTGGGGGGAAAGGGGGAGGGGGACGCTGATTTCAAGACCGGGAATGGCGAGATTTATTGTAAGAGGAGTTGGTACATAGGTCAGTGGGGGTGGTCAGGGGGAGGGGGACCAGTATTAGCATGATCATGCTAGAATTCTATCATGCCAGGGGGCGGGTGCGGGGAGGGGGGGGGGGGGTTGACCCCAAATTGACTTCTTAGAATTTTGAGATTTGTTGAAATCCGGTCTCAAAACTAGGGGTCACATTTTTCCCTCAGGAAAAAGTACTTGGAAAAAATTTCCAGAAATCGTGAAGTTAGCAAGATGCATGATCAGCATGGTGTCCGGCCATCTCGCCCCGGCAATCTCGCCCCCGGACGTTTCGCCCCCGGTCCACTCGCCCCCAGCAATCTCGCCCCCGGCCAATTTCGCCCCTGGACATTTCGCCCCCGTGAAATTTCGCCCCCGACCATTCTCGCCCCCGACATTTTAATTTATGAAGTAATAACATTATACTAGGGTTTCGACATAAGTTAGGATTTAGGATATATATATTTGCAGATTTGCGGATGATTGCGATTAATCAATTGCGCCTAATCAATTTTGCCTAATTATTTGTGCCTAATCATTTGCGTTTACGTACAATTTGCGCCCCTACATAAATTTTCCGCCTAATCATTTGCGCCTGTGAATATTTTTCGAACTTTCAATCATCTCACATCTCCAGCACAAAATCACTGATCACCCATAGCCATTGCAGACTGAAATTAAATTAAAATAAATTAAATAAATAAATTAAAGATACCTATACTGACATTATTTATAAGTAATGGATATAATATATTGGACCACATTTCACATTTACTTTCCAGTTTGGAAGTTCCAAATCTCATTCATTCCATATTTAAGTTTTGAACTCAAGTAAAAATTTGTGCACCTGCAATGCAACTTTACCGAATATGAAAATATTACATTCTAAAATAGGTCAAGTCGAAACCCTAGTTTATTGTTGTTAAATTGAAAATTAAAATGTCGGGGGCGAGAATGGTCGGGGGCGAAATTTCACGGGGGCGAAATGTCCAGGGGCGAAATTGGCCGGGGGCGAGATTGCTGGGGGCGAGATTGCTGGGGGCGAGTTGACCGGGGACGAAACGTCCGGGGGCGAGATTGCCGGGGCGAAATGGCCTATAACCATCAGCATGACATCAAATTTTTTTCAAGTACTTTTTCCTGAGGGAAAAATGTGACCCCTAGTTTTGAGACCGGATTTCGACAGATCTAAAAAAATTGAGGGGTCAACCCCCCCCCCCACTGCCCCCGCACCCGCACCCCCCCCCCCCCCCCCCGCCTCTCTGAAACCTCTTGATTAGTTCACTCCCCTTCTCGAATCTACCCCTTCCCCCCTCAGATCAGCTCTTCATGCTGATCATGCTGATCATGCTAACTTCACGATTTCTGCTGGCATTATAGAACTCTAGCATGATCATGCTAATACTGGTCCCCCTCCCCCTGACCACCCCCACTGACCTATGTACCAACTCCTCTTACAATAAATCTCGCCATTCCCGGTCTTGAAATCAGCGTCCCCCTCCCCCTTTCCCCCCAATCATGCCATCATGCTAACTTCACGATCATGCTGGAATTCCATCCTGCCAACTTCACGATGATCATGCGATCATGCTAACTTCACGTTCATCTTTAATCTGTGAATATATAAATTTAATCAGTATCATATGATTTTTAATCAACAGTAAATTAATTCAACTTTGTATAAGTTTAAAAAATCCATCCAAATTATTTCAAGTTTATTTATGGTAAAATATTTTATCAATTCCTAGTTCAAATTTAAAAGAGGGCCGAGGAAGTTTTTTAGTTTTGTAAAATAAACTTTATTTCAACTAACTTCAAAACGGTTCTCTCTTCAATAAATTTAGAGAAATACTTCTGTTATAATTTTAATACACCAGAGGTTTTTATCTCTTGCTTAAAAATTTTGAAATTTAATTTCGCTTTTTCCACCCGCATTAAAATTAAATTTTGGTTTCACAAAATGCTTGTATTTTTGCAAATAAGAAACTCCTGCATTTCCAGGAACTATTTTTAGCAGGAAACCAATTCCCTAGAAATAATGTCTTGTGTTTTTCATCCTCATCTCTAGCATTAACTAGATTAATCCACGAGGCTGAAGACGAAGGAATCCCTGTAGTCAAAACCCTATTGGGACTTATTAATCAATTCTTTCCCTTTTCTGCCGACAAGACTACCCGAATAAATATTCCCAATCCCCGACTCTGGGAATGCGTTACCTTAAAACCAACACTTTTAGTGGCTCAATCGTTACTTTTCAAATTGTCTTCAGTCGTTCGAAAATGGGGAAATATCAGCATCCGTAATCAATTTATTTTGATAAAAACGTTGACAAATAACAAATAAGTCTCTGAGGTAAAGATGGTGGATTGAATAGGTTTGAGATATTAGTTCGTAATATAAAAATTATCTCACGTGTCTAAATTTGCCTACATCGAATTTTTGAAAGAATTTATAAGGTGTTTTCCTGCTCTTATCTAGTTCTTATTTCGGCAAAGTTAAATTTCAAACCACGAAATACCAATGACAAATGATGTATTCGACGCAACTTCAAAAATCAACATTAATCGAAAACCATCTGTCTCGTTTGCCTCTTGGTGAGTTGAGAATTATAATATCTCACTTATTTGTACTAAATAGAGAAAGTTAGGTATTTTCTTCTAAAAGAAGCCTTTTCCCCAAAGTTAGAGCCTAAAATATTTTGACTTCTTTGTCAGATCTAAATTCAAGACTTGAGTTCCAATTCCAACAATACTCCCCTACATCAGCTTCAATAACTCAATCTTCAAAATTCAAAACCGATTCGGTTGGACTGTAATTTGAATTATTTGGACAATTTAAACAATTTAGAATCTCTTGAATTCAGCCAAGCCAAATACAAACAAAGTCCCTTCACGCCTTCCAAGCCCTTTGTAAATTCTGACTTGTCATTATGGTATGGTCCCTTAGGAAATCCCACTCCATAGTTCAGCAGCAGCAGGGTGTCCCTTATAAATAGTTTTAAGGAATTCCCTCAAGACTTTGATTCTGAATAGAATTCGTAACAAGAATAAAAAATTTTGGACCCGCAGGGGCAAAATTCAGTAAGGGACAAAGAACAGAGGGTCAGACTGGAGTTTATTCCTTTTAAAGATCTTCCTGACCATCGAACCTGAACCCGTAAATAAATACAAAAGAACATCTTGTATTGAATCATCCAAAGTTCGATTTGAAGTGCGTCAAATTGAAACGTTATTATTGCGTAAGAATCCTGATTGTCTGACAGGTCAGTGTTGGGTCAAACTAGAAAAATGGAACACGTTTCTAGGCTTTTGAAGTGTTTCACAAAAGATTAAGAAATGTTGCACATCTGTGACCGGGAAGTAGTTACGAAATCATAAGATTGCGACAAGATTCTAAAGACCAAAAAAATCCACAATTTTTCATTTTCATCAATTTTGCTTATGTAAACTATCAAAATTTGGCACGTCTCAAAAAGTTATCTAGAGGTGTAGTATGCTAAGATAAGTCCTGTCACCCTAAAGCTTTAAAACATTCTTCGTTTTCCACGAAATATTCATCACTGTCAAACTTTCTGCTCATTTATATGTGGGACTTGAAACTCGAAACATTCCAATTCCATCCTGATTCGAAATTGAACATTCGAAATAGAACTGACTCCTTCGAAGTTCCAGCATAGTTACATAAGAAATTGGATTGGTTGCCTTTGACTGACTGACTTGGACGTAAATGTAAATGTCCTCCTCCTCAAGAAATCTTCAAGAATGTGACAATTAGTTACTAGTTCTTAGTTGTCAGCTCCCTGCCGAACTTGTTAATGATCAGTTCTCGCGTAGATTATATACACAACCAGCATTATTCCCTTGTATGATAATTTTTCAAAATATACTCCTAACTGGAATATAAGATCAGCCTCCAACAATCAGTTTAGTTGATGCAAAAAAATCAGAGACGTTGTTGAACCATAATTAACACAATCTTAAAACTTTGGGAGTTGAGAAGTTTGAAGTTAAAGTTAATGTGGTTCTTCTGTGTAATTGCATTTGGTTGGAATATTGAAATCAAGCTGGTCTGACTGCTGATACTTTCTCACAGTTAAAGATTTGCAGAGTTTTTTTTTGTAAAAAAAATTAACTCATTAAATAGGCAAAATCTTGAGGGTAGTTTCAGTAAATTGCTACAAGGATTCCGTTAAAACCGAATTGAATTGTTGATTGCAAATTGGAAAGTTTAATCAATTCAACCATTCGGATTTTCGGAGCTCTGGGATTAATCCCAATATCAACAGAGCCTTCGGGGAATTATGGGATTAAATTAAGTGAGTCGGGATTTATTTATGAATTCATAAGTCCGTAACCCCTATATTTTGATAATATTTTGAGATCACCGGTTTTAGAGAACCCGTAAATAAACGCACAATATGTATCGTCAACCCCTCCAACTTTGTTGGGTTTTATTTATTCCATAAATCTCGGACTAGTTAAACGGTTTGAATTTAAAATGGAACTGTTCCAAGTGGCAATTGAAATGCTACGTAGAATTTATTTTCCCAGCATAATTTAACCAATTCTGATATAAAAAATTTCTGAAGAGTTGCTCCACTTTGTTTAAAACGCAAAAAAAAATCCACACCGAAATAAATCCCCACCCTCTGAATCCATTTATAACGTTAAACGAAAAATCCAAAGCCAAATCATGACTGAATTAACCATCCCTCTCACCAATCCAATTTCGGTTCAGATTCGGAATAATAAAAGAGTCTAGTTTAATTCAATGAATAATGAGGTTTGAGAAAAGTCGATTGTCAACCCATTGGAATGAAGTAGCCGAAAAATGTGTAAATTGGACCCAGTCGGGTCGTTATTTACCCAGCAGGGGGTTGATTTTCAAGTTTAATGTTAATCAGCTTCAGATGGAAATACGTTCAGAACATAGAAGGGGACACTTCTAATTCTAACTCTCTCTAAAAACCATCCTTTCATGGCATATTTTCTAGATCCGGATTTTATTCTGTGTTTATTAAGCCTCATGCCGAATCCAAGTACAAAGTACTATATACGAGCACAACAATGGCAACCGAGTTCAATAACAATGGAGGCACCATCATCCACAACAATGGACAAGGGCTCAAGCTGCAGTATAGTAAATAGCTTTGGGATTTATTACTCCTCGTAGCATTATCATTATTATTATCCCACTCTGGCTGGAAATCTAGTCAATTGTCGATGTCAAAGTCTGTCAAGTCCTTCGTCTATCAGTTCATTCATTCACACCCGGTGCGGGTCTCATTTTTAAATCAGGCTAAAGATGACAATCCAACGGCGACAGAAGGACAAAATTGTGAATTTGCCGAGCAGAACATCAGAATGCCAGATTCACTGATTAGTCACATCAACAAAACATCTGCATAATAGTAATTAATTAATTCGATTCCAAAATACCTGAGAGGTTTTTCGAGTAGAGTTAAATCTAAACCCATAGAAGTAGAAAGTAGAAGTTTTTTGGAGTTTTGCCATGTTTAGTGATTAACAACAGTTGTATACAAGCTTATATGGTCTAGACCACTAAGGTCAGGTTAGAATATTCAGGATTTAAATACCAAAAAATTGCCGATAACAATATATATTTAATCAACCCTGTTCACCCCTGGTCAATATATAAAGGTATAAAAGAAAGGTCTTCAATAAGGCTATAAAATACATATCTTTAAATTATTTCCTCGAATCCTAGAAAAAACGACCGTAAATCCCAGTATAAGCCCCGTAGGGGAGTAAATTTTCAAACCCACTAAAAGAGGTGGGTATTTAATTAAGAAGAGAGACTATCTGAATCACAAAAAAACCTCTTCCAAGGATGGGTAACTATATCGGGATTTGCGGTAATACGATTTTAGTTTTAGCTTTGGAATCGGAAACATTGCACAGAAAACTGTTAAAAAACCGAAACCCTGACATCAATCCCAAACCCTGTTTACTTAAAACATCAAGGTTTCTTCTCTAAACTCTGTAAATCGTAACGGAACGGGATCTGGAATGTTTATTCATTGCATTTGAGCTGCATCTGCATATTTCTGCACCACTGCATTCTTCCACCTCCTCACAATCCTCTCTGTTTACTTAACAACTTGATTCCGAACTTTGAACTCCTGACAATGCAAACACTAACACATAATTATGATATTCATGATGATAATATATGTAGTAATATAAGTTTAGCTTCAAAAGCATATGAAATGGAAATGGCCAAATTAGTGACTGTGGAAATCGGTGCAGTTGGATGCACTGGAAACTCCAAAGCCAGGGAGACCAGCAGGTTTTTCCTATTTATGCAGCCAAGTGTTAAACGTGGATTTGGAAATGGTCAAAGGATATCATTTGATGAAGGACATGTGAAGTTAAATACCGAAATTAATTTGATAAATGGACAAAGGGTTGGAGTTGGTATGCTTAATTTATTCCGTAAACTGAGCCTTGTTTTACACGGTCATTTAATTAATGAGGGGGGTTTGGGCATTTATATGAATAATTTAAAGTTCTGGTTCTCAGAATTGTTTTTGTTCTTGTTTTAGTACATAACATGACAAATGGGGTTCCAATTCCCCAGCCCAGAACAATTAATTAAATTATATAGGGTTTTGAGAGGTGGAAACTTGATATGAAGTTAACCTCCTCAATTATTTTACGGATTTCATTCCTTTGGTAATTTATTGGTCTCGTCTTATCAGGGCACGAGATCGGGTCGTAAATTATTCGAAATCTGACTATCTGCTTGAGCTTTTCGGAATTTTTAAAATTCTGATAAAAGGGGCTACTGAACATGAGAAATCATTCTACATGGGTTTAAAAATTAGAAAAATTTGTAGTTCTCCGATTTCTGACCCTTCCAATCATAAATTATTAACGTCAACCCTCTATGGTAAAATCAGTTGTTTTAAGGTATTTTTTAAGGGTGATAGGGACAGTTGATAAGGCTAACGATTTGTCATCCCCCTTGTCCTTGTTCCTACCCAAAAGTTTACCTGGATTCTAAAAAATCTCATTTGTCAAAACCTTCTCTTGTTCTATGATTTGAAATGGTTTTAAGATAAAGAAAGGGACAAATAATGGTCCCTGGTCTTGAGGTTTTGTTATTCGAATTTCGGAACTTCTTGGATTTCGGAGCAAATGTTAAAGGAAATATGATGAGAGCTGATGTTCCCGCAGATAAGTTTCCCCTTTCTGTTATCATCTCGGAGCATTTTGTGAGGATTCTGTAACTCGATCTACAAAACATGAGGTTGAGAATAGTGAAATAACATGATATGAGGATCTCGTCTGATTGTGAGGTTGGAATTGGTGGTGGTGGTGGAAATGACATGACATCCATCTCCCTGCTACGAACAATGTGATATGATGACACGCGTGACACGTTTAGGAAGAAGTCCTACCGTTTCAATATTTAACGGAGAACAGGGAATATCATAAGATTCATAACCAAAAGCAAGCAATTGTCCAGAGAAGCCGATCGTAAATAAATTACTTATGAAAATGGCTCATCTTAAAAAATAGAATGTATGCAAGCCCTTGAATTTTTTATAATTTTTTTTGCTAAAAACAGCTAAACATTAGTAGAACTGAAGGAATTCCAGAAAATAAGCTTCAAAACAGTACATTTTATTAGGTTTAAACGATAATACTTCAATTTGGGCTCGATATTTTTTAACAATTTTTAATGTTTCTCAAGTCATTCATCTGAACTCTTGTTCCTAAAAAATACTAACTTGAGGACAGATCAGTAGTGACGTTATTATTCTATCCATATCTATGGTAGTGACTCTTCGAATTTACTCTCACCGTCCAACAATTTCAAACCCCATCCAAAGTCCCGACTTCGGATATCCGATACCGGGTTGCCGGTTGCCGGGTTCTACTCTTTCAGCCGGTTTCGCCTTACTCCTAATGACTTTCCGTGTCGTCATTTCACTTATTTCTACACTCTCCGAACTGCATCGTATCCGATGTGAAATATATCCTTTCGTTGCACCCGTTGTTATTATAGTATCCATATCTATGGTTGCCCCTCATTAAACTCCGAAACGGTGGCGTGGGGTATAGACCCAGAGTAAGATGGGGTTCCATCCATCCCATATGGCCAAAGGTGACAATGACAAACAAAAATATCAAAAATACGTCCTTTCCTACAGTGAATACATTCAGTTCATATAATTTATATATTATTCTCTGTGATGAACAAATGTTGAATCCTGACTATTCCAAACAGAGAGAAAAAACATCTGAGAAAACCGAACCTCATTGTCACTTACTGATATGATGAAGTGCCCTATGGTGTTAATAGCTTGTGGGGGTGCGATCCCAGTCCAATACATTCTAAAAACTGCCACCACCACCACCACCATCAACTAATCCAATATTTATAACCTTATCCTCTCTCGTGCCCCTTCCTTGCATATGATTCCAGCCTTTGGAGATGACGATAATTGAAATGCTTTAATGGTTTATTGATTAAACTCCTAAGGATCTAGTTGTGGACACAAGACAGGCTGCTACATGCTTCTGAGCTGCTATATGAAGCATTTAAAGCTATTTTACATCAAAGGAACTTGATAATGCAATAAGGAACGATTTGAATGGAATTTTAAAGGCTGGTTTTTTTATTTCTAGAACCAACTCATCCCCGAATGAATGGAGATATAAATAATTTAATAAAAAAGGGCCGAGTCGGGAAGTTCATGAGTTTTGTTGAATAGAGCATAATAAATAGATTCAAGTTGTTGACACCCTTCAGTCACCTCTTGACTTGGAACTTGTGGAAGTTTTTTATTTTTATACCGTGGTGGTGGTGGTGGTGGTAGTGACTGACGGCTGGATTCGACACGCTAGAACGGGACTTGAAGTTCATGGTTTTCCCCTGAATAATTGTATCTCTCTGGGTATTTTATAGGATTCTCTGTGCCGGAGATCGGCTTTTGGAAGTTGGAAATAATGCATTAAGAAATTAAAATACACTTTGTTCCGGTTGAGGTCCGGGGTGCATGGATTTGCATATAAATATAAACTCGACTCGATGCGAAGCATCGACTAAAGTTTTCTCGACAAAGAAAGACGGGGTTTTTATTTTGGGGGAAAGGTGTGAGAGGATTCTGTTGAAGGATTGATATTTTGTAGCGTTTGTTTGCTAAGGGCCATTCCATCATATTTAAGTAATGTTGGTATTAAGGAATGTTGAAGCCCCCGACCATTTTTTGACCAACTCGGGAAATATCTGATATTTGCAGATCGCTTGAACTTGAACTTAATATTTTCAAGTTTTAATTATAAATCATTGAGGATACAAAACGTTCCTTGTTATTTTAAGGCTGATTTATGAACGGCCCTTAAAAATATCTGTTCAGCATCCCCGTGCTAGTCTCTTATTATAAAGTTACTCCTGGTTCGGCTGGTCTGGTTTCGTAAAGTTTGAATTATTCATTTGTTTAAACAGCTGGGATGGTGCCTGGTGTTCCTGCGATGAAGTAGTTTCGATTTTTAGGATTTTAGGCATTAACTGAAACCTGAATAAATCGGAGATGATGAGGGGTGGAGGATTTTTAAGGTTTGAGCATTTTATGAAAGTTTCATAAATTAGGTGTGGCATTGGTTTTTGAGATGAAATGAACTTGCCAGTTAGCGAAATGTGAAGATTGAAAGAATGTAACGATTCTGGAATTCTAAATTTCAAATGTCCGTACAAATTCAGTATATATGTGGATCCGAGTTCATTTCAGTTTCTGTTCATATATGTTGAGAAAACCCTTCAAGAGGCTAATATGTCCTTAAAAAATCAGGGCTTATATCCTTTTGCAAGTGATAGGGATAGTATGACAAACTTCTAATTAATCTAGTTAACTTAAAAAAACGGTTAACAAAATGACCTAGTTTGGGTTCTAAACTTAAAGGTCATTAAAATAAAAATTCCCTTCGCGGCATGAATGTATTTGGAATGTCTAAAATTAGTAAAACATTTAATTTCTCACAGACTAAGCAAGTCAGATTCAGAGTCACAACTGGCTTATTCCTTATAGTGATTGTTCAGTTAAAATCCCAAATTCCCTGTGCAGAATCACCTTCCTATTAAACCGACTTTGACAATGACATTAGTAAAACCTAAGAGAGTGAATAAAGTAATTAAAAATAAATAAATTAAGAATTTTTTTAGATTTTGCTTGATACTATCCCCTTACATAATTTTCCAAATCCTAGCCTCTACATATCCCACATTCTTCAGATAAAAATAAAAATAGAAGAACCGAGAGGCACAGCAGAGGATGATGATAAATGAAGAGCGAGTAGAACAAAAAATGATTATCTCTCCTGGTGATGGCTCAAAAACTCCAATTAGAGATTAGATTAAAAGCAAAGGGATTTCCATCATGATAGGACTCTGCTTATCAGTGTAAAGACATGTGTAAAAATATCTAATTGTACCTTGACTAAGGCTCCTCCGATTTTCGAGCTGACGATTCCTTAAGATTAATGACATTTCCTCGTTAATTGGGAAACCGATACTCTCAACGTTTCAAACTTCTGCCTGGAATTTTGTTCCCCTGTGTCTATATTTAATGAGGTGGTGCGATAGGAAAATTAAACGTGGATGCAAACACGGCAAAAGTACCGCAATTATTTCAATAAGATCCCCTCCTAATTAAATCCCCATCCAGAAACATTTTAAAACATAGGACATTAATAGTAAAAATGTTAATTTTATTAAATTGGCTACCAATTGGTAATTGTAGTGCTAGGATTTTTTCCTGTAAAACGGGAGATTTGGACCTCCTATGACACAGAATAAGTCCCCATGAAGTCAACTATTTAGTATAGTTATAATAAGCCCCATGGGGGCTTATTTAAGGATTTACGGTTCTAAATAAGTGATTAACTTGAGTGTGTTGGGTGCAATTCTAGATGCCGATGATGATGATACTGGAATATAATGAGGATGACTGATTTCCCTAAATTAATCAATTTATTCTCTTTTTTGTTCCAGGATTGTCAAAGGAACTGTACTACGTCCGGGAAGGCGTCGTCAACGTCTACGCTCTCAATTTCGTCGTCCCCATCCCGGCCCATATCACCTCCATCCATTTCACTTGGGAAACGCTGGGACAGAAGCCCGTAAGTTTTTAAACCATTTTAACTATCCTCAATTCCATTGGATAAACCCTCTGAGAGAGCTATAAAAATAGGCGCTTGCAATTGTATCCGATAACATTATAAAATGATTGGACACACCGACAGGAACGACAGCTTTAAAGTGACAAACCAGGTTCCTTAAGTAGCTGATTGGAATCGGGAGTCGGAGAGACACGATTTGAGACTCCCTTGTTCTACTTTTTTTAATCTGAAACTGTCACCTCCTGGAATTCCCTTCTACTCTATAAAAATGTACTTAACGAATCTACGTGACTAGCTACCTGTAATGAGCCGATAAGGGCAAAACAATTTAACAATTTAGGAAACAATTGGCTCAAGTGTTGGGACATGTTCGCTCAAGCAAATAAACACTTAATCTGATGACGATACAGTAATATTATTATACTATCCACACCCAACAACCGACTCCGAAATAGAAACTGAGGTGTTGAGAGATCATTAAAATTTTATCTATTTTAAATGATGTTAGATGTTACAGTTCGTTTTTTCTTCTACTGGCCCATTCTTAAATAGACTTACGCCATTAGCTCATCCGCTTGTCAATTTAGGTGAAAAGGATGTCTTAAAATACACCTCAAGATAGAGAAATTAGAATTACGAGACTTACATTATATTTACTATTTACATTACTGGAGAATTTTATCTTTGTTCTGTTGGGCATCATCCTGGGGCAGTAATAAATTAATAAAACACCTTTAAAAGCCAACCCGTTCTTTAAATATAAAATTGTTATTTTCGTCACGTCAATACATTTGTCGCCTGTTTACCTGTCGATATCTTTCTTAATGTGTTGTAGTTATTATGACACACCTTCAAGTCGTAACTAAAAAATGGAATGGGGTTTATTATCTCGTTTATTCTACAGATCAGTAAATCCGAAAAGGTTTTAGATCAATTTTGCATAATATTCTGAAATTATTTTAAATTTGCGAAACTATAATGTTCATGATATAGAAGTCCTCTAAAAAAAACTCGGATAAGAACTAACTCGTTAAACCTTATTTTAACAAGGTTCTTTTTCGTATCCGCCTTAAATATAAACCCCAAAAGCCCTACTAACTATAACCGAAGATCATAAAAATTGCACATTTAAATCCACATCAAAACCATCGTCACTTGTTCCCATATTTTTACCACGTCGGCCCGTCAATGTCAAAAATCGACAGGTCCATGTGTCTACATCGTCCTGGTTGTCTGGTCATGAATGATCGGCTTGTTTTTATACATATTTACATTATACAAGGGATCGAGAGCCACAAATCATTGACGAGAGTTATTATTACTCACTATACTATAACTACAGGACATGGAAAGGGTAAACCGCAATCAATCTCTGAAAACTGACAGGGGTCTACACTTAACCTCTTCCCTATAATATTATATAAAACTCCAACTTCATAATGGAATAAGACATCCAAAAAACATCATCACGTATTACATAAATAAACCCTGTAACTGACGGACATTAATTACGGACATATTTCAAAAATTCAATAAGATTTCAATTATCTTCACCCTTTCAAGTTTCCAAGCCTCAGACGGACATGTTGGATAACAAGTTAATAACAACAACAAAAACAAACTAACAAGGAACTCTGATCAAATAGCATATGCTGTAGGGTTGTATTTTACTAAGAGATCTCTCCAAGCATTTATTTCTACGTAGATTCTAGGTCTTATTCAAAAACTTTCGGATCTTGTTTGGTAAGAGAGGGTCTCAGCTGTTAGGCAAAGGATTATGTTGTCTAACCATTAGTCATTGTTACCCCCACCACTAACTATATACAAACTACAACCAAGACGAAAGGAAAAGACCAGTACGACTAGTGTACACAAGAAGAATAGGAGTATCTGACCCTGTCCTAATAATACAACATGATAAGCTATATATAGATAACTGCAGAGGATATCGATATCAAAAAGAGCTAGGGATTATATGACTACAAGAGCTAACTTGAAGGGCTTTATGGTGAAAAAAATAAGTATCAACTTGTTCAATTTAGGCTCGACTTTTTTATTAGGTTATAACAACAGCACTTTAAGGGCTTAATCCGTCGCCCTCCTTAACTTTTTAATTCCTAAATATTCATGAGGTTTTAAGCCTTGAGCAGATGCAGTTTTACAGTTGGGACTGTTTTTAAGGAGCTTTTTAGCTGGATTTTTAATTTGAGGGAAATTTGGGTCAGTTTCGGTGGCATTTATTTGTATGTGACGTTTAAAACAATTCTTGCTTAAATTCAGATACTATCATAACATCTCCGTATAGTAAGGTTTACTAACCGTATCTAATGAATTATACCCCCCCAGAATAACTACTCCCCCTCTTTGTCCAATCGAAAAATGGCAATAATCGCCTCAAATTTTTGAAGTTGAGAATAGCTTTCCCTGGGGAATTAATTTAATAAATACGGTATTATATACTCTCGAAGCTAAAACTTATATTTAAATTAAATAGTTATGAACACTACAAATAGTGTTTTCTTTTGGAAAAGCGTTAACTGTAAGCAGTATCATTCATGCAGAGGAATCATACTTGAAAAGAACTTTCAAATGATAAAAAACGGGAACTGGAAACGACTTGAGTGCTGGATGATGATCAGGGTTGCTTATATTTATAGGCAACATTTTATTTGAAATAAATGAAGGGCTTAAACAGGGCTTAAAAGTGAGATGGTTTTAAGATATCATAATAACAATAAGTAATAATCATTCCGTCTCTATTTTTCATCATGAATTATTACGATTCTATCCCGGGGATTAATAATAAATTTATGAAAATGTTACTTTGAATTTAAAATTGGACTGCTGGTGAGTTTCCCACGATTGCCAGTTGGTTGCCTCTTCATATTATGAGATGAAATATGGATTTTGAAAGCAAATCTCTTAATTTTGGGATAGTGAAGGAATTATACCTCTACAGTTTAAAGTAAGGAAATTGCTATGATTATCATGTCAGTTTGAGTAATGTTATATTTAACATGCCTTACCCGACGAAGTAACTTATTTACCGTAAATCCTAAAATAATACCCCACCCGGAATAAATCAATCTCTGGCTCTGTCATAGAGTCTGCAAATTTTTCGCTATTCGTTCGTAGATAAAAATCTCTTAGCAAAAACGGATGGGAAAAGATCGAAAGTTATAAATAACCAGATTGGAAAAAGTGGGAGTGAATAATAAATGTTCATGACGAAGAATCACTTATGTCATCCTGTTGATAGATAAATCCCATCTTGTTTGACTTTTCCTCATCAACTATTAACTTTTTACCCGTCTCTTTTAGCTAGAATCACCAGTGCAATAAAAGCTACAAAACTAGAAAAAATCAGAGAAGCCAAAAAATAACAAGTGTTTAGGCCTCCAGGATCCGTCATTTTCCTTTGAACGAAGGAATGAAAATTGAAATTGAAATTAGAGCTGGAAATCATGTTCGGAAAGAATTTACGTTTCTACCGAAAGTCAAAAATCATGTAAAAATTTGCTTTGGAAATCGTCAAAGTTTTTCTAGTCTTGGAATAGATATGCTAAATTTAAAAGAGTTTGACTTTTAGTCGGAGAGGTGTCAACCGTAAAACTGTTTCTTTAAACCCTTTTGGCAGTTCCGAATCCAATATTTTGATAAAAAGTTAGCTACGGCTCAACTATTTACGAAGTTTTTTGCAGATTGACTGGAAAAGACATTTATTATTTCGACTTGACATCTCCAATGCATTATAAGGGAAGTCGATAGGGCACAAGTGTAATGCTATTTTGTTCTGTAAATGGATCAACAAATTAAAAAAATTAACCAAACTCTTAAAAATTCGGCCCTAAAATGGACCCAAATAACGATGCAGGAAATTGATGATATTCTATCTAGGTTAAAAAAATACTTAAAAATTAAACCATGCATATTTTTACATACAAAGGAATTCGCAAAATGAAATATCAATAGATCTAAATCGTATGCATTGTAACAAAGTCAGCCACTTAAAAGAAACGTGTATTTCAATGAGATTTGAATCTCTCAAATGAGACAAATATCCGTAATATTGTCAAACAATTTGTTTTTTATAAATATATCGTTTTAGCATTTACTTTACTTTAGCTACTAGTTTTAAGTTCCCGAAATAAAACTACTCAATCAAGGCTGTCAGTTTCCCCTCAGTACTGTAAATAAAATGATACTAAAACAGTAAAGACAAAAGAGAAGACTTAAGTAATGAGATAAGAATGAAGTAAGTTTTCGACAGGTATCTTGTATGGCCATAGGCCAAATTTTGTCTTCTGCTGAGTTTAATGTATCTTGTTATATATGAAGTTTAAAATTATTTACATATTAAATCTGATATGTACGGCAAATTACACAATTGCATCCATCTTCGAAATATGTTAAATAAACCATGTTCCTTACTCAACAGTTGTCATATTCAGCGTCGATCGAGTCGTCGGACACAGTAGCCCTCCACAAGCCAAGTCTGAACATCCCTGGAAATGGCTCAATTCCAACGGTAGCAGAAACGTTCGAAATCCACTTGCCCTGTACGGGGTTCAGGAGTACGGAAGTCAACATAGAATTCGTCTTAAATATCACGGCTAACCCCAAGTTCCGGCCAAAGGACGTTACAACCGTTAATCTCAAGAGGAAGAAGATATGCCTGGAAGGCAGGCCTGGTCAGCTCAACCTTCAGTTTATCAGTCCCATGTAGATCTTAACAAAATAGTTGCAATATTTTGATTATGTTCATTTCCAGATCCGCCGATGTCAAGTCATCATGGTGGTGGTGGCAAGAGCGTTAAAATGAATGGTCATCCTTCAGGTCGCGGCAGCGGTAGTAGTGACACTTCGTCAGGGGTTCAAAAAAGCACAAGGCTAATTAGCGAAGGTGCCCAACTGCCAATTAGCAATAAGAAAGTGAGCAAGAAAGGGCTCAGTAAAAGCCCCCAATTAAATTCCATGGACGAAGTGCCATTCATTTCAGAAGACGGAACCAAAGAAAATCCACAACTGATTTTGATCATTTTGGCATCGTCACTTGGAGTCATGTTGATCCTCATCACTTTGACAGCTGCTTTGTATCTACGAGCTAGGAAGCGAACCATTTCTTCCAGTGGTTTTGTTCACGTGTAAGTTTACTATGATTTTTTTTGCATTTTTTTCGATTTTCCGAAACTAAAAAAAATCAAATGTTTCCGACCTTTTAAAAAATCAAACTATCGGGTTATGAGAGCTAGAAAAATTGTAATTGATTTGATGCATATCCGTCTAAAGTACAAAACAAAAATATTTGCAGGGACACAAGTCAGAAGGGGTCATCAGGGTCACCCTGTGGGTCGGGGCTTGGGACGGGGTCAGGGTCATCTGGGGGCAGTTTGTTCCTCAGGTCCGAATCCCCTCATCACTATTCCTCCGTGTCACCTTGTCTTGGATCAGGCTCCTATACGTATTCCAGCTTCCTTCCAAACGCTAACAATTCCCATTACATGGAAATAAGAAACTCGACGATGGGCTCGAAATCAAATTCCAGCAAATTGGCCGATATTACTGTCGAGAGGTTTGTGACTTTCAATTAAGCATTCTGTAAATCATACTTCGATTTCAAAACCAATTGATGATTTGACGAGAATGAAGAAACCCGAACTAACAATCTTTTGCGAGCTCTCAAAATATAAATGATATGAGAATCCGGACTAAGAAACGAAGCGTGGCATTACTGGATTTTCTCATCATAATGATATTTATAGCAATACCATCATTTTTTAGTACCGAGATCAATCTGGTAGTTACCTCCAGTGTATTTTCAGTTTTTTTTTTATTTTCGTCTCCGATCTAACCTTAGAGTATATAATAAAACTTATGTTATTACAAGTTTAAGTTTTATTATATACTCTAAGGATCTAACAGCGTGGAAACGATATCTTATTTTGATGATATTATTGTTTAGGTGCAAAGTACGACTTCAGAGTGTCATCATGGAAGGGACGTTTGCGAAACTGTACAAAGGGACCGTTCAGGAGGGAGAAGGCACCGAGGAAAGAGTAATTGTTAAGACTGTCAATGGTAAGACCCAAGGCAAACTGTTCTTAATCAAAATGCAAAAAATGACCGGAAATTGACAAAGACCTGGAGTTGTGAAACGACCGTAATAAGTTCAGTACGGAGTAAATTCAATCTGTACAATGTCTATAAAAATTTATGACTTGTTTCTTTCTACAAGTGACAGGGATATTATGACAAATCCGACAAAATTTGGCTAACAAAATTACTCAGTCCGGGTGCGGGTTATAAAAGTCGGGTTTAATTGTTACAGATAATTCATCCCCAGTACAAATGGCCCTCCTACTCCAAGAAGGGCTCGCCCTTGTTGGGATCACCCACAAGAATATTTATGGGGTGATCGGGGTGGCAGCCGAAGAGAGGGCACCTCCATTCCTCATCTACCCCGATGACGGTTTAAAAAATTTGAAAAAGTAAACTATCCATTTTCTAACGTTTTCTAACTTTTACAAAAGTTTTCTGGCTCCCGTTCCAACTTTGGGATCCGTTAGTTTCCAGAACTTTCGTTCCAAAAGTTCCAAACTTTCAAGTTCAGGTTGAAGTTCATTCATAGAGGATGCAAAACCGTGACCAGGACAGTGTATTCTGTTCTGGAACCGCAGCTTAGGGATTTCAAACTGAAAACAGAGTACAGAGTTTCCTCTCTGTAGTAAATGCATCCATGCAAAAGTTTATGATGGGATTTGATGTTATTTTTCGGTATTATTTTTCCCCGTTTAGATTTCTGGTGAGCTGGAGATCTGGTGCTGGCAGGGGGATAATAACTCCCCAGGAAATAGTTCACATGGCCATTCAAATTGCATCTGCAATTGCCTTCCTTCACAAACAAAACCTGTTCCACCGGGATCTTGCCACTCGCAACTGTTTGTAAGTCAGAAAATATTTCTTATTTTTCGGGAAGAAATTTTTCCAGATGGTTGAGTCTTGAGTCTTCATATTAACTTTTTTGGAATATGCAACAAAATGCGGTTTAAAATTCATGAGAAAGCTCATTAAAAGCATACACGTCTTTTCACAATTTAGTTAGATGATGTGCACGTTTTAAGCTGATCCGTGTTTTGTAGGATCATAATTTATATAAATAAAGACTAGATCAGACCCAAAGAAATGATTTAAATCTGCAGTCAAAGGCTCAACTTATTCTAAACTTCTCTTAATTCTTTGTACCATTGGCAAACAGGGTTGACGATAAGTTGGTGGTGAAAGTGTCGGATGGGGCATTGTCACGGGATTTATTTCCAGAAGATTACCATTGGATGGGGGAGGCTGAGACTCGACCTGTCAAGTGGATGCCCCCAGAGTCCATTCTTCAACCACGCCCTTCCGCCGCTGCCGATATTGTAAGTTTTGAATGTTCATGAATAACGGTAGTGGTTGTAAGTTGTAACGTTTAGCATCAGGATTTAGCCTTAGTTATAAACTACAAACAAGGACATAAATAACCTTTTGATTAGGCCATTTAAAATTTCTAACAGCAAATTCAAGGTTCGACGCTAAAAAAATCTGGTAGAAATCGGATCTATTGGAACAAAATAAAAATATTACTTTATAATGAACACCAATATCTTTACTAACTACGAAAAAAATGCTCCGCTTTACAAATGATAGTTAATTAGAGCAATATTCAAATTAGTCAGTTAATGGTTTCAATAGCTTATTGATTACTGAATATAATTATTTACAAAACCTAACAACCGTTTCTTCGACGATTCAGTGGTCATTTGGAGTTATTCTGTGGGAACTGTCAACTCTGGCCCAGCAGCCTTATCTAGAAATCGACCATGGTGACCTATTCTCGTTCTTGAAGATGGGATACCGACTTTCCCAACCCCTCAACTGCCCCGATGAACTGTAAGTTTACAACTCCTGTAACTCTTATTGCAGAGTTTTAAAATTTAATTTGCAGTATAGGTTCAATTATCATCCAAGTCAAAAACTGGATGATTTTATGATTTATCAAAAGTATGTTTTAAAATCATCTAGATGTTTATCTGCACTTTTAATTTAAAACGAACAGTCAGTATAGATCAATAATTTTTCATCGTATTTTGGTTGAAGTACATTACGCCTGGCCAGAAAAAAGAGATTCACGAGATAACACTTACAGATTACAACATAAATGTTTACGGGATTGATTGCAGGTATTCAAGCATGTCGGGATGTTGGACATGGGATCCGGACGACAGGCCCAAGTGGACACATGTGATACCCGAACTTCAATCACTTCATGCCCAGTTGGACCAATACGTCTGAGTCTGAGCATCGGGATCTGTAGTTCTATATATAGCTCATTCAGTTTGCTTCTTCACTAAACATATAAAAAACGTAGATACTCAAGTAGCCACACTTACATCTCATGGATCAACAACTTTCAACCTGTCAAATCAATCCAGTCCCTCAAGTGAAAGGAAACGGTTAGTTGTTGCTTTCTCCAGGGTTACTTTCCCCCTTCCCTCTGTTCATCATTTAGAAGACATTTCCGAGAGCATTTGGACACCCTGACTGAAACGAAAAATAAGACTGTTCTCTGTCCGTTCCAATGGAGTGTATATGGGATCTCAACCTAAAAATCCCCTAAACTCACCCTCCGCCGGGTCCAATATGTTCAATCAAGCATATTTTAAAGAAACAACTACACCGGCTCAAAATGCTTACTCAACCGTTGTCCAGTTGTCCAGGACCATTTCCTTCTCCTATTATTTTTTTCAGGAAAAATTATTTTTCTGGAAATTGTTCCTCCTCAGTAGGTGAGATTTGAGCCAGGATAAGAAACGGGTGTTTTATTTCAAGGAATCAGCATCAAATCCAATGATACGTTTGATGGACTGGAATGGGTCTGCTGAGATCAAAATAACTTCGATAAACCTGCATTTATTGAGAAATCTTGAACTTGAGCTTTATGAATCGGCGATAATTTTAAGAGGTTTATGCTAATTTTTCACCATATAATCCAGCATGTGTTTACTGTATTGCATTTCCGGTTTCCTGTTTCGGCTGTCAGGTCCATTGACTGATTTTATGTTATTCCGCTTGGGTTGGTAACCGTTGATTTGTAACATTTCCGAGGTCAATGTCGAGTAACCGTACATCATTTTACTGGTCGCTTACAAAAATGTGAAACTTTTCAAAGAGACGGGAATTATTCGGATTTCGGATGACTTCATTTATTGAAATACGCCAATTCCTATTGAATTGTTTGCCATTTTTTACGAGTTTGTAAATATTCCAATGTATCAGGTATAAAGACTTGAAATAATAAAACCGAATTTTTCTAACGATGAACGAGTTATTTTAGAATTAACGCAATCGGTAAAATTAACATTTGTCCATACTTTGGATTCGATTGTGGATTGGTAAATCATAGGCAAAGTTTTAGTTAATTAATAATATTAAGCGATAGGGATTAGTACGTATTATTAATTGACAATTTGATGATCTAAATAAATAACTAATTAAGCGATAATCTAACTGTGTCTATTTAATGGGTGAACTTTACAAATGTGATAATAATTACTTCTCATATTAAATAACTTTAAGCCTTAACGGCAATGGTATTTGTAATTTTTAACGTACTCTGCCAGTTGGATTAATAAACATACATTGAAATTGAATAACTCTGCAGTGTTTCCTTTTTTGTGTCAAAAAATCACTCCACTCAAAGTCATCTTTTGTGTTGGATTAGTTGAATTCATTACCTAACATGTTCATTACCAGTTCAATAATGTATTTCCAAAGTTATCTGACGGTTCAAAAATTCCAACAAATTCCTATCTACTAACCATAAGCCAGCTGCCAGCTCAATTCTTAAAGTCCTTACGATTCAGTTCATGCTTCGAGTTTTAGTCAATGTGAATATTAGGAAAAGATTAAAATACGGATTTGAGTTCTATTGAATTTGTTAATAAATTGCAAATTTTCATTAAAAAAGCTGTATGATGAACATCTTAAAACAATTCTAAAAAGAAAAGTGCTTGGTATTTTGTAATTAAGGCAAATCAGTGATGATAATATTTGCCGACATTTCCAATCGCCAAATGAACAAAACATTCAACTTACAATGAGGTAAAATGTTAAGTAAATCGAAGGAACTCGCGATTCTATGACATTAGCTGGGCTTATACAGGTTGCATTTACAATACTTATTTATTTGCAGCGATATTAAAATATCCATTAATTAAGACTTGGTTACCTCAATCTGTGTAACACCCTACGTTCACCGAGTTTTTTCATCCCAAAATAACGTAACTAAACTACAATGTTTCGTACATATGCATAGCATAAAATTAGCCCAGTTTCCTTCTGTCTGTGACATTTTATTGGCTCATATATTTGCATAAACATAGCCATTAAATCAGCTTTTATTTCCCGATTTTTTTAGGCTAGTGCATTCACAATTGATAACACAATGGCAAACGCATTCATTTACATCCATATACTTATCATATCATTCAAAATTCAAATGCAAAATCAAACGAATCTCCATTTTAACCCGATTTTATTACAAATTACAATGCCAATACAGTAGTTTTTTTACAGATGCAATAACGACTACCCATCGTAACTTTCCTATCCAATTTTAAGCCTTTGACTTAATTTCGTATCTCAATTAGTCGGCAGATGAAAGCGAATCGAGTTTACTGTGAAACTGTGATCACACTCTGAGCCGAGGCCGACAAAACAATCAGAACATGCGGAGATTAGAAGTATTTAATGTCGACAAACATAATGTAATGGGTTCACCAGTTCCTGTTTTATCTACCGATAGATATAGGCAGAATTGCAGATAAGTTAAATGAATTGTATGAATTAATTTTATTTTGAAAAATACATTGTATTCAAATAATTTCAAATTTAAGAACCGATTTGAATTTTACACGTTTGTATTGGGATGAATTATCTATATATAGCAAGTAAATCTGACTTTTAGACTTTTAGAACCCAAATACTGAATCCTGATTTGGTCGGGTTTATTTTTATAATGTTTCTCCTAACATTCCTGTCAGTTGTAAAAAAAACATTGTCATGAATTTTTATAGAATATGCAGATCACATATTGTATAGAATTTTTAGAAAGCAACTAATTATGCATATCACACAATATTATCATGTACTTTATAATAAAAGTACTCAATTGGTCTAAAATGCAAGAATCATTTCTTGTCCTTTACAAAATTAGAACTTGAAAATCGAACTATTCAATCAATGACACGTATCCAAACTTACTTTTGATAATAAAAGTTGTAAGGAAATATACTAGAGTTACTCCCCTTATCAACTAACTCCACAAGGAGACAGCTACATAAGTCCGAGCAACACTAGCTATGCTTACTTTTGGAACGGTCGTAACGGTTCCGCACCCGGATTGGTTTAACACGGATCCTTACCGATGTTGTCCAAGCTCTACGAACAACCCCCAGCAACCAGTAATGGGGTCAATGCTAATATGCAAAATAAACACACGCGCAGAAACACAAGGGTTAGGTTTAACAGCCCTAATGAGAAGACGCGTAGTGCTCAAGCCTATACTGACAATAATCGTAGTCGTGAGGAAAGGCTAATTATATTAACAATAACAACAATACTAATTGATAAGTAATTGAACGTAGATAAGAGTAAATAGGGGAAAAGGGAAAGGGCGTGGTGACCCTTGTTGGGCTCTTGGTACGAGCGGGCGATAGGCTTGGTGACCTACGGGAGTGGGGCTTGGTGACCCCAGCTTTTAAGCTCTGTGGCGAGACAAGAAAGCTCAGGGCTTGGTGACCCCTAACTCAACGGCCGATGGTGAGGCACAGAGGAGTCGAATAGGGCTTGGTGACCCCTAGTTCAGCGCCCGTGGTGAGGGTCAGAAGAACCGATGAGGTTTGGTAGCCTCAGTGACTTGATCTAGGACGATCAGAGTCACGATTTGGGGAATCGAGAGTTCGGGTAGGCAATTTAGGCCAGGCTGCGGAAACAGACTTGCATTAGTCCAACGATAGTGTGGGATAACTACTGAAGGGAATTTGGAGGTTAAGGGCTCAAAAGAACCGGGACATAAAGGCCTCACAAACCTTGCATGGACTTTGGTTAAATGTAATTGGAAGGTTGGTTAATTAAGGGTTAATTGGGTAGAAACGCGATTATGGCATTAGAAGGGTCCGTTATATACGGAATGGGCTTCTCTACTATTGAGTCGGAATATCTCCGACAAGCTTGAGCATTACATATCCCCCCGCTTAAGGCCTCTTGTAAGATCTTTATTAACCATCTAATAAAAATTTTGACAATTCTATCGTTGAATTTACATACGTAGGAAATGTGGACGTAAATTTAACCCAAAGCAAATTATATTTTTGATATTATTAATGTAGATAATAATTATATTTAAGTGGTAATGTAAAATGATAGAACATATTGTATTACAGAAAATAACTATTTTATAGTTGAAATTGAGTGGAACTGGAGACATAACATTGATTCATAATCAATATGGGAAAGCAAAAATTGAATTGGACGTAATTTATACTATTATAACTTAGACTAAAAATTATATACGCACTAAATTTGACCGATGTAATCATTAAAATTAAAGGGGAATTTTGACAATCACTTGACTAATTAACACTCAGAACTCACAACATATGATGAGATGTTGGAGCCACAAACTCGATGTGTTAATGGTGCATCTTTGTTGTAGGGACAGGCTTCATCTTCGTCTCTATGATGGCAGGAACAGGCAGGAAGTCAGTCATTGATGTGTAGATAGTCGAAACCGTTTGAAGGGTTGCCGGTACTGAGTTTATGATGGTCAGAGCTGCTTTCTAAATCAATTTAACGAATTCAGAAGGCTATGCGGTCTGCTGGTCGAGACTGCATACGGCATAAAGTAGGCAGGATTGCTGACGATTTGTTGTAGACAGGAATGCTTATAACATAAATTTGTCATGGGATTGACAGGACTGTCAATTAAACGAGTGATTGTCCCTTGGTAGCATGGATCGTAATTTTGACCAGCCTCCTTGGTACAACTTGATGGTGGGTATGTCCAATGGTTTGCAATAAGGATAGCAGATATCCCTGGGCTAACGCGGGGACTTAAACATTGTTTGTACTATGTTTATAGTTCAGCTTTGCTTGTTGTAGTGGATATACCGGTAGCTTTTGTTGTAGAGATGTAGAGGAACCTTGTAGCTTTAGACTCTGGTCGCTTGTGGGATAGCTGGGTAGTCAGGAACTTGTCGGCTTGGACTAAAACAAATATTATGCTATGTTATAGTCCATTTTCGATTGTTGTAGTGGTGCTCCAAATGACTTGATTTTGACCCGAGACATGACTGGAGTTTCGTCATTGGATAGTAACAATCTGGAACTTGTCAGTAGCTGAGCGATTTCTTGGGTGATTGGGTTCAGTGATCAAGGTTGTTAGATCAAAGGCATTTCAAGGCTGGGAACACTGGCAAATGTGGATTCAAATATCACAAGCGGCTTTTGATGTCATCAGTTTTGGAGCAATTGTTGCTGATAGAGACAGTTCTTGTGATGCAGGACAGCTTGGCTCTAGGAACAGTGGAGTCGAGATGTTGTGATGTGTCAGGATTGTAGTCGAGTAGTTACAGGATGACAGGAAATGACAGTTGGCTTGAGTTCTGATGTTTTGTGTCTAATATTAGTGATTTGAATCTGTCAAGTTCTGATATAGAATATATTGAAAAAAAATACAGTTCGCATTTTGAGGATTTGACAAATTATAGAATAACATGTTTATCTTTGAATTTGACCTAATTTAATGGGTATATGACTTGAGCAGTCGTCGTGTTTTCATTTGCTGATGAAAATGGGTAACTCATTTGCTAATTGACTTGGCCCCACGACCATTAAGTTATTGAGCGAGTCTGAATGATTAATCATTAGGTGAGCAGATGGCTTCCGATGTCATAGTGTTATTAAGAAGCGCTAGTGTTTATTGCGTATTGGTAATGACTGCGGATCGAAGTTTAAGTGCTAAGAATCATGGGTTTTCGTCGGAGTCTTTTTCAACTAAGCAAATTCTAAGTTGGACAAATGAATTTTGTAGTTCTAATTAAATATGGGAGGAACTGCTTAGGTAGGATTCCGAGTCTGACAGTTACACTGCTCTGTATGGTTGATGCTCATCTTTGCGGGATGACATTTTTCTATTGTCAAGAGTTTGAAGGAAGTGACTATTAAGGTCGATCGATGGAAACCGAAGTCTCATGTCGGACGACTCAAGACTTATTAGTCCTGATGCAAAGGCATACGTAAGGGTGCTAAGTCAAAGGTAATTCTAAGTGTCTATCTAGCTCTGGGTGGAAAATAATAGACTCTGAATCGCTTAAACAATTACGAAGCGTTGTGCCAAGCGTGTACTAGCTGTTGAAGCAACTGGAACTTTCAAGGATAGACTTGTGTTCGTGGTACGTGCTGTTTCTGAGCACAAGTGCTATTTCAGCTAGTAAAGCCAGGATTAAGTCGCTTGCAATAAGCGTCAAGAGCGGTAATGAAGGTTGTTAAGGGCTTATAGAAACCTTGGGTTCTTTCGTGATCCTTACGAAGTTCGCCTAAACATTCAATGACCTGGTTTATAAAAGCAAGTCCAAGTGTCTTAATATCGACAAAAGGTTTGTGAAGCAGATCAAACCGTTGAATATCTGTGGCTCTTAGGTGCATGCGTGGGTTCTGAGTCAGAAATACAACTATCTAAACATGCATAATGGGGTTACTTAACAGATGCACATGCAAATGTCAATAGCCAGTCAAAGTGGATGGAAATTTGAATTATTCCGACTTCTTTACCGTTATCTAATTTACGTGATGGAAGAAGACATTTGATTAGCGTCAGCTAGAATTGGAAATAGAGCCTTATTCTAAAACACGTGCCTATTATATGGGTGACGTATGGGACATCCGAATTGTAAGAAGCGGTATGCTAAGCAAATCTAACAATCTCCTCTGCAGTTCGAATTGCAATGGTAGGAGGAGTTGCTACTGCCGGAGGTGATTGCAGTGAGGCTCATTTACATGAGTTTCTGCATTCACTACCGGGATGAATATGATGACGGCTGGGATCCAGATTATCGGCTATGCGAATTGGGTACTTTGAATTATGACTTACACATGCGATGAGTTATTAATGACCTGATTGGGGATTTCTAACTATACTAAAATTATTCATGCAATGTTAAATGGCTATGTCTGGAAGGCTATCTATCTTACTCTAGCGCTAAAGATAAGAAGATAGCAAATCCTGGTTTTGGGGGAAGGGAAATGAGGGAAACTATAGTCTGTACAGGCGTTGCACACCGACCCAAAATAAGACGACCTTGTCCTATTCGTACACGTTACGGCGTGTAACCCGCTCCTCAAAGAATCTAAAAGATCCCTACTACAGCGTGTAGCCCGATCTACGATTGAGTGGCCTAGGACTCCGTTACGGCGTGTAACCCGCTCCACAAAAGGGTTGTATTACCCTGTCAAGGCTAAGGGTATTAAATAGCCCTGAAACTAATCGTCAAATCAAGTCTAATCTACTCCAATGAAGGCCCCATATTTAAAGTATATCACTAATGAACCCGGATGGAAAAGAATAACTACGCTCCGCCTCCTTTTCTATTTACTAAGTAATCTAACTGTACGGTGATCAGTCATGCAGAAAGACGGTAGTGGTTAAGGATCCCGGACGAGCCCCCATATGTAAGGAAATATACTAGAGTTACTCCCCTTATCAACTAACTCCACAAGGAGACAGCTACATAAGTCCGAGCAACACTAGCTATGCTTACTTTTGGAACGGTCGTAACGGTTCCGCACCCGGATTGGTTTAACACGGATCCTTACCGATGTTGTCCAAGCTCTACGAACAACCCCCAGCAACCAGTAATGGGGTCAATGCTAATATGCAAAATAAACACACGCGCAGAAACACAAGGGTTAGGTTTAACAGCCCTAATGAGAAGACGCGTAGTGCTCAAGCCTATACTGACAATAATCGTAGTCGTGAGGAAAGGCTAATTATATTAACAATAACAACAATACTAATTGATAAGTAATTGAACGTAGATAAGAGTAAATAGGGGAAAAGGGAAAGGGCGTGGTGACCCTTGTTGGGCTCTTGGTACGAGCGGGCGATAGGCTTGGTGACCTACGGGAGTGGGGCTTGGTGACCCCAGCTTTTAAGCTCTGTGGCGAGACAAGAAAGCTCAGGGCTTGGTGACCCCTAACTCAACGGCCGATGGTGAGGCACAGAGGAGTCGAATAGGGCTTGGTGACCCCTAGTTCAGCGCCCGTGGTGAGGGTCAGAAGAACCGATGAGGTTTGGTAGCCTCAGTGACTTGATCTAGGACGATCAGAGTCACGATTTGGGGAATCGAGAGTTCGGGTAGGCAATTTAGGCCAGGCTGCGGAAACAGACTTGCATTAGTCCAACGATAGTGTGGGATAACTACTGAAGGGAATTTGGAGGTTAAGGGCTCAAAAGAACCGGGACATAAAGGCCTCACAAACCTTGCATGGACTTTGGTTAAATGTAATTGGAAGGTTGGTTAATTAAGGGTTAATTGGGTAGAAACGCGATTATGGCATTAGAAGGGTCCGTTATATACGGAATGGGCTTCTCTACTATTGAGTCGGAATATCTCCGACAAGCTTGAGCATTACAAAGTTGTAGTTATTTATATTTTATATTTTAAGTTCGCGATGCTAATTACAATTAGCAAATTTCCAAGTAGAACACAAACAACTCATTGTTAAACAGTAACATTTTACCGAGATTTCCGAAATCTCCTTGCAATTAAATTCCACAAATCCATAAGACCAATCCAGCAATCTTGGAGGTCGAATTCCTTCAATAAATACGAACCCAAAGTTGCAACACTCACAATAATAATAAAATAACAATTAAACCCAAGCAGAAGTTTCAGCGGAAAGACATGCTTGATTACAGGAAGTCTTAAACATGCCGAATGTCAACCGCATTTTCAGTTCAGGCCCAAAGACCACAAACCAAAATCCTCTCTGGGACACGAGCCTTCATTGTATTTATCTCTGAATGTTCCTCTATCTAATCTAATTCAACAAAACTCTACAAACGATCTCTCTCTTGAAACGTTGAAACGTTGCCCAAGTTCTGGGGAAAGCGATAAAGAAGTAATGTTCTGGCACTTCCGGTGCGTTGAAAACAAATTGAGGATTGAAACAGTTCCCAAGACCAAGGAGAAAGGCTCTTTTTTACCAAAAACTTTCCCTACAATCAGTCTTAATCCCAACACCACTTCCAGTCCTTTCAAACGGCAAGTTCGGAATTGGGAAATAAAACGAGATGTCCTGAGCAATTTGACCTGCTGAACAAAGAACTGTATAGTTGCAACCAGCAGAGGATATTTGAAAAGTTGTTAATGCTTTTTATTGAGATACCTCATTGCTGAGATTCCCCGAAATAAATCCCCACCCATTTTGAGGGTCGAAAATATCCACCCTCACATGTACATCCCAACCAGCGAAGCGACATGAGAAATGAATGCGATTCAACAAAGAATTTTTATGTCTCTGAAAAATACCCCCTTCTTCCTCGAAATAGATCCCCAACCCTAAATAAATTCCAACTAATTCTTTGTATTTTTTAAATAGAACACTGGGCATCTATTTAGAGAATTACGGTGGTGTAATTGTGTTACCAGTGTACTTCCACTCTATGTCGGGAATAATATATCCCATGAATGTATTATTTATTCATATAATATTTGCAATACCATTCCATACATTCAGATAACTAATTAGTAATCGGGGAGCAATGCTCATTAAGCAAAATATCATCACATACTGGTTCAACCAGAGTTATACTGCGTAAAGTAGCGAGTAACAAGTCGCTTTGGAATATCGAAAATTATAGTCCTTTCCTCAGTTCCTCAGATATTTAGTTCGAAAAACAAAACCGGATTACATTTGCAACTCTAAAATATGTTAAGCCGATTTTATTTTCTAGTATTTATTTTAAACTATCATCTTCCTCCCTCAGGGTCTGCCAATGCCAACGAACAGAGTACGTAAGGCCAGCAAAAGAACATAACTGTAAATTACAAATATATTTTGTCCCTTATGAAATTACTTGAAATCAACAATACTAATTTAATATTTCCAGCCAACTTCGCAACACAACAGCTACAGCTCTTAAACCTCTTCAACAACCTCAATTTCTGCGTCAGAGATCCCGAATTACATGAAACTGCCACCATTTTCAGCCCCCTCGACCACCTTGATCTCTACGAAAATCCGGAAGCTGTCCAAGCCTATTTCGGAGATCTGAAGGCCGGGAAGTATGGTCGAAATCGGTTTGCACCCTATTACATTGCAAAATTCAAGTCCCAAGTCCTAGCGTTTTTCGAAGTCATTTGGCACATCGAGGATTGGGAACTACTGTACAATACATCGGCATACGCGTCTCAAAGAATGAACACGCAAGTGTTCAATGAGGCCCTTCACACACTAGTTGCATCCAAATGGTTGAACTATAAAACCCCACCCACTTATGAAACGTTCCCTCAGGCCCAAACACCGAAGTCGATCATCCAGAAGGCAAACGGGACTCCTAGACCGATAATCGTAAACTTGTATAACTACTTTTGAAAATCAAAATTTAAGGTCGCTATTTCCTGAAGAATGTATCATTTTCTGTCTCAAATCCTCTATCTTATGTCACCGAAGGTGGACCAGGATAACACCGAAACCGTATTGAGATATTGGAGAAATGACCCTACTCTCAATCATTTTCATAGCAGCTGGCACAAGGCCTATCCCTCCTGGTGGTCGACTAGCGATTATGGAGTCGCAAAAGACAGGATGGGAGAACTCCTCATGTGAAATACAAATACAATATAATTTACAGAGCATTTTAGTTAAGAGTCAAACTTAATGAGACCCCTATATATGGGAATTAGCCCCTAATTCGAATGAACAAGCCCCCTAATAAAAAGAATCGACAATTAACAATGATCAACAATCAACCTTCATCAACAATTAATCTGAAATTGATAATGCTCGATCAGGTACGCGCATCATCAGATCATGTGTCGGTATAGAGCGGAACGATTATCCAACTACATGACCACCGATGCCCCAATTACCATTTCCGAACCTTTGGCTGGGGACATCCCTCGAACGCTGAATGTTGAGCTGAGTGAGCTGCCAACGAGGAAACCAAATCAAACCATTCACACGATTCCTGAGCTAACTCTTCAGGAATTGCTTGACTATTTCGAAAAAATAAACATAGGGATTTCTGATGGATACTTAATTAACGTGAGATGAATTACATTCACTGCCCCTCTTGTTATCAGTACCATAAGCTCAACATTCCGTTTTTAACAGAATTCTTGTGACTGGATTTAATTTTTTTATAAGAATCAATTTTTATTTTATTTAATTTAAATAGTATTCATATTATTTGAGTACGGACTCGTGTCGAGAGTTACGGCATTAGCCATCAGTTCATAATACACCATAGCCCTACACAATTTTGTCATATTATATTTATTTCAGCCTCAAGATCGTCACATTACTCTGCGAAACAATCGCGGAAACGACTATCTTGGATCTACTCTAGGAAACTTCGAATATTCCGTAGATTTGGACTACTATGGTGCTGTACATAACGACCTCCACGATATGGTTGGATATATCGTAAATCCTAACGACACTTATAATGTAAAGCAATGTGAATAGTTGAATGGAATTGAAATAGTTTGCAGTACCAAAAAATTTATATGATTTTGTTGAACAGGTAGGAGTCGCGATGCATCTTGATCAAACAATGCAAGACCCAGGCTTCTACATGATTCACGGTTTGATAGATTTCCAATTCAATCAATTTCAGCAATATAAGCTCAAGCCTTACACAAAGGTAATCATGGATATTAACGCGAATATGTTGAAACAAAGATATAGATAATAAAATAAATAAAAATTTCGCAACTCAGAAGGACCTTGAATTCCCAGCAGTGGAACTCGTTTCCTTTAAAATCAAAACGAAACACAGGAGCAAGGAAGGTGTGCCGATTTTAAAGACCTTTTTCCACGACTTTACCTATGATATCACAAACGCTCTTTTATCTTGCAAGAAAGTCAATGTAAGAATGCAACAGTTTTTTGCGAAATATTTTAATTTTAATTTATTTATAAAAAATTAAATACTATTCGGTAATCGGTACTTTGTACTTCAGTCCGGAAAGACTTTCACAGCAACTGTAAAACGACTCAATCATCAACCATTCGAGTACCGAATCAATATATTTTCCAGCAGTTCTTTGGAAACGAGAGGAAATGTTCGGATCTACATGTCACCGGTTATCAACTTTCAGGGGAAACGGTTCAAAACCGAAGACTTGTTTTGGAACATGATCGAGATGGATCGGTTCCCTGTCAGTTTGAAACATGGACTGGTATGGGCTCAAATGTCATTGTTCTTATCAATTAAATTTTATTCAAAAATATGAAGTGTAGATTCTTTAAATATTAACCTAATTAACTTTAGAATGTGATTAAGCGGTCCAGCTCCAACTCCTCTGTAACCATTCCAACTCCCAAGGGATTCCACCTTTTGGCTAATGATGCTAGAAATCCAAATCTTGAGCCATATTCCAAACAAGAGGCAAGCCCCTGTGGGTGGCCCCTAAACCTCCTCCTGCCAAAGGGGACAGAGGAGGGGATGAAGTTTAAAATGTTCGTTATAATTACACCGAATTCGACGGGGGATTATTACGAATCGGACTATCCACATTTGCCATACTGCGGTAATCCGGCCGGTAAATTTCCGGATGGACTTCCAATGGGATTCCCCTTCAATCGACGTGTTCCAAAGGAGTCTCCGCTGTTGGGATGGAGCGTTCATTCCAATTACAGGTTTCTGGATGTGATCATTCAGCATGACGCTGAAAATAGTTATAGGACAGCTAAAGATGTTGCAGATCCGTAGGAGCTACATTAGTCAGAGTTTCAGACGTATTATAGAGACAAGTGACTCTAAAATAAGCTACATAGTAGATTTTAATACATTTTTAAATCAGTTTTACTTATTCGAAATCTTTTTTTAAAGGATTGGTCATGGATATTGAAAGGTGACTACAAGTTTGCGTCTCGACAGTTTATGTGAACCAACCCGTTTTTTAAACAAAAATGACCCACACGCTTACACAAATTATTTAATAAAAAAGATTGATGGTCATTAATTTCTTGACGATATTGCATCTGATTTCATTATTGCAATTGTATTTTTTTATGAAAATTTACTATTTTTCACGATTGTTGCTCTGTAGATTGCAGATTTTCATGAATTCAAACTGATCTATTTAAAGCCAAACGTTCCAAAATTCGGCATGCCAAATCCTGATTGCGTTGTAAACCAGGATTTACAATCAGTAGGAGTCCCCAAAACCACAAAGCCAAACTCTTCTCCTACATTATTAGTCTTCAGAGTCACAATTCAGTTCAAGTTAAGTTGGACAGGTGATTTTAGAAGGACTAACGACCAGACTGAAGCCAATTTAGCCAAGTGGTTGCAATACCTTAAGAAGAACATTTCTTATGTCTTACCTTTCGCCCTTTACACTACGGACTAACCTTATAAATAGTCAAAGTAATCGTATCTTTAACAAGTAGGATGTATCAATTACTTACCCCCCGTCTTGAGCGAAATTCCAAGTCATTTGGCAAGGGTAAACCCGAACGAAAAGGTAAAACCAAGCCGAATTTCGGGAGGGAATTACATGAGGAACGGTAATTTCTCTTGTAAGGCAATGCATTAAAAATAAAGCACCTCGGCAGACGATCCACAAGGCCTTACGGTGACTAACCAAACTTAAGTCAATGAAGTGAGACGAAATGAGACGTGACACACGGGACGTGGACTAATTTGATAGTTCCTAGTTCATTTCAATCTATTTTTCTTACTTATGTATATTTCTGAGAAAATAGAGAGATTTGTGGAATATCTTTTTGTTGTGAAATTGGGGGGTTTCAGGTACGGTATTTGGTTTTATGTTGAGCAAATAATTTAAATTCCTGTTAGATAGGTGGCCGAGAAAATAGTGTACTTAGTAAAGCTTACTTATCTTATAAAAAATCTCAAATACACTGAATTACACGATTTAATACGAAGATGTAGAGGAATGTAATTTGAGATAAATGAGATATTTTGGAGAGGAGACTTTAATAATTACCTACGGCAGTTACCTAAAATGCCAATTTATCAAAGAAAGCACACCAAGCAAGATGGTTTCCTTTTTTAGTTGCATACTAAAAGATTTCAAGAAAAATATCAGTGGTGGAAAAAATGTCTCTGTATTCTATAAGATTTGGCTCATGATTTTTAGAACCACTGGAATTTCACAGCCAATAGATAGATTTTAACATCTAAGGGTGCGGGTGGCTTTTCGGGGATTTAACGGGGACTTGTGACCAGAAAAATGCATACCTATTCTACTAGAATTTGCATGATATAATATCTTGATAATTGAACCGGGTAAAATATGCAAATAATATAATATGTAGATCAGCATTTTCGGGGAAATCCCTTACCCGACATTTCCATTAAAACACCAAATTTTCTTCATGGGCCAAAGTTAAAGTCCCCGATCGTTTGTAACTTTTTATAAAACTGGTTTTGGCCTACAGAATAAGGTTCGCTTGTAAACGTAAAGTTTGTTATAAACGAAAGGGTGTTATAATCTGTAGGTTCTGTCTGACATAACATAACACACTCTCTATATCTCTTGCTGGGATAAGAGAAGTCGAGTCACACCCTCTCGACTTTAGTTCCTTCCAGTACTTTGACCAGATCGGGTCTTTGCCACTTTTCCTCTCCACTCACTTTGCACTTGGTTGTTAATTTCAAGAAAAACCCTTGAGCAACTGGAGAGTTTTTAAATTTTTTCATGGAAATGGAAAAATCATAGCTATTTACATGGGAAATTGACAAGACCGTTAAAAATTTGGCCATCCATTATGGACCAAGATTTTTTGGAATAAAAAATCATGGATTGCTAACGCTGAAAGTGTTGAAGTTATCAGTATACTTATTGTAATTAATACGTGAATATTAAATAGATTGGTTATTATTTTACTGAATTTTGCTCCCATATAATTCTGTAAAAATATGTGATTGCGTTCCAAGTGGCAAGTGAATTCTGCTAGAGTATTGAAGCTACAAAAAGATGACCTATTATTAGATTCTTGTGAGAAATAGGATTTATAAGGTTAAAACGATTGGAAATGTTCAAAATGGAAAGTGTAAACGTAGTCCCCTGGTTTGTTGTATGGACGTTCCTAAGTTCATGTTTTCTGGTTCTTCCGTGCAATGGAACTTTCAATCTTTATATGAATACGGAGGAGGTTAAACGAATTTTAGGTAAGATTCTTAATTCTTCTAGAATTTGTCGAAATCTTGTTCAGATTTCAAGCCGTTTTTAACGGATTGATGAATACGTCTTGTACGATCTATAAAAACGGCAGTCCACTCTTTTTTTAAACACAGAGTCCAGTTAAAACATAGCTAATACAGTGTAAAAGACACCTTGGACATAATCGACTGTTGATAACATTCATTCAGATTGGTTTGACATCTCCTTGTCCTTAGACGATAAGATTCATGACTTTCACTCAATTTTCTTTATAGAGCAGAATCGCATTTATAAGCATTCGATATGGAAAACTAATTGCAATGAATAGGAGGGATTTCCAATGAATCTATTTAAATGAGCTGATAATATTAATGTGATACTTAAAATTAAGAAACCAACACATTAACCAGACTGTGCTTGATAACTTCAGAAACTTGCGTTGGTTTAAGATTTAAAACAACTTTTTGAATTCTCTTAAAACTGACTGATCTCTTTTAAAGCAAGGTGGAATGGAAATATGATCTGTCCAAGTACAGAATCAAAAAATCCAGTGTCAAAATCAAGGTGTTGGCTTATACAATCGAAATAATCAGCTCATTTTTTGGTAAAAATATTTTCAGCCCATGTTCGAACTGCAGAGTTTTTATGGAAATAGGAGCGACTGACCAGCTTATAATAATATCCTGCAAAATTACAAACATACAAGGATTACTCTTTTCAGCAATTTTCTAAGCTATAAACCTGATTGATGTGGAGTTGCGGAGCTCCAAATTTGTCTGTAGGTTTAAGGGCTTGTAACTCCTAATAATATACGATCGATCGGATATAATATGGACAGTTGTCAATCATCGTAATCAGTATCGGCTTTGTGAAACCTTCAATTTCGTCAAATGTTCTATATAATAATTATATGGTTTACAAATTTTAAATTTTACTTCTACTAACTTACAAGTTCAGAGAGGTTGTATTTGTACCTATACTTTAAAGGGTACTTTTTGGAAAGTAAGGAGAGGGAGGCATTCGTCATAAAAACAAGGGCAGTCCAGGCACGCCTTAACGCAGTTTCTTTAACAACTTAAATAAACTTGTTACAATTACAGATTACTAAGTTTTAAACTGAAAAAGACCCTCTGGGGTTATATCCCTCAGTTGGGAAGGGTCTGTTTGTTGGGCGACTTGGCTGTTCGGCTCTCAATTTTTTTTAAATATTTAAACCCCATTTTTTGGTATTGTACATTTCCTTCTGCATCTAATCTAAACTTACTTTTGATGATTTCAAGGGCAGTTATCATACAGTTTAGAATGTTAAAAGAAGTATGGAAATTGGTCTAATTCCTAAACAAACTCAGTCAAAAATGGTTTTCAAAATTCGTCTTAAATCCTATCTTGTGGTGGAAATTTCTGCTACGTATTTTTCGTAAGGGTTTCAGATGTTGAAACGCTTGTTGACCCCCTGGAGCGTGCAGGTACTTTGGTTTAACACACAAAGTGTATATAATAAATGAGATTGCCTAATAACCAAAGATTTTGAAGTTAGTAGTTGGAATACAAAAGTAACCTGTTTGAAAAGTCAACTCATTGTTGTTCCTCAAAGGTCGGAGGGAGCTGTCGTAAATAAACAGAAACGAAATACGGACTAGTCAACAGTCACAATACATAATACATAAAATATAACAATCATCTCTGGAAATTTTAAAACTCAATTGGAAATCATTGGTCTTTTTTGTGCCATAAAAACTGACAGTTCCTGCGGGTGTCGGTCTTTCGTGAAAAAACTGAACTGAAGATTCAAGGCTTACTACTGCGTCTGGGTTATAAAACGGTCAAAGGGTTACGAAAATGTCATAACTTTGAGCCAACTGGTCAAGGTTTTTTTGTCAATTACAAAAATTAATATATTACATTGCTCCCGACGAATAAAATACGGATTCTAGAGTCCTTAAAATCCTCGACGAAACCAGACAGGCTTAAATGCCCGTAATTTAATCCACTTTTGTCCAAAAAGCATCAAAATAAGCCTAGAACTCCGTGTTTAGTGTTAATCTCGAAATCAGCTCATTTTGACGGGATTAAAATAATTAAGATTGGCATCTGACATCCAACACTAATTGGACATGCCTTATAAAGACAACGAATTTATAGGAATGTCGTTCCATTCAAACCTTACCTGAACACGAGTCTTTTTTTCGTTATTATTCCGTTTTATTAAGGCTTCACATTTCAACGGTTGAACAGGACATGCGAGCTTGTTAGTAATGAAATTAATTTTGTAGCCATTTGTACGGCTTTCAAGGAGATCGTTCGCTTTAAACGGTTCTTATTCTCTTAATTTCGTTTATTTCCCCATTTCCTATCATCCCTATTCAACTCGATGTACAACTAATTCTACAATTCGACAACACCTGTCTTAATTGCTTTTGTTTGTGCACCTTTATTTTACAAAGGAGTCTGTGTAGGAAATGAGGAAACCATTCGTCGTAATCTTATCTTTAGAGGGTATCTTCTGTTATTCGAAAATAAAATACAAGAGCCCAAATACCAACACGCCAGCTTTTGTAAAGGTATTTACTTGTACCTTTTATAATTACTGTTGAAATATTGACTGGAAAGGTTGCTTCTGAATTTTAACTGAATTCTACTAAACTATAACTGAAAAGAACAAGCGACTTCTTCGGAACTAAAACCTGTAAGTTAACCCCCCCCCCCCCCCATCGGGTCTATAAAATCTTGGTTTTTCTTCTTGAAGCTGCCTTATTGTTTCTTGAACTGAAAGTACCTAAGTGTTGATTTTTTAACTTGGCTTGTTATCCTGATATTAATTCGAAAAAGAGTGAAATGACAATTGACAATAAAGCAAAAGCTAGCACGTGAAGTGGATCCATATCCAAGGTTATTTTACGAATAACCTCTGCTTATTGGCTTCAACGGTCTAAACATTAAAATAGAACGATTTTTTATATTATATTTAACAGATCTCACGGCAAAGCCTTCGCAAGTCACAACGACTTAACTGATTAAATTAATTATCCAATTTATTCCTTCCGAAAATTCAAATCAACTTGCTTTCGTATTAATTAATTTACAAATTCAAGGCGAGTAAATTCATTAAAATTAAGGTGCTCGACCCCAGACTTGCATCGTAAATTATATATAAAAAAAAGACAAAATCACCAGACAAAATACGAGTGTAATACATCCTCATCTTGAAGGATAACTCACTTATTCATTTCTGAAATTTAGAAGACAACTTCCTGAACATATTTCATCGGATAGTAAAGTGGATGATATTGTATCCAAGACTTCATTATAGGAAATCTATATAGTAACTGACAGGAGAAGGTGTGTAAGAAGATCCGATGATCCTAAAGGGCTCATTAAAAATGCATAAGGTGACTTTCCCTCTAAATCTTGTTGGAAATCGAGACCATGATCCTCATGGGCTTTTCTTGCTGATTCCGTTCCCTATCCCGTGCTAAGGAACGTCCTCGTAACTTGTACTTATTTTTTATCCCGCAACTAAAGTGACTACTATAATTGCATCGGAGAGCTAAAGTTCACTTAAATACATGACCGTGTGTAACGAGAAGGAGAAGGGACGGTTCATAAGATATTCTGAGTATAGTGCCAAAAAAATAGCTTCAAAGTTTTGATATGAACGGAAGTTACTTTGGTTTGTGATTCCTAAACGTTAGTTAGGTATCAACTGGGCATTTTTTAAGCAGGTAATTCGTAGTCCATACCAGACTGTTGTCATACTTCCCGTTCGATTGCAGTTGCATTTTACAGTGTGAAGTTCTTATTCTGTAAATAATTCAGATGATCCGGTATAAAAATAGTCCCGTACTGTCCAAGTCGAATAAAATGAACAATACTCATTTTTTAGCCACATTTTACAATTTGGCAGTTATTACAAAAGTCTTGTACTTTGTTGAATAATCAGAATCACTCGATAATTTGCAAGTGCAGTTTTTTATGCTATTGATTGAATCAATACGGGATTTATGTGATTTGGCATACATTTTGAAACTTACTTGGAGCATTTAATAAAATATTACAGATTTGGAGTGTTCACTCAGAAAAATAATTTAAAAAAACTTTGGTTTAGTTTAGAAGGAGGGTTTTGGATCTGAGTTCCTATCGAAGTTTTCACAGATCCTCTAGAACAATATTTGGAACCTAAGACTACCAATCTACTGACATTGTCAACAGAATCGTTTCCACTTGCTAAGAAGGGCTCTCGTTCATTTACTTATATTTTTTATTATAGATTTTTATAAAATAAGTTGTCGAACAGTAATCTTATTGTTAGTATTAGAATCCAGGAAGATCGGAGACACAGAGAGGAAACCCGGTTCATTGGTAATTTCCGGTAGAAGCAATTTCTACAAATTTTTGGGATATCCGTTCGACAAAGTTCTGAACCTCCAGACCACCACCACTACTGCGGGTTCGGAACCGCAATTGGTACCTAGTCCTACTCACTTGAACAAATAACGTTGTAGGATAGGTAATTTAACATTCCAGGGACATTTTTTATCAAGAACGGACTGTATTGAAGCTCGGGATGGTTTTTACGAGAGGATGGAAACATCCAGGATTTAATAGATATTTAGAATCATTCAGGTTTGTTGATCCATCGGGTTTCGAAACCTTAAAAATGGCAGGTGGGAAATATTCTTATTTTATTTTATTGCTTTTGCCGTCAGTCGGATTCGCTCACGATTATATAGAGTCGGAATGGGCAGATGTTGTGTGGCCTTATGAATATCGTATTTTATTTTATGGTTTTGTTTATTTAAAATAAAATCAACTTCAATCTCCGTTCACGATTCTTCAAAAGCGAAATGCTAAAAATAACAATCATCTCCAGTCTCGATGATATTTCAAATTTCATTCAGGGACAAACTCCATTCAGTCACGGATCATAACACTTCCCGATGAAGCTAAATTGTCTGTAGAACAAAATCGGATTATCCTTCAACTAAATCATGGGCTCTATACCATAAATTTCAATGGAACCTGTTTATTCTCAGACTGATAACTGGCCGGCAGTAGGGCTCAAAATCACCATTAAATTATGAATGTCACTGCTGGATCCGAATCGGATATTGAAAAAAATACCCCGATCGGACAATTTGATAGCCCAAACTGACAAGGACAATTCCATCGTAGGATTGGATAATAAAGCTCCCAGGACATAAATTAAGGGCCCCTCTTAACTAGTAAATAATGATGTTAGATCGAGACTGACATTTTAACAAGGGAAGGCCAATCAGAATCCGGAATCAGTCAAGAATGGTAATTGTATTTGAATTATTTGAAGGCACTCAACCAAAGTCCCTTCGCTTCACGCCTTCCTAATTTAATGCTCCCTCTGTGACTTCCATGCCTAGAATCCCTATATTTTATAATGATATAATATAACTAACTCTAACTATGACCCAACAAATCTAACAATCTATCCTACCATCTGACCCTTAAATAATAATTTAATTTTGTACGGTACTTGAAAAGGCACCTCCCATGGTCTCCCGTTGTTGATTAAAAGAATTCCCTCAAGATAAAATGGTCAATTGATATAGTGAGTGAAAGTAAAATTAGGAGGGTTGTTGCATTTGTGCTAGGGTTTTGTAAGTCTAATAGTCTAAGTATATTTTGTTCCTGTGTTAAACTTGATTTTGTTGTGGAGGAGTAGAAGTCAACATACTGAAGAATTGGTTTATGCAATATTTCGTGGCAAGTAACAAAATTTGGAGTCTGAAGTTGGGTAAAAAACGAGAATTTGGAAAAAATAAGTCCTAGAAATATAGATAATTTTAAATTAATATGTAAAATATGTACATATAGAGTACAATAGTCTCCGTCCCAAACTAAAGTATAGAAACTTAGACATTTTAAGCAAATAAACGATTATCGAATTCCGTCATAAATATTACGATAGAATATTATAACTTCCTAAAGGTCCCAAAAATTCCACATACTCTTAAAACCTGCAACGAAATACGATCAAAGGAACAAGACCAAAGAAAAAATACGATAAATGCAATACGGGTTGTATGTTTCGAACCAGTATTCCTTCTCAAATCATATTGAAAATGTTCTGAAGTAGAAATAAGAGCTCTAAACCATTTCTGTCCGCACTGAACATCAAAAATCGAAATAGTAAATGTTGGAAAGATGCTGGTTGGGGGTTCCATTGTGTCGAAACCATTACGAACATCCCAGGGTAGACCACGACCTTTGAACATTTCTTTTTTCAAATTCTTCTATGGAATATGGAATAAAAAAAGTTCAACCTTTTCCCCGTAGAATCTCTTGAGATTCAAGTCTTGAAGAGCCTACACGGAGTAGGAATCTTGAACGTTGAACCATGAATGGACAATAATATCTGATGAAGAGATCCTCTTCCTTAAAAATGAAGAAGTGTCTAAATTGAGAGACCCTCTTTGCCTGCCTTGTCAGCAGGTTCTAACTGTCCTCCTGCAGAGATTCTGTTTGGGTTCATAAATAAATTCCTCTAAAAACCATACTACTCCCTTTACTACCGTTTTTTTACAGCCAAACAAAGTCATGTAGATATCAGATTGTGGAAAAATGTTCCAGGTTTAAAATTGGAATGAATTCATACCGATCAAAAAGGTGAGGATGAATTGACATTTCCGGGATTTAATTCTTTCGGACTGAATGGAAATGTGAAATGGGAACTCAAGACATTTCAAGTGTTTAAAAAACTACACAAACCCTGGTTTTTTGAGCTGTAAACTTTATTAACAATATCTAAAGACCATTTTTGACATTTTTTCTTGTTTGAAATGATTGTTAGAATGAACAGGTTTCATTTAAGCAAGTATAAAAGACTTTGAATTTGAATGTCTTTGAAAATGTTCAATTATTCAACAATTTCTAAATAATATGTCCAAACTTCAAGTGCTCTCTCTCTTCCTGTTCTTTGTTGAATCCCTTATTCTCTAACAATAAGATGATTTCAATAAGGCAATGAGGGTTGTTTTGCTTGTGGAGGTTGGACTTTTGAGGCTCTGGAGGAACGGTTCTTTTCTTCCTCCTGATTTTTTATTGTTGGTTTAACTTCGTGGGTGGACTAGAACAATCGGTCATTGTTGTCTTGGAGGAGAATGATTGACCTGTTGTTGCTCCTCTCAAACGTTCTATAGAACGAGGGAGATTGATTGATGATGACGTGAAGGACAAATTTTGAAATTTTATTTTTGAAGTTTGTAGAGTGAGTGTCGTCTCTATCCGTTATCAAACGGTTTCAGATGAGTGATCAGCTCGATACAATCCATCAAATATTCATCTATGTTGTTGCTTTCTTAATTTTTATTTTTAAACGATACAACTGTCGCTTACGTTTGGGTCTGCATTTTGGAGTGGATTTGAAATCACCTTGCGCTTTCGGCCAGGCAAAAAGAATACATTTGTCCATCAGATAAGGTCTTCATTTTCAATTTTAATTATTGACTAATTTTGTCTTGAGATAATTCTGGCTAAACACTCCACTATTCAATAGAATTTTACTACTATAACTCCCCCAGGGGATTTAAATCCACATTTACGGTAATCATAGCCCCAATTTCATTTCAATTTACCCTGAGCATGTGATACACATTTACTGTCTGTTGTCTGCTGCTCTACATTAATCCGTATAATCACAAAGTAGGAAGGTGTGAAGGATTTAGAGCTTATCCCTTAATCATTACCCAATGTCCCTTAAATCCATTCATCCCTTCAGACCTTGTAAATTGCAAATTGGGAGGAAATGAGGCACAAGGAGTCTGTAACCGAGTTAGCCCGTGACGAACCAAGGGTGTCGATTATTCCGAACCATAACTAATAATATTATAATAGAGACAAGGAGAGGAGAGAAGGAGCCCTTTTGGTCGGAATAAATTGACCGAGTAAGCAATTGGAGACGGTTGTCAATTTCAGAAGCTAATCTTTCGTAGGAATCTCGGCCGAGATAGGGGACAGGCTGAAGTGTAGTTCATTGCCATTTCAGAACAGACTCAAACGACACGGGTTTTTCAGGCTTTTCCAGAAAAGTTTTACAAAAAATTACACAAAGTTTATGAGTACATGTAGAAGTACAGTAAGGCCTATTTTTCTGGACGTTTTTGTATTTTCAAAACGTTGGGGTTTCTACGAGATCGGGACACAGCAGTCGAGGTTCCGGAGTCCCTGTATTTACCGAAATAAGACTCCCCCTGAATAACTTCCCCATCCATGCTTCCTATATCCATAGCTCAAGAGATTTGCAGGTTTGAACGCATCGATAAATAGCATTCACGGTTGTGGAATCGCGGTATTTACTGAAATAAGACTCCCCCGGAATAACATCCCCAGTATCCCCACCCATGCTCTCCTAACACTATCTCAGCTAAGTGTTTCCTAATCAGATTTTGAAGGCTAGCATCTAGCATCTCCTTAAATTTCTGCATTAAAAATCCCAAATACCACCGCAGTTTCTCCAGGAACCCATGACTCCCTTAACCTAAACAAATAGTCTTGGTTTAACTCCAAAAATGACAAAAAATAAAGGTTGAGCTATACTTTCCTAACTTTCTAATTCCTATGTACACATTTACTTAAAATGGTAAGAAATGAAGGAAAGTTGTGAGATATATCACAATGGATTCCTATAAACGAAAGGGCACAATTTCTGGAGTAAATTACAGTCTTGAGTCTCGAGTCTCCTGTCTCGTGCCGCGTAGCTTATGTCTACAAAAGTACAAAGTATTAGAAACAGCAGATTTTTCTACTTTAAACTTTTTCTCTCAAATCCGAAAAGTTTGAAAGTTTGAAGAATTTTGGGTAGCTTAGTACACCTTATGTCATGTCGGGGAAATTGGGTCTGTATAACGTATCCTCACCGTCCCTACTTCGTTACTGTCAATAGCCAGTTGGGGACATTCCTGGGATTCGAAGCTAATTCGAAATACAACTGGGAAGGAAATTGGATGGGCTGAGACTTCATTTCCTAACTCAAGGAGACTCCGAGGAATGTGACAATTACTTATTACCTTTTGCCCTCAAAACACCCTGTCGAAATTCGTAACAAAATTCTACATTTCGAAAAAATTTCTAATCATGAACAATGAACCTAAAAATATGTCCAGAAATAATATTACTGTATTTTGTATTACTCAACAATTTCCTTGTCCATTTAATTTTATTAAAAAATATCTTCGCAAATCATAAAAAAACATATTTTTAGAACTAAAATTATCGAAAATTTCATTCAAGATTTAAAGTCCTAAAAATCCTCACACGTCAAGTTCATTTGAGGAAATAAAAGGGAGTTTTTTATGGTCTAAATTGTAAATTGTACCCAGTAGGGCTGTTATTTGCACTACATCAGGCATCAGGGGGTTCCCTTCTACAAAATGAAATTTTTTAAAAATCTTAATGGTTTAATGCTAATCAGGTCATGACTTTCCTTTGGAATGAAGGGGAATGTATTTAATCTCTCTGTTTCTGTATAAATTTCCAAATATGTAGTAGCAGCAGTTAGATAGATACTGGTGGATTTCAACTTGGGAGTTTATAGATTAAAATTCAACGGCAAATAGGCTTAAATACAATCAAATCCCTACGGCCTAGAAGCAGTCTCCAGAGTGGGCTTTCATTATTGCCCTTTGTCCTCCAAAAGCAGTGAATGTGGATTGTCGAAAACTGTCAATTCTTGATTGTCGAGTCGAGTCCATTGTGTTTGTATTCATTCACACCCGGTCGTTTGGACAAGGCCAGAGGACGACAAACGAGGAAAGCCAACTTGTCCTACTGGGCTATTCATCTCGATTTCTATGGCTGTTATAAGGCCTTTTAAAGGCTAACAACATCCAGATTTATAAGCCAAATCGACAGCAGTTTCCGTGCAGTAAATCCCGCGGCTGGTATTCGAGTAATTAACGACTTACTGCGGCTGCCTTAACGAGGTCTTATAAATCGAAATAAGGCTATGCATAGCCTTTGAAAGAGCTCAAATTCGATAATTAAGCTTGATTCAGTTCTTTAATCAAGGGCTCAAGTCTGAGATCTTCTATTTATTGTGCCAGTTGACGACAAAAACAAAATTTAGAAGAAGGAGGGATGATGAGGGGAAGTTTTGCTATTTATTTGCATAACAATCAACTATCAAGATCAACCCTGAGTCTAACTACAACCCTCTCTGCTCCTCTATTCCTATGTGTGACAATATTTTTGATAAATATTAAATGAAATCTAGCATAAGTTGTACAGGGGCTTCTCCTTTCTTAATCAAGTGTTAATCCTCCCGTTTTTTTGGAATTTTAAAATAAAACTTATAAAATATTTCAAACTCTAATAAGATCTTAAATTTTATGTTATTAATATTAAATTAGGATTTATTTAGGATTATTCATTAAATATCATTTTTGGCTTATAAAGTCCAAGGATAGAACCGTTAATTCGAAATTCGTAGTGATTGTTTAATATCAATAAATACAGATGTTTCCTGGTTAAGGCAGTTTTTAATAGTTTTCGAATTACATCAAATTGACAATCAAATCGATGTTTAAAATCGTCAATGCATGGCACATCGAAACGACGTCGGGAAACTACATCTCAATCCCAAAATTCCGAAATTGAAATCCCCTTCAGCCAGCAGTTGAAATGTTAATAGTATATTGTTAATCTATGAAATCCAGATGGGAGAAACACTTTGAATATTTTACATCTCTACACCATCATCCCCTTCGTCCTCGTCCTCTCTAAAGCTAACTAACAATAATATGCCTAAGCTCTTCTGCACTAAACCCGTCTAAATCTTCTGTAGTTTGTAGCATGGGAGATAATATATAGAAGCTCTGTATAAACGTATAAACTATAAAAGGAGGTCCTAAATCCTTGTTATCTGAAATTCGGAAATGTAATGGAAGGGGAGCTGAATATATCAGGGACAATTTTGTACCAGAATCCAATTTATCAAGTGGACAAAGGGTTCTCCTCGCTCCTTGTTAACTCCTTTCATTCCTGATGACTTCCTTCTACAGATCAAATATACAGAAGAGAGGATATTTATAGGAGATGTAAATGAGGATAGAGTGAGGTCTCGTTATGAGCAACCGAGTTGAAGTTACAGAGGCTGTGATTTTAGTTTGGGAGAAACGAGGGCTCGAAACCCGGTTTTCGAACCAGAGGTACTTCCGGGAGAGAGTTATCCTCATATGAGCTCGTTTTTGTCCCAAACCAAAGCCAGAGGCTCTATATTTAGGTTTTATATAAAAAACAAGTGCTCAAAACCCGGGGTTTTAATTTATAACCGATGTACTTCCAGGAAACTATATGTTCATCATCCTAGCGAGCTCGGTTTTATCCCAAACTAAAGCTAAAGCCTCTATATTTGAGTTTTTGTCCAAAGAATGTCTTAGTTTATGTCCGATTTTAAGGAGGGCTGACTTTATTGTAAGGCACTGGGTTCAGTGATTTGAAATAGTATTTTAGATACAAGTAGTGGACAGTTTAACAAGAGGGAGAGGATTTATTTCAGCCAAATCCGGACTCATTATTATCCGGTTGCTTTTCTCTAATAATGGTGATCAGGCTCGTATGCAATTCCTTTGCGAAATTGTTTGGAAAAATCGATATCCAGTGACTTTGCTTTGATTTTTTTTAGCATTTTAAGACACTATATTGATATTCCTGAATTTACACCGTTTATAACTCTCCAGTTTCATTTGTATAAGATAGTTTTTTAGTAGTCTTGAATCAAGTCAAGTGAGATCAATTTCACTTTGTCAATAGTGCTCTAATATGTTGTTTTTATAAATAGTAAAACTTTGACAAGGCATGACCCGTCTGCTTCAAATCCAATTTATACAGTGTCAATTTATCATGCAAAACGCCAGGGCATTTTTCACACCACTTACAGGGTTCCAGTTGTTTCCTAGTCGGGTGTGACATTTTCCTTATGCATTCAATCTCAAATCTCAATTCAAATGAAAGAGATGACAACGTATTTAGAAACCAAGAGTAGGTAGAGAGGGAACCGAATAATTTCTCGCAACTAATTGCTTCAATTTGTAACAGGAACCGTGACAGGCGATCACACCGTAAAAGTCACGTCTCTACCAGACCCGTTTACTATTTGAACAGAGTGTGGCTATTATGGTTTGGAATTTGTTAGGATCTCAACCGTACATAAAATACCAGTGTCAATATGACCCTAATTTATTGCTATTATTTCAGTCAGCTCGAATTTAAAACAATACCCTGAACTATTCATATAATAAAGCCAAAATATTCATAATTAATTTCAAACTACATATGGATGGAAAATAAATTTTTATACAGTATTTTAAAATTATTTTTTTAATCAGAGATTCAGAGAAGATTGATTGAAAACAATATTCTTACTAATTTATTTGAAACGCAGAAATTACTTGGATGAGTTTGCAATCGAAATATAGAGCTGCGGTGGACGTGTTTTAAAGTTGAACGTCAGATCATTTGGGGTCACAACTTAGAGGAATCACCGAAATTAGTCCCCAGTCCGTCATTCAGATATTCAAAGGATCATTTCATTGTTTCAAAGGACGTCAATTTCATCACATAAAATCCTACTGTGATTCTTAATTATTTACAAGATATATTTTGACCCCGTAGGGGTTACAAATGTGCTTTGGGTCAGGAGTTCAGGAAATCTCGAACGAAAAATGCGTTTATTTTTATTCGACATTCCACATCTTTTTTATACTGTACTTGTACATACATCTGCCTCAAGTTGAAGATCCTGAAAAAAAACAGTTGTTTTTAAATGCATCCTCACACAATGTTTCGTAGTTCGTTGTACTAATGAGTGCACAAATATTTGAAGTCTCTACCGAAAAAAAACACTAAACAAATGTTGTTAGTTAAATTTGTTCACTGATTTCCCCTCCTCCTTGTTGTATGAACATAACGAGAAAAGATGTAGGTATTTATAATATGTAGCCATTTCCATCCGATTCGAATTCGAATCCAACCCGTCAACACTCTAATTAAGCTGTGTACACTTGGATTTACAAATTTTATTTGTACAGTCGAAAATAAAATACAGATGGGAAAAAATCGGCGGAAATCCGAAGCTCGGGCTACAAATAAATCCAGTCCCTCTTGTACGAAGTACAAGTTCCATTATAGTTACTTTACCATTTACACGAAATAAATGATGATAATTCTGTTGCTCAAGTGTTTATTTACCTAATGTTTCATTCGTTTGTTTGAACCTCTGTCAACAGTAGTACATTTTATGGTTGCTGTCGAAAATCATGTATCGATTGTCCTTCTGTTTCAAGGGATATAGGATAGGCTCTGAAAATGCTCCAAAAAGCAGATGAAAAACTCGAGTCAGCAACTGGAATTATTTTATCCCTCAGCTAAACATCCGCCTCTATACCCTCAATATTCATAATCATTATCCCATTTATATTTGTAAGCGAATCCTTGGACTTTAAATCTTGTAATGCTATCCCACTTCATGAATAACAGCAAAACATATTAGGCCTGATAACATAACATTTGAGAAGAACAAAGTAACCAAATACGGTAGGGAATTAGATTATGATAACGAGAAAACAAATAAAAAGGTAGACTTTCAGTTTTAATTATGTTTACTTTAAGGAAATGATAATTTCCGAGGAATCAGAAACCAGCTGTCAGAGTGTACTTACCGATTTATACCATAGACACATTCTTACTGCATTTTGTAACCAAGCATGTCATAAATTTAACGGACAAAATGTCAAATATCAACTTTTAATTATAATTTTTGACATTATAAACCTAGTGGAATCCTGTCATCTATGCTCATTTAAAATTAAATACAAGCGTAAATATCTATTATTGGCGTTAGTTCTAGTATCTTAAAATCCATAAATAGAACCCCATGAATGCAATGTTTCCAACTTCAAGCCCTCAAGGGGGATGAGCAATTATTTAATCAAATAATTACATTATTTTTATTATTATAATTATCTATTTTTCCACATTTCAGAAACTTATAGATTTTACGTTTTCTATAATTTCAGGATTGTCCAAAGAACTGTACTACGTCCGAGAAGGTGTCGTCAATGCTTACGCCTTAAACTTCGTCGTCCCAATCCCGGCCCATATCACCTCCATCCATTTCACTTGGGAAACTCTGGGACAGAAACCCGTAAGTCTTATTTCTTCTTAAAAAATACCTCATCTTCAAATAAACCTGCAAGATTGAATCTATGGAAAACCAAATAATTTCCGGAAGTTAATAAAACTCCGAAAATCGCCATTAAAAAATCCCTGAAAACATTTCATTCACCGAAAGAACCATTTAACATAATAACTATTCATATGATCTAGTGTGTTTATTTAGCCTTAAACTAAACCTTTCATATTCAATAGGAACGGGGAACGCAATTAAATCCCTTACATCACAAACCTGACACAGTTACAAAATACACAGAGAGATCCCTTTGATTTTTTTAACTAAATTTAATGGTGGGTCGTGGTTATTATTTGTTAGTTTTTCTCTACGTTATGGAGGGATAAGGATTGTGGTCATAAAATCTTTTACTTTCCAAAGGGTTTGACAGGCTTTACGAGGGGATGTGTCCCCGATATAGGTTTTTATGTATTTGCTCCGTGAAATTATTATTATTATGCATCTGTATCGTAGTAATAAAGTGCATGAATGAGTATTTCTATAGAATGTAAAGAGCGAGTCAAATATATCATTTTAAAACGATACTGCTATGGCCATGGCTGCGCAATCAATCTTAATGGTTCTGTGAATAAGACATCCAACGATCCAACTGTATCATAAACCCTGTCACTGACGGACATTAATTGAACACATATTTCAGAATTCAATGCTCGTTTTTTAATCATTTTTCCTCAGCTTGACCCTTTCTATATAATAGTCAGCTAAGGATGGGTTTGTTCACATTTTAGCTCTAATGATTCTGTAAATTCTATATTTTTTAATTCTTGGGTTTTTAGGCTCTAAAAATAAAATTGAAGTAGTTCAGTTTCAGCAGGATATTCCACAAGAAATTTTAGAGATGTTTTTCGAAAGTCCTAGAAAAGCTCTTGAGCAAGGCTGATGGATTTTTCAAATCGTAAATCATCTCTGGAATTTGAAATATTTAACTCATTTTCGGAATGGAAGGAGCTCCAGTTTTTAAGACCTAACGTTAAATGAGATTGACTTAAGCTGGAGGTGTCAAAAGAGCTAAGCCGTCTTTTAGTAACTCGTTTAAGTTCTTTTGGCAGTTTGGATCCAATATTTTGATAAAAAGTTGGCCAAAGCTCAATTTTTCATTTTTTCTCCTGGACTCCGACATTGGAATCTAGTATACCGTGTTTTTATAAAGTAGATTCAAATCCCTCGCTCGCAGTTTTTTCGCGATAGTATTTTTGGAAAATAAATTCCATAATTTTAAACTTTTCTATCGAAATTCGTAATGTCGAAAGTTTTTGGAAATTCAACCATTTAGAAAGATTGCAAACAACTCTAGGTGCTAGGTAGGACTTATCGAGCATTGAGCAACAAGATTTAAACTTATTAAATCAGCATTACTAAACAGATATGTCCGTATATTGATAAACTACATCGATATCCCTACCTACTTAATATGCTAATAGAAAGAGGTTTTTGAGACTTGAGACAACAGACGTCATTAGTAAGTCTCATTACCAGATAGCAACATTGCATTGGAGTAGTATTTCGGGCTTAAAGAATTTATGATGACTATCTTTAAGTTTTAGGGTTAGTATGTAACCGTGTTTTGTTAGAACCGGACTTAAAAAACGTGGTCTTTTGAGATTTTATGGTGACCCTGTTTTTGTCGTTCGACAAGATTATTCCATTTTATCACTATAATTGGTAAACTACCAATACCATTCCTATGATTATAGTCAAATTGAGTCTATGAAATTCAGCCCTGCTTTGCAATGTTTGACTTCAATAATCCTGAAAAATTGAATAAATTCAGTTATCTCCAAAACACCTTAAAATCCCATGCTTTTAGTACAATGTTCATCAAATTATTCGATTTCAAAACACCTGAAATAACCAGTTTCAACAAGAGTTACCACCACTGATTATCTTCCTTGTAAAAGATGATCAGCAACTCCTTTAAAAAACACCGAAGCACCCTGTCTCAAATATCCAAAATACGACTAATGATACAAATTACACTAGCCAAAGCTTCCGAAACAACATCCAGCCTTTAAAATCGTGAAGTCGGATGAGGGATTACATTATCCTCATTACTCATATATGTTTAGAATAATAATGACTTGCAGTTTTTGATTCAATTGAATAACACACTCATCTCCCAAGTAGGATTCATGAAATCCGATTAAAAACACACAATACATTCATGCATTTCCCCTTCACCTCTCAAAAATCCTGCAAAAATGTGGCAGAATTGATGGATGTCCCCACCAATCAAAAACTCACTTAAAAGGAAGGCTGTAATATGATAATAAAATAGAATCCTCCAGACTGGAATCCTCAAATGCTTGTATAGGAAATAGAATGAGGATCTTTGGAGAAGGAGACAAAGAATTCCTAAAAGGGTTGAGCCACACAAATACACAATGCAATTCTTCAATTAGGAGTTCCTTAATAAGTTGAATGATTGGCACAACCCGACCTCCTGTTGATATGCAAACACAGACAGACAGACAGACAGAGCGTTTCAATCTTCCGGCCGCCTCTTCTCCCTCTAATTTACAATCTTAATTGATATTTGACAGGGGAACGAGGAAAGCTATTTATTTTTTAGTTCTTTTAAATACTGCAAGTGCAAAATGTTGATTTTTTAAGGACTTTTTGGAAATTGAAGTCGGGAATTTAATAGTATAATATTTGGAACGAAATTATTAGAACCGATTTCGATTACAGAACGAGAGTTTCCTGTTCCTTATTTTGAGGGCAACTTTAAAACTTTAATACACTGACTATATTCGCTATATTATTTAGAGATCAGCTCAGGAATTTAGTACAATTTCGAAATTCAATTTTTTCAGTTTGAGGTGCCAATTAATTGAAATTTTGGCATCAATTTTTTACGTCATTTGTAATTAGATTAAGTTTCCAACCTTTTATCTTGCTCGAATAAAAAATTGAAATGTCAAATTTTATGCCGTTCTACAGTTGTCATATTCAGCGTCGATCGAGTCGTCGGACACGGTAGCCCTTCACAAGCCAAGTCTGAACATCCCTGGGAACGGTTCCATTCCAACGGTAGCAGAAACGTTCGAAATCCACTTGCCATGTACTGGGTTCAGAAGTACGGAAGTCAACATAGAATTCGTCTTAAATGTCACAGCCAACCCCAAGTTCCGGCCGAAGGACGTTACAACCATTAACCTCAAGAGGAAGAAGATATGCCTTGAAGGGAGACCAGGTAAAACATGATGATTTTTTAGTAGAAAATGGGTTAGATACATTTTTCGAAACCCTGTTTTTTTGCCATGAGATATGACGACTATCGAAGAAGGAGATCTATTACACCCGAGGAAATAAATTAAATCCTTTGTCTTCAATTAGGGCAAAACAATAACCCCAAATATAAAAGTCCCCCTTCTCTACCTTGACATTATCGTACGGAAAAGCATGGAAATGCACGTAGGAAGTTAATAACACGTTTTTTTACCAATTTTTACAATTCTAACAGATCCACCTGTGTCAAGTCAAGCCAAGGGCGTGAATGGGAATGGCCACCCATCTAGTCGAAATGCCGGTGGCAGTGGGAGTCAAAAATCCGGTGGTGGTGGTGGTGGCCTAATTGGCGAAGGTGTCCAACTGCCAATTAGCAATAAGAAAGTGAGCAAGAAAGGGCTGAGTAAAAGCCCTCAATTAAATTCCATGGACGAAGTGCCATTCATTTCCGAAGACGGAACAAAAGAAAATCCCCAACTGATTTTGATCATTTTGGCATCGTCACTTGGAGTCATGTTGATCCTCATCACTTTGACGGCTGCTTTGTATCTGCGAGCTAGGAAGCGAACCATTTCTTCCAGTGGCTTTGCCCCTGTGTAAGTACAAATAATTAGTTTTGTTGATTTACGGAAACAGAATGTACAAGCATTTTTAATTAAATTTCCATACCGGAAATAAAATATTTTACACGGATATGAAAATTCATGATCATTTGGGTTATCGATATTCGATAGTCGCTCAACATAACGAGAGATGTTCTTGATTCTTGCTCTCGCATCTCTAACTCGATTAATTATTGCTGTTTCCAATTCTAATGACGAACACTACTTATCTGTAATGTGGTTAAAAAAATTCAGCGAAGGAAGTTTTAGCGAAAGGTGACAACATGATAAATTCCAAACGTTTTTAAAATCGGTGACAAATCTGTAAGAAAGAGTATTATCTTGACGAGGGATGAATTATGTTGCTCCTCCCTTTAGGGAATGAATCAGTTTGAACATTATTGAGGCTGATATTTAGTTCGGGGACTTTTTACTTGCATATCTAAATTAAACTATACCGTTTCCCGGATGTAACATTACAAGACCGACTATATATACCGAGTCGCTTTAAATGAGGGAAATAAATATCCCAGCACTAAATAGCAGGCTCAATAAACCTCCCTTACTTTACTCCTATTTCTTAATCTTTCATAATTAAATCTCAACGCTAAATCCCAAAGTTCTATAGTTAAGATAATGTTGTTGGAGCAGAGGCTCTGCAATAAAACTAAGACATACTTCAACACGTTCAACCCTGATTCAAAAACAGTCTACAAATTACAGCTAAAAACGTTACTTGAATTTGTGCAGATGCCAAATTCCGAGCAATTTAGCTTCAGACTTCGCTGAGTCCTCTCTAGCCCTTCTTTCGGAATGCAAAAAAAATCCTTAGAAGAAGAAGAGATTCATGAGCCTTGAAGCCTTGAAATCTTAAAAGGCTGGAATTCGGAATCCTGGAACCCCAACCTATTATATGAGAGAAAGAGGCAGGAGAAAGTAATAAAGAACTAATGCTTTTATATTTCCGGTCTCTGTTCTCGAGGAAATAAGAAAATGATCTCGAATCTCGAAGAATCAGAGTCAGTCGGAGGGGGTAAAATATGGAAAGGAGACAAGTTTCTTGGACAAATTCCTCAGTCTCAAGACAACAAATCCATTACTTTACAATTGTTCCATTTCCTCCAGAACATTCCCTACCCGACTTATCCTCATTTGTAGAGTATGAATTTAGCAGATCTAATTACAAAATAAATTTGTCCGTCAGCTTAACGTGATCTAGCTGTAGTAAAATTAATTACTCTGCACTACTCTGCAGTTATAGTTGTGAAACGGCAAATATCCAGTTTCTGAATCGGAAATTTATATTAAAATTTTTATTTTTCAGGGACACAAGTCAGAAGGGGTCATCGGGGTCACCATGTGGGTCAGGGCTGGGGACAGGGACGGGGTCAGGGTCATCAGGGGGTAGCTTGTTCCTGAGGCCTGATTCCCCTCATCACTATTCTGCCGTGTCGCTCTGCTCTGGCTCCTATACCTATTCCAGGTTCCCTACAAACAATTACAGTCCCCATTCCCATTACATGGAAATTGCAAACTCAACGATGGACTCGAAATCCAATTCCTGTAAACTGGCCGACATCACTGTCGAGAGGTTTGTGATCATTTTTTGTATGAGTTTTAATTAGTTAATTAGTGGAATATTCTTTTTAACAGGATGATTAGTTACCACTTTTCAATTCACTTACTCAAAATCTGTAAGTTGACGTTCTAAAATTCAGTGCTAACAGAAAGTAACAGAGTCGCGAATGTCATTCTGAGACAAGGAAATGTGTCTGTAAGCTACATTTCACCACCCCTAGTTAGTTGAGTTACAAAACCGGATAGTATTGCCAAATTCGCAAAATTACATGAAAGCAAGGCATTTCATTTTAGAATCTTCCTCTAAAACACGTTTTTTTTTGCAATTTTACGAGCTCTGAACTTTATTGGGACTTCTTAGTTCTTTCTCCTCAACAAACAAACTAAACTGTCGATGCCAATGTCTATTTGTTCCGATATTCCAGGTGCAAGGTACGGCTACAGAGTGTCATAATGGAAGGGGCATTTGCCAAACTCTACAAAGGGACCATTCAAGAGACTGATGGCTCCGAGGAAAAAGTTATCGTCAAGACTGTCAATGGTAAGTCATTACGGCTCAATTACCCCTCCCTGTTCCTAATCCTGATTTCCCTGCTTCTACAGCAGAGTAGTTAACAAAAGTTCGTAAATGTTACACAACTTACAACTTTATAACTTGAAGACTTATTTAGCCAGTAAATCCCCTCCGTTTCTCTTGCCTATTAAGCTGTTAAATGGTTTTTAAAAGCTGTAAAGTCGAACGGAAGTTAATTTGTATGGAATACAAAATACAATACGAAAGGAGACACGGCTTGTAAAAAATATTATGGTGGATTTAAGGTTTTTTTCAGTGAATAAGTAGTAAGGTTTATGCTTGTTGAGTCAGTTTGGTTGACGTTTCAATTTAATGACATGCCAGTTTTTTAAGATTTTATGTCTCTAAGGTTTTACACATGTTCCTGGTACTATAAACTTTGTTAATTAGAGAGAGCTTATTCCGAAGGGGGGGGGGGGGTTATTATTTTGGGTTTTGGTGTTTTAATGTCAATTTTTTAACATTAAGACCTGATCTTTTATGACTGTATTTATTAATCTGTATATTACATTGTAATTTTAAACAGCTAAACTTCGAATAACAGTCCTTGAAACCCAAGAAATAATGAATTTTAGTCGGAGACATCATTTATGACAAAAAATTACTCTTCTTACAGAGCTTTCATCACCAGTTCAAATGGCCCTTCTACTCCACGAAGGGTTAGCCCTGGTTGGGTTGACACATAAAAATATTTACTGTGTCACCGGGGTGGCAGCTGAAGACAGGACGCCCGCTCCCCCCTTCCTCATCTACCCCGATGACGGATTCGAGAATTTGAAAAAGTTAGTAAGGCTTTGATAATAAACACCAGAGTCCAAAGTCGAAATCTCTGCACAATTTAAAACAGTTTAATGCAAGTTCAAGTTCGGATTTAACAATATCCGGTCCACCAATAATTCGAACCGCAAAGGAGAGAGGGGTTTCCTATTTTCGGTTATAAACTTTCCCGACTGAAAGTTTACGTTCCCCACAAGGAATGTTTGGTTTGGTTTTGGAAACCTGGAAGTTTATGATGGAATTTTTAGTTATTTTTTCGGTATTATTTTTCCCCGTTTAGATTTCTGGTGAGCTGGAGATCTGGTGCTGGCAGGGGGATAATAACTCCCCAGGAAATAGTTCACATGGCCATTCAAATTGCATCCGCAATTGCCTTCCTTCACAAACAAAACCTGTTCCACCGGGATCTTGCCACTCGCAACTGTTTGTAAGTCAAAAACATGTCTCCAGAAATGAAAGTTTTTTTTACAGGTTTTAAGGGTTTATTCTGGGGGGTTTAGAGGAGAGTTAGCTCTGATCGAAATAAAAGCTTATATCTGCGCTAGATTTCCGCTTAAAGTGACTCTAAAATTGAAGTTTTAATTTGATTTTAATCGATAATGATCTGAATTAAGAGTTTCGCTGTGAAGATGTAAAGCGTTTTTCTGCTTGTAATTTTAGAAATCAGTTTAATTTGATGTATTTGTCTCATTTATTGACAAACAGGGTTGACAGGGTTGATCATAAGCTGGTGGTGAAAGTGTCGGATGGGGCATTGTCACGGGATTTATTTCCAGAAGATTACCATTGGATGGGGGAGGCTGAGACTCGACCTGTCAAATGGATGCCCCCAGAGTCCATACTTCAACCACGCCCTTCCGCCGCTGCCGATATTGTAAGTTTCGAATGTTGAAGTTCTGTGAATAATGGTATTAGAAATTACAAGTTGTTGTAACGTCAGGATATAGCTTTAATTACCGCAGAGTTACCTCTTGATTAGGCAGTTTAGAATTTCTTCCAGCAAATTCCAAGTTCGACGCTAGAAAAACATGTTCAGATGGATTCTATTTCGGAAAAAAATAAAATTAGATTTTTACAAACTTCGAAAGAAAATGTTTATCTTTACAAATTATAGTAATTAAAGGTGTTAAAGTGAAGACCCAAGTAAAGTTAGTTAGTAAACCATTATTGAATCCAAACAAGATTGTCCAGATTTATTTTGATGATTTTAATAGCTTATTGATTACTGTATATAATTGTAACAAGTTAGGGAATTTCATAGATTAGCCAAAAATATAACCAACCGGGGATAGAACCCAAGTCTCTCTAATCCTAGTTTCAAGCACTTGCCCACTGGCCTAGATGGTATATTAATTAATTGGTATCGATAATTCCTGACTTGTGTTATAAAGAGTTCGTTTATCTCGATCTTCGGAGTAACTCAGAGCCTATTCATGTCATATTAATGCTTGGATAGGTGGAATTTAAATCATAATCCGATGGATTCCTATATTCAGTCTGAGGGAAACCACATCGGGTTATATAATTATTTTAATATCTAACAACCGTTTTTTCTTCGACGGTTCAGTGGTCATTTGGAGTGATTCTGTGGGAACTGTCAACTCTGGCCCAGCAGCCTTATCTAGAAATCGACCATGGTGACCTATTCCGGACCCTGAAAATGGGATACCGACTTTCTCAACCCGTCAACTGCCCCGATGAACTGTGAGTTTACAGATCACTTACCATTATTTGCACCGTTTTCATTTAATTTAGACGTCTACAACAGATCCCCATTAGCCAGTCAAAGTCTATCCTTATATCAGATATCTCAAAATAATCTTTCTCAACAATGTGAAGTAATGACATAAAGCCCTTTTTGGCAATTTTTGAACTGATCGACCTTCACGATTTATCTGTCACGAAAAATAAGAGCATTGCTGTGATTACAACCGAAATATTTACGGGATTGATTACAGGTATTTAAGCATGTTTCGATGTTGGGAATGGGAACCGGATAACCGACCAAAGTGGACGCATGTGATACCTGAACTTCAATCACTTCATGCCCAGTTGGACCAATACGTCTGATTAATCACTGGAATCTCCGCATTTTTTCCTGTCTTAATTGGACTGGGATCTCCAGCCTTTCTCTCTTCTACTATTTGTTCATCAACGAAAAAACCAACTCCACCTCTTCGGGTAAATGAACCCTCGACCTCAATAACAACTTTCTCAAATAAATCCAGCTTTCTCAAGTGAAAGTAAACGAGTTTTCCTGTTCGTAGACCTGAAGAATGCTCTCTGTCCACAACATTTGGATTGTTTGGACAAGGAGAGGCAGAGGACAGTCAATATTTGCCAAGTGAAAGATAATTGTTCATAAAAACCGACACCCACACTTAATGCTGGCCGGGTAATCGAAACCCTTGGGATTAAGTGAGAAAATAATAAGTTCAAGTTACTCCACAAACTACTTTGTGATCCAATATGAACAAATATAAGTCTTTTGTTATACATACTTATATATAGAGTTACTGGTATTTCCTTGGATATGTCACATAAACCTGCCTTGAAATTGAATGTACGTAGTACAAAGGGTGGGGACTTACTAGAGGGGGCAGTTAATTAGGGAACCCACAACACCCACTTAAGTGTGTTCAAACTCTTTTAATCACAGATAATCAACGGTACTGAAAAACAATTTCAAAATCCAATAGCTCTACTAATACGATGCTTTGTGGCACATACCATAACTTGAAACACTGGAGTCAGTCAGTAATTATAATTAACTGGATTTTAAAATTTAAATTTAAACATAGGTAATTTATCAAGGTTTACAATACCTTGCTCTAACTAGTACCATCCCAAATCTTAAATTCCAAACAGACTTATAATTTCCCATCATTTTACTTTTAAAAGAACGAAGAATTCCGTACTCGAAGTATTTCCACACTGTTTATCCAAGATTATTAAAGTCCATTATTGTGAGGATTTATTACCTCATTAACTAACCCCTCCACATTTACAACTTTAAGAACATGTTAAATTCATTTATGCAGCATCATGTGTACGATATTTATCATTACAAACCACTAAATACTACAACCTACAACCCTACCGAGATATAATTTATTAATGTACATTTTCGTAGTTTTTACGATAAGATGTTGACGATAAAAACCTAAAATGCGTGTATACCTTTTTGTTGTATAAACTTCATTAGAATTTAATTACGAGAGGTACTTTCGGGATAGGGAACTCCGTTGATTGATGTGCATCAAATGTGATCGTAGTGATTATAATATTAACATTGAACTTGAACGATGGTTAAAATACCCTATCGACTGTAACTTAAAAATAGTAATTATCAATCGCTGTTTTTTACGATTTTGTACGTTATCGAAAATCGAACGTAATAACTGTAATGCATAATATTTATACCAGAAATAAATCCGAAAACTTTATTCGAATTTCAAAGAAAAAAATCCATAACACTATTTTATTTTCATAAAATCGGAATTCAATCATTCTTGCAAAAATATCAGAAACTTTAGAAATGAAATTGAAAAGATCAAAATGAGTTAGTTGAAGTGCAAAGTATTTTTGGAAGTATTTCTCATAATATCACCATATAATAACACTATTCCATAACCCATTCTTCAACACAACGTTGAACGTATAAATATGATTCTGAATTATCATTAAATTATCCCTATATTCTATATATTAAATCACGTAATAATAATTCTATACCGTACAACGTGCAATTCCAAAGGAAATTGGCCATACAAATATCCATATAAATATACGGACGGACATCATGGAGAAAATCGAATCTTGGAGATTGCTCCGTTATTTATATCATCGCTAGGAAATGCCCGAAATGGAATGACAAAAGTTTCCCGATTTTCCAAATCTACATTTCCAATCCCTTTGAGTGTTCATGGCTTTCATTCAAAGGGTTTTCTGAGTTTGATCAAAAAAATGTGACTGTTAACTATGGGCGTGAATTATTTTTTTCTTTCCTAGGACAAAATAATATGACCACAGTAGTACTAGTAGTTGTTGGTCATAATTTTTGATCGCTCTTTGACATCTAATTGTACATTGCAAAAAATTCGAAAAACTAAGAATCAGATTGCGGCAAAGACTATTAACAACCACTAATTCTAGGCACTTTAGCAGATTGTCTTTATAACTGAAAAAGTATCCCGATATGGGTAGTTCGCCCGTTTGATTTGTATTAAATCCCAGCAAGGAGGATCACATTTGGTCATTTCAATCTTAATTGTAAGTAAAAAAAAAAAAAAAAAAACAATTTCCACCAAACAATAATAATAATCTCTCTATCATGTCAATAACAATTGCAAAGTAATATAAACCCTTGGGCCAGTGTCCCTCCGATCCGACAGGAGTGACGATGTCCAAAAATACAAGGGACCTACCGTGACCAAATCAATTCTATTTCCATGAAGCTAACCCGTTCAGCCTCCAAGGACATTAAAAACCGGGTATCTTTCTATCAAAAGTAACAGGCGGTACTTTCTCACCGAATTTCTCGTATTTGGTTCCATTTTTAATAGAATATCACACCTCCCCTTCCACTATGCAATTCCACTCCGATTTCATTTTCTACGGAATAATTTATGGGCCTTCTGAAAACCATCCCGTATCGGACCTCGGACGTGGGAGAAAAAGCGTCCGTCCATTCATTACATTACAACCCTTTTCTGAATGGAATATAACGGGCAAGGCATTTTTAATTGAATATTTTGAATCATTTTAGCCTAATCTCACTTCATTTGACCTGATCTATCAGATAAATCAGTTGTGATTATCCCCGGAATACAAGACCACCCGGAATAACTCTATTTCGAGAACTTGAAATAATGTAGGAGCATAAGACGATCTCCGACATACTATTTAGCATGTTATGATTCGAATACAGTAATTAAAAGTCCCTAAAAATCCCATATTTTAAATTTGTCACCCTCAAATTTGTGACACTGATTTGTCCCCACATTTGTCACCCCCTCCCTTCCCCTAAATCCCTGTTAAACTATGACCTGACCTTTTCCCCCTGCATTTTCTACTATTATCATTCTATACCACAAAAGAATGTTATTATGTTTCTGCTGTTGAAATTTCCTCAAAAGTTTCGTCTCAAATCCGGAACAGTTCCGTTTGGGTTCAAGAAGGGTGCATTGGGATTTGCATATAAATAAACGGGAGGAGGATCTCGTCTGCACAAAGGAAAAGGTGTGAAGAAGATTCCTTGTATATTTTATGAAGTTTGGAAAATGGGATTGAATTTTCTCCTTAACAGTCCGTTTCTCTCTGCAACAAATCCCCGTCTCGAGTCTCGACATTACGAAAAAAATCGGAGATGCTATATTAATATTAATATACACTATATATAGTACAGAGTTTCCAGTTCCGGGTTAAGTTCCCCAACTGCATTTGTTTAAACAGCTGGTCCCGTTTTCGGTTCCCTTTCCTGGATGACGAGGAATGAATTAACGAGATGCTGGTACATGGTTAAATATGCCGTAATATAGGCAGTCTTTCCAAAGGGTTGTTTAGAAATGCTTGGAAATGCCACCCTTTTTCCCAAGTAAATCTGAACAAAATCCCCCGAAATACAAGCCCCCCGTTTGGAAGCAGTTTGAACTTATATAAGGTACTCCGAAATAAGAGCCCCAACCGTCATTTTGAGATCGTTTTAAGTGTTGCTGTATCTACAAAAAGGCTCAAGGTTGGAGAACAACTTGAATGTGAGTTTTTTTTATATCGAAGGCAATTCACTTGTATTTAATGTCATAAAACTTTTCCAGATTCATTGCTCAATAAAAATAGGACCCTTTTGAAGGATTTATAAAAAAATTAAGAGAAAATTCAAAAAATTCACAAGCTCTCTGAACGGCCCAAGTATAGTGGCAGAAATATAATCATCGGAAACATTTAATGTTATTTATGCACTGAAATACACATAGTAAAGTAACGGCTCTGGTAAACCCAAAGCAAACCAAAGCAGAATATTATTAGGACCAGAGACGAGAAGAAGAACGGAGGTCGAGAATCCAGAAAAAGCCTTAAAATATGTGCACTTCTGCTTTGCATTAATACATTATCCTCTAATGTTCTTGTTGAAAGGGACCCAGTTTAACTTTCAATCATCCGACAAGTTCATCTCGTCTGTTGCAATCAATGTTAGGTCTGGAGTTTCGTCTGGCTTGTTTCTGGGCGACGAAAACACAGCTTTTCTGATTTTTTTTTGGAAATTGTCCGTTTCCAGAAATTTTGACGTTGTATTCGGTTTACTGCAAATGATTAATTATGGTTTCAATCTTCAGATTCAATATGTTTTTAACATTGCATTGGTATCAAATCTCAGGTTACAAAAACGAAGCATCTGCATTTATTCGCAAATTTTGAGTACATTTTGTAAAAAAAGGTACTTTGGTACAGTTTATTGTAGAAAACACTTTAATTTTGACAACAATTTGACCTGCTCGTACAGTCGACTATCTAGGGCCACTTTTAAGCATTTGATTGATTCTTAAAATTGGAGTTTTAAATTACATCGACGACCAGTAAATTTGCCGACTAATCCGGTTCTTCGTAAATATGTATGTAGGCTTAATAAGATGACTTGCATATGAAGCTCCTATTATTACAGAGTATATACTTATTCAATTTATGATAAAAGCATTCAACCATGACTCATACACAGATAGTAGGATAGCTCCTAAAAATACTTCTAATCTAATCTCAAGCTCAATTCTCTATTCACACACAAATAATTTAATAACTTTATTACACCGACACAGAAGCAGAACGCAACTGTCCAGCCATATGGGGGGGTTGATAATAATATTATTGCTGTTGCGATATTATGACGAATATCGGGCATTATTAGAGGAGAACCACCATAAATTTGTGTAAAATTGATCAGGGAATTTAGTTTTTGAATACAATTTAAATTTTTCGTTTTTGAAAACAAAACACGGGTGGAAATACCCCTTTTTAAGGACTGACATTTTACAAATTATTATATGTATGATTTCAATCCATTCTGGACAGTCAGGTCTATGCTGGTTACATTAGTGCTGAATGAAAACCTTATTGTCATTAATGTTCAAAAAATAGAATCTAAACAACGTTTAAATAAGTCGAAGCCCAAATCATATTCAACACTTAAGTCTACAGAATCTACCGAAAGCGACAAGCAAGCTCTATCGTTAGAAGTAATTTATTTGTTTCTAAACTTTTATAGCTTTTCAATGTTAAGTTTTTTTTAAGAAAATGTAAAGATCCTAATTTTTTAACCCCTGAAAAATCCGATTTAAATATTTAAATGTCTCTGTCTCTGCCAACTCTTTAACATTTAAATAATTTCAAAAATCGGATGTCAAGTCCCTATTTTATGATCTTGTTGAGTTTCAACAATTTTTCAACAAGATCAATATAAAATCGCGCAGCCAATTTTACCTTTTTATCTATATGTTATACATATAACAAAAAGCAAGCATTTCTGAGAGTTCACTCTCGAATTCATTTCTAGTCAGAAGTATATGAAACGAAATTATTTTTTTGCTTGCTTTATATTTAGAATCCCTTCAAAATATAAATTCATTACCATCATTACGTGGTTTTTACTCTTTGAATTCAATTGAATTGTCCACATCGGCATTGTTGAAATTGGTTATTGTTGTTAGTCCAATAATTTATTTCCAGTCAAATTCCCATCAGCAAACTAGTAGCGACAATTCTAATTCATCATTCATCACCCTTCCACGTTCACGCCCTCCAGACAAGATACAAACAAGATAGAAATAAAATACCACCGAGGGTCTAATAATTATCATTAGCATTTCTAAATAGCCCTTATTTGTCCTCTCTTTTCAATCTGTTGAATTTCTCTACCTTTTCTATTATTATTCCAATTTCCAAACAAGAGAAAAAATCTACTGAATCTAAATCCAATAGTAATGATCCAAGTTGAAAGTTTTTTCGTCATCTTCGATTCTTCTCATGTCGAGACGAATTCATTTGAGGCGGAAGGGTTGTGTTTGAGAAACCTTAAAATTCTATAAACTTATTGTAACATTATGTTCATACTTCTATTTATGGCTATTTGTGGTTAGGTTTAACTGCAACTTATTGCACTTATTAATTTATTTAATTTAAAGTTAGAAGCTAACATTTAAGCAAAAAATCCAATCAATTACTTTTGAATTTGTTCTTTAAAGTCCCCCTTCATCCTTGGGACTAGGGCATTAAAAGTTCAGAATATTAATGTTTTTTGTTTCCGTAACGTTTTGGAAACGATAGCGTTAGATCTTGCTTGTTGATTTTGATCATTTGAAAAAATATTAGTTGGTTAGATAGACTTCGAGGCGACATGGGTTTCAATATATTATTATGTCGTAATCGTAAAACTAAAATTAAATCAGACTCAGTTCATGATTATATGACTAACTAAATCTATTGTCAATTTCGATTTATGTAATTTTGTATCCCGTTTTCTGGAGGTTCGTATTATCTATTCCTGTATTGGATGTTCTATGTTCTTCAGAGGCAACTAAATAAGTAAAAATATCACAGAATGTTTCAGGAAAGGGTTGGACAGTATTTTATATAAAAAAGGGCTTATCATACGATCTCCTATGACCCGCTTTTTATTATTCTATTATTTTTTATGACCGTAATGTGTTTGGATTGACTTGTAAAAATCTGTGTGAATGGTAAAGCGTACAACCGCAATCAATCTTCTTTGACGTCCAGCTTCTGTCCTTTGAATGAGTGTGGTCGTGGTCACATAAATTCAGTTAGGACTTCACCGATTGGCATTGTTGAAGAATTTACTGTGAAACCTAGCACAAAAAAATCAATCAAAAATCGTTTTGACTTTTGACCCGTTCGTTTTCACTAAAATACTATAATGAGTAGGGTTAATTCCTGGATAAATCGATAAATATCGTATTCGGTATGCGTATTTAAATAGAGTTGCAATGTGTATTGAGAGGTTAACACCCCAATTAACACCACAGTTAACATTTTTCGGATATATTAGTTACGTGTAAACCAAGGCATATAAAATGCTTTATTGAAAAATCGAAAATGATCTAAAATCGTTATGATTTCTTACTTAAAAGACTCATTATAATTTTTTACAATTTTTTATAGCTTCTTCAGAATATTGAGCAAAAAACTGGTCAAGTCAAGCTGCAAAGCTACCTCATTTTCACGAAGCTAAATAACCTAACCGAGAGAAGAGATGTAATAATAGCAACACTCCAAAAATCCCAACCCGTTCAGCTTAAATTAATCTCCTCCTGTCAAGCTTAATAATTCCTAAATATTCATGTGCTCGCAAGTCTGATGAAACTTTATTTACATCTTCTTCTACTACACCAAGACCAACAGTTCTCCATAATATTATCACAACCATAAGCATCATAATAATAGCAACAAAATAACAATATTGTACCTACCAACTGACAGAATTCAGGATCTGAAAAGAAAAAAACCGAGGACCAGACTCGAGTATATTATGAATAAGATCTCTTTCGTACTGTGGTTGTAACTTTAAGGTGGGATGAAAATAAGCCCATGCCCAGAACCCTGTCCCTATACTGCCTATATGATCTTCTGCAGTACTCCTACTTTGATATGAAAAGTTGAAGGAGGGTTGAGAATTTGAAATATCATAATAATAAGTAATAATCATTCCAAGTGAACTTTTCATTGTGAATTATTACAGGCTGTCTCAGCATTAACATATCAAGACATTTTTTCTCACAAGCCTTAGCATCCCCTCATATGGGTCATTCACAAACAAAAATAAACATCCTTTAATAACTGCCCCCCCCCCTGGAATAAGCAAAAACAACCCGAAGGTGTAGATTTAACCGGTTTAAAAAATACCGATGTAATTTTAAGTTGTAGATAGCGAACGGCCCTTTAAACCTCTATGAAAAATTCAAGATCATGTTGAATAACTAAATTTAACGAATTTGAAGCTCCTCCGTATGTGTATTCATTCATAGATTCAGACGTGAATTCCCACAAGAGAGTACGAGTACGGCCCGATCTGTCAGTCATTTGTAAGAAGTTTGAAGCTGACAAGACATGAACATGCACATACATAATACTAAACTAACTGTTATCATTATGATTATGAATTAAAAAATCCGAATGCTTATAGAATTATGTTGATTGAGCTTCGGGATACTGGTCATAACATCGTGGTTTTTTGCTGTAATTTTTTTTAGAAACCACGTGTGTAAAGTTCATGATACAAGTGCAGTACTGGTTCTTCCTTGTGGGAATTGGAAGTGATTCCAAAGCTATTTTGGAAGTTGGTCAGATTCGGTATTGCAAAAAACCTCACGAATTTCGGACACTGATCTACAAGAATGGATATAGCTTGGTTCCTTCCTTAAAAACGTATTATTAATACGACTCTGAGATACAATTGCCAAGTTTGGATTGATAAAAAATATTATGAGGATAGAAAAGATCTGTAAAATCGTGATGAGATGTGCAATGTGTGTGTCTCGATGTTTTAAAATGCGTATGTGATCCTGCACACACTACATTGAGTTAAATATCTTAATACTAAAGGGCCGTACTAAATTAATAAATGTATCTAGGTACTTTAATTGTAATTTAAAGGGACAGGATTGAGACAAGTTTTAAGTTAACTTAAAATGCTTTATTGAATATTCATCGAAATACAACATGGAGTTAATTTTTAGTTTGTTAGGGAGTCTTATTTCGGGGGGGGGGGTTAATTTTTATATTTTTTTCTTGTTTCTAAAGACCAATTTTGTTCCTAATTGCCTGGGGACTTATTCCGGGGATGGGAGTAAATTATTCAAACAAAAAGCAATAGAGTTGTACAAATATTTCCAAATTTATGGACGACCCTCCCCTCAAGATGAGAGTGAGTAAATGTTGATGACGAGAATCACTTATGTTTTGGTGCTGAGTGATAAATCGTAGCTTGTTTGACTTTTCCCATCAACTGGTTACTTTTTTATTAACTCTCTGCCTCCTGGAATCACACGAGCAATTTACAAACAAAAAAGCTATAACTGACATTACAAATTACGGAAGCATTCCAGCTCCTCACTTTCCTTTGGACAAATTAACTCTTAATAGCTAGTGACAGGGAGCATTGAATTGGGTACTTTTTTGGAAATCGGGGAAATTAAAATGAGTTGAAAATCATGTCTGATTTTTAATACCCGACAACGCAATGGAAGCTCTGAAACTCGAAATCGAGATGTAAACGATCTCAGGAATTTGAGATATTTATTTCAATGTATCCTAACTTCAAGAGTGAGATTGACTTGAACCAGTGAGGTGTCAAGAGTTACGCTATCTAGCTTTAAAGGGTTAGCTCTTTTGGCACTTTGGAATCTAATATTTAGATTCAACTTGGCTACAACTCAAGTATTTCGATGATTTTAAATCACTTTCAGCAAAACGGCTCCAAGAGGCAATATTGAGTTGTGTAATTGACATTGATTGAAAATTAATTGAAATTGAATTGAAATTGTATGTAGATTGTATTAATAGAGGTGTCTATGAGTCAGACTATCAACACTAACAAGGGAGAAAATCTATCTTTTTAATATTTAAAAAATTAGAGACCACCAAAAGGAATGTGGTCTCACAAGTCTATCATTTTTCGGAATTTGTAAAAAATTGTATGTTCAATTTTTAATAATTTTTGCCAAAAAGTACCGTAAATTAGTGACATACTAAAATGGCTCCAAGTCCTCCCTAGGCTGGAGATTGATTAGTTGATCAGAAATACAACAATTTCGGAAATAAAACCGAAAAACCGATCTTAAGATAATTAATTCCGGAAAAGTTGCATCAATAAAAGTACTGCACAGTAATTATTTTTCAGATGTATCATACATCAAGCCAGGAAATAGTAAAACTCCTCGTAATATATTCCTTTATCGAATTAGAGTTTGAAATGCCAATCCCCCGGGGGGACTAATTCCAAAATTTACGGTAACGTTCCAAATCAGAAGTGAGGATGACTGACATGTAGGCTCCAACGTGTCCAAGAACTTGTAATAAGCCTACCAAAAAAGGAAACACAAACTCCACTTCATTGTATTCGACAACAAGTCTCACGTCTCCATATTTTGTCATGAATTTTGATGTGGATTTTTTTTCTGACTGAATTCATATTGTAATCTTGGGTGCATTGATTCCTAGCAATGTAAGATGATTGGACTGTAGGCTGTAAGTTAGGTATATAGAAATTGCGTAACCCTAATATTGGAGATACGCATCGTTCCTACATTCTTATAGTCGAAAAGAGCAATTTTCAGTTTTTAATGTCAATTAATTGAGCTTACTAGTTAAGTCATACGAATCAAACCAATTGCTTATATATTGTCGGTGGAGTTTCATTCCCGATCCTATACCCTGACCCTGATAAATCAACAACAGATTTTGCCAAAGAATCCACAACAAATGAGAGACAGTAGAAAATCACAGACAAAATAAATCCGACATTTACATCCCAATTAAAGACTTAGTTGTTGTAAAACTTCTGGGAATTGAAAACAATTGCCTGTCTCTCCTTATAATTGTGTGTACAGTTCCCATTGTAAAGCAATATTAATCTTTGTAAATTCCAAAGTTATGATTGTATGGAGAGGAATATTTGTTTTGTGGCTCAAAAGATGATTGACATGAGGCTCCAACACTCCTTACGAACCGGCTCAAATAATTCTAGAACAATTATTACTGGGTTAACTTTAGCCATATCCGGTTTCCCATACAATACATGATTCAGGGGATTTTCAATCGGGATCACACTGGAATAAAATTGTAGTAGAATTCTTAGTTTAAAAACGTCTGCTACTACATGCCTAAAATAAAACCTTACTTTAAAAGCCACGAAAATTTTGAACATATATCAACCAAGGGATGAAATACATGTCGAAACGGTCTAATTTTTTTGTATATTTTAAATTACTTCTGGCTGAGCTTACGTCCGAATAATGATGTTAAGGTTGTGTATGCAGACAATTGTGTGTACATAGGATTTTAATTTTAATCAACTCAACTTTATGCTTCCTCATCATGGTAGTAACTTCTTAGATGATGATTTAATAAAAATCCCATTGTCTGGTCATTTATTATTACTTGTATCTAGTCTACAATGCTGGGGAAACGAAAAATTATGAATGGTCTTGTCTCTGCCGAAATTCTGTATTGCAGCATTGAATTAACTAACTATGAATTTAAACAAGTGCAGTTCTCTAGATTCCATTGTTGCTCTTTTTTCAATCCTCATTCTTATCGCTGGATTAAAACGTAATGATCCTGATTGAAGTGTACCAATACATCTCACAATCAGTATTAAAAGCAAATGGGCAATTGATTTAATTTTTCAATTAGTGACACATGTGAAGCTACTTGCCTAATGTTAAAATATTCAATATATTGTTTTTTCATTAAAATTCTGATAGATAAACGGCAAATTGTTCGTAATTTTTCATGTATTTTAGAATTTAAAAAATTCCCTAGGTTTTTGCAAGACCTATTTTCATGTCAAACTATGATCGCCTCTAATTACGTATCAGCATCAGCTCGTGGCTAGTTTGGCCTCGAACTCAAACGCTCTACAATCCTAGAATAATTAATTTTTAGCCATCTGCTAAGAACTGACAGAGGAGTACTCCTGGCTTTCAAATCCTGAATCCAAATGTACATACAACTCTAAAGAAGCTTTAAAAAGAAGCTCAACGGATTTAAATGATTTTTAATTCATCCGCTTATTCCATATTTGCATTTCCATTCAATTAAGCTTTCGTTTCAAGATCTTACTAATAGCTAGTAGGCTCCCATTTGGTTGGGCTGGAATAGTAATAAAAAACGAATCGTAGCCAGATTCTGTGTTCTTTTATACGAGCTAAAGTAAAGGAATCAAAAGTCAGATGTCTGATATATCTGTCAGTTTTTCGGCTTTTGAACATTTGAACATTTGAACTTCTCTCTCCTGTCTCTTGTTCCATTACAATGTTTCCTTCTCTGTGATTGAAATATGAAATGTTGTTGGTTTTATTTATTTCAAACAAATTACAGTCTTTGCTAGCTATAAAGAGCTTTGAAATAGACAATCCCATTTTGGTTTGGGAGACTTTTTTATGCTGTATTTTTTTGTAAGTAAGCTTTCAGGCGATTCTCCGAACGTTTTTCCACGTGGTTTATCCCACTAAACTATCGTTGTAAAACACCAAAAATCACGATAAAACTCTAACGGAGTTACTTTTTTAAATTTAAAAATCGTTTAGAAACTACTAAAATCTAAAAACTAAAATCTACAGCAATTTTAACCTTACTTTTCCGAGTAATTTTCCTGATTTCAAAGGGATCTGACTGTACTCCATCACAAATCTATTATGAAACATTAGATATTTTAAGTAAACATTTTATTCTAAAGTGAACTGGAGGATGGATTGATGGTTTATTGTATTTGTTAAAGCTCATATAAACGTCTCTGAATTGCAATCAAGGTTTCTTTGAGATTTGAAGATGTCCGAAGGATAGAGGAGAGGAGACAGGAGGATGATCCTCATTTAAATATTCTGATCTGATGGATTTGCCTCTTGGGACTTGTTACTCTTAAATAGAAATAAAAAAGAACCTGGATTATTAGAAAACAGATTGATGATATGAACATTGAATATCCAGCATCGAAGGAATAATTTTGTGTATTTGTATGTACACTAGGTGCGTTTATTCGATTGACGTGCTTGAAATTTTAAATAGTATCATTTCAAACTGTCGATAAGAAGATATGAAATGAACATCACATACTTTTACTGATTTTTGAACATGTATACTGACTGCAAGTATTGAATTGAAATGTCCTACTGTTTCGTCTACAGAATATGAATCAATTAGTCATTTAGCAATAGCATGCAAATAAAGTTATATTTATTATTCCGTATTTTAAGATGTATCAATTACAATTTTTGGGGCTGAAAATGTTTGATTAAAGGCAAAGCTCTTGCTGGAAAAACTTCAAACTGACAACGTTAGGGATGGGAACTTGGTAGTAGTTGACACGGAACCGGAAACTCAATTCCTCGCCTTCAGTAAGAACTGCATTTTCGTCCCGATTGACCATACTGACGAAGCCTGACTCGGGATCGGAATTTGCCCAAACGTCCCAAACCTGATATTTAGAGTCAATTAAAATTTTAATTTCATAAAATTTTTAAAGAAATCACGATTTAAAATTGTTTAAAATAATTCCACTCACTCCAATGCCCGTGAATTTCTGGTCAAACTGAATATCGACATTCCATCCCGCTTCTGTCGTCGTCTGAGGGACAATAAAAGTGACATTTCCCAACCAATCTCCTAAACCTTGTCGATCGTTTACTACTACGTTGGAGCAATCCAAAGCAGATGCACTTTCAATCGAAATCAAAGCGATGAAGAATAGTGCAAAAATCCCGAGGGATTTGATTAAGTTTGAACTGGCCATTTCGAAATTGCTGACAATATCAGTCTCAGTTCGGATGCAATAGTGATTTGAGATGGATTCGTAACTGGACAACGGTTTTATAACTTATTGCCAAAACCACCGATCGACCATGCTAATTAACTTTTGAAGTGTCGAGGCTTGAGCAATGGTGGTGAAGAATACTGTTATTCATCAATAAAGTATATAGATTGATTCTGATCAAATTTTAACCAAGATAACAATAAAGCAGTGCAATTTAATTAAATTGTGCAATACTTTGCATAATACATATCTCCTAATCGCTGCGCATCAGTTGACAAATTCAGAAATGATACAGAATATACATCCCCGAAATAAGCTTCCCCACCTATCCGTTCAATGTTTAAGCAGCTGTCATTTACCAAAATTTTAAGAAATAACTCCCTAAGGAACTTATTCCAAGATTTAAGGTTTGCATAAGTAAAGTATCTGGGAAACGCATGATAATTTCGACTGTACACCCAGATATTCATGATTTTATTTTGAACGCATGCCGGTTGTGATAAGGATTGATTATGACGCTAATAGGCTTGAATCGTGTTTAGAAAACACTTGAACCTTTACAGCTGTTTAGCATATGGATGGAGATGGAGAGTACAGATAATAGATATCGGCTTTAAATTATCTTCAATTGAATAGAAACGGAAAGGAAGATCGTTCTCATTTCATTTTCATTTTAATGTGTCACTTTTTAATTCGGTATTTACGTAATAAACGTCTTTGTCGACAAAAATATTGTGACCAGTCTTGTTTGATTGGGTGAATGTACGTATTCTCTTGGTTTCCTTTGGGAGTTTTCCGGCGACATAAAAGACACACCGGAAACCTATATATGTGAAAGTTGATATGCGGATAAATCTACATTTTCTTTAAAATTCAAAACTTCGTTATTTTTACAAGTGACTGGAATATATACATATTTTTTTTCAAAATCTGGTGAAAATTATTTAGTTCGGGTTCTAACTGAAAACTTCTGGAAAAGGATACCCAAAGAGATACAATATATACCAATACCACTGCTTTTATGGAATTTAAAATGTGCAGTGGATTTGTGTTTTTGGGTTAAAATTCCCTTTTCTAACTGAACGTAATTTAAAAGACTCCGTTTTATTCAGCTAAAGATTTACGACCAAATATGTTGTTGATATGGCACTGCTACTATCAATTCAAACAAGACAGAGTTCGATATCGAAAAAATTGAGACTGACACTGACAACTCGGGTCTCATCTCATGTTACATCCAAACGGGGTTCGAACCTCGGTTCATGATTCGTACTCATTTATGTTAATTTATGTCCTGGAATATGGAGCCCCTGTTGTATTTAATCAATTATGACATTTTACAGCAATCCTCAATTTTTTTAAATACACAATGCACTAGCCACTTGAAATGTTTGGTCACTTTTGGCAGATTTAAAAGAACATCAGCCCACTTTAAAAAAAATATGCGATCTTCTTTAACAACCATTAAAACAACAAGTATGCATTATTTTTTGCTTAAGATTATATTCGGAATCTAAATGCAATACAAGTGTCCGCGAGCAACACAGAGTAAAATATAAAAGAGAGATAACTCGTATGAAAAAGTGTACCTAAATGTTAGGATTGCATATTTTTTGAATCTTTGTCTTTATTTCTTATCACTTCCATCGGATAGAAGTTGACGCTGATGTTTCAGCGTAACGCTGCCATAGCTGCTAGTCACTTGTGAAACCAAATCAAGTGAATTCATCCGTGGGAAGAGCTAAGAAGTAGAAATTGAAGTTAGCAGTTTAAGTATAGGTTTATATATATGTAAAATATAGACTACTAGGGATCTAAAGCTAAAATGAGTAGTTTGTTGCATTCATATCCAAGATATGTCATTGATTAATAAGTCCATGCTGTTAGGTTAGTTAATTAAAAGCTGTGAACCTTGTAAATAAATAATTAGTAAATCCTAATGTTATTTAGGTAGGGTTGCATTATTTGTAATACTAGGAAATGCTATGGGCAGGGAAAGGGAGAGAATTACGAATTGAGTTTGGGAGTAAGTTGTGCTGTACCTGTCATGAAGCATGAATATGAAATGCATGATAATTAGTATTAAGATTAAGATTAGGCTGATATGTAAACTAGTTAAGTTGCAACCGAAGATGGAAACATTATAAGTTTGTAATGTTATATTATATGTGAAATGAAGTATATCTTTAAGATAGTATGTAAGTTCAAGTTATATGGAATTTGTAAAGTCACTGGGCTTGACCGGGACTACGATAAAGAAAACTTAGAGAATCGATGTACAGGGAAAAAGTCTTTCTTGTCTAGAAGTTTTTTTGTGTCTAGAAATAGGATTCTAGAATTTTTGTCTTCTACCAGAGTTCATGGAACTCAGAGCATTTTTTGTAGATGTTCCACTTTAATATTATTTGTAACGGGAATAATTCGGGGATTATTGGGAACTTTCAGTAATTAAATATTGTTTTTAATTAGGAATTCCGTAATCGCCTAGTCTACTCATTTCACCGAATACATAGGTATCTGGGAGGTCATCTTGGTTAACCATATTGGGTTAATTAGTGAAATTGAGAAAATAGGGATTTAAAGTTTAGAGTTCATCCAATCCACTTTCAGGCATATGTTTTACAGTCCACATATACATCATAATTAGTTGCTGACCTGTAGATACGCTACAACAAGTTCAAGTCTTTTATGAAGCCATAATAGACACACAATGTTATCAAGTCGCTATTGAGATGATAAAAAATGATCATGGTTTTGTCGACAGAATACAAATCAGTTAAAAATCCATGCGAATAGTCTTTGTTTATTAGCTCGCCTATTAAAAATAGGTTTAGAGCTAATGAAGTCAACCAGTCCGTCCGTCCGTCCGTCCGTCTGTCCGTCGTTTTTGTCAATGTAAATCAAGACAAAGTTAAACAGCCTAGAAGCAGGCCGGATTAGAACCAATACAATTTTTTTGAAATGGAAGCATAATATTCGCTAGTGTTTATCAAATTCCGAACACAGAATTAAGTTTTAACATAATTGTATTGGTTTTAATACCAAATTTTTATATATGATTTTTATCCTTTTTTCTAAATATAAAACAATTTTGAAAAATTTTGAGGTTTGATATGAATTGTGAAACATGAAAATGATTTTCGAGGAAATCGTATTGGTTTATATATCAAATGTTTTTTAAAGAATTTATTTTTCTTTAAATAGATAAACATATTTGGAAACAGGAATGATACATATAAATCAATACGATTTGAAACAATAATAAAATTTTAAAGGAAATTACATATTTTCTATACAGAACAACAGTTTAGGGTTCGTAAAAGCCTTAATTGGGGCATTTCATAATATTGTTTCATGAACTGTTCAAATTGATCCAAAAATAGAATCTATAATTCAAAAACAGTGTTTTAAGTAGATTTGAACCGCATTTGTCAAACAACAAAATAATTTTTAACGAAATTGTACAGGTTTAAATAGCAAAGTGGATGGACACATTGGGAAACAGTTGTATTCAATTAAGTTTAGGACAATTCTCAAATATGCAGTTTCTTCAAGTATTTTCTATGGAGACTATCTTTATCGTCTCATAGTATATTATTGTGGATGTAAATCAATTGACCATATAACAATTACTAAAGCTTTGGGATTAAGAAGCGATCGTCTAGGTGAATGTAAACTACGATATTTTGATCTTTTACAATTGATTTTTAATAGTTTTGATTGTTATATTTAAACCAACACGATTTCAAGTAATATTGAACAACAATATATATTAATTTTGCGAGCTGCCGTTAACGTTTACAACGTTTTATTATATTATATTTCAAGAAGTGGGATGAACTACAGGTTTTTGAAACTCGAAGTCATGATTTAATTAATCTTCAAGGCAAAGTTCTTCCTGGAAAAACTTCAAACTGATGACGTTAGGAATGGGTACTTGGAAGTAGTTAACACGGAACCGGAAACTGAATTCCTCGCCTTTAGCTAGATACGTATTGTTTTCAGAATTGAGGAACGTTACGAATCCTTGGTCCGGAAAAGGTAGACTCACAACGTCCCAATTCTGGAATTTTAAAATTTTAATTTCATTTGAAAATAATCATTGTTTAAATAATTGTGTAAAAAAATTCTACTCACTCCAACGCCGGTGAATTTCTGGTCAAACTGGACACCCACATTCCATCCCGCTCCTGTCGTTGTCCGAGGGACAATAAAAGTGACATTTCCCAACCAATCTCCTAAACCTTGTCGATCGTTTACTACTACATTTGAGCAATTCAATGCAGATGCACTTTCAATCGAAATCAAAGCGATGAAGAATAGTGCAAAAATCCATAGGGATTTGTTTAAGTTTGAGCTAGCCATTTCAAGTTTCAATTTCAGTCTTGTCAGTTCGGGTACAATGAGGATTTGAGATGGATACGATGCTGGACAAACTGTTTTATAACTTTCCATCAAATTCGCTTATAAACGAGGTTAATTGGCTTTTGAAGTGTCGAGACTTGAACAGTTCATTCGGATGACTCGTGACTCGTGGTTAATGGTTAAAAACAACGTTATTCATCAATCGATTGATTTGGATCAATTATAATGAAGATAACAATGTAACAGAGCAGTTTTATTTAATTATGAAATTCGTTGATAAGACCAACCAACAGCCTAATCACTTGTAAAATTCGGCCACTGGTGTTGAATATAAATCCCCGGAATAAGTTCCACAATTTTGGAACCAGTCAGTAACCCCCAAGTCAAGGAACTTATTCCAAGATTTAAGGTAGGCCGAAGTAAAGTATCTGGGGGAAAGCATGCTAATCCCACATTAACATCTAGAAATTCATGGTTTTTAACGTCTGGAGACTGATTCTGACTTTGATTGACTTGAAACATGTTTGAGCTACAGCCGTTTAGGATTGAGATCGAAGGTAAAGATAATAGATTTCTTTTTTTAAATGATCGCCAATCAAATAGAAATTAAAAGGAAGACCGTTCTTATCAATATTATGTCTGAATTTAAGTCATTTTTAATCGAATTCGATTCGAATCGATCAAAATCGAAATTTTGAACTGAAGTTTTATTATGAAGTTTTATTTAGTTATGTTAATTTCATTTTCACGATCAGTATTAATATGTGTCCTAAACTAATTCCACTCTATTTTTTGTGTACTTAACTTGCAATATGCATCTGTCTGTATTGGTGCGGTGGTTTGATTTACTGTGGACTTGACAAAGTTAAGATTCCTTTGATTAATAAAAAAGATACTTAATCCAATTTCAATTTATGTTTTAAAGCGAGGTTTAAAATAAAGACTCTCATTTATTTAACGTCAGATACAATACTGCTTCAAATCTATTAAAAATTCATCCGAGTCGATTTATCGACACAACTCAATATCGAAGAACTTAAGGCTAATGACTTGTAGTGGAGTAACATCGGTGAAGTAATTGACACGGAACCGAAAACTGAACTTCTCTCCTTTGACAAGAACGGGGTTGTGATCTCGGTTTGTGACCCTAACCGATTTCTGTTCCGCGTCGTACTGGCCCCAACCGTCCCAAAGCTGGAATATAAAATACCAACCATTATTAAAAAATCTAAAAAAAAACAGCATTGATTGCAATCTTCAACCGTATACAATACAGTTTCCAGATGATTTTTTCGTTAAAATTTTAGAAAATCTTTACTCCTGGTCTTAAAACTGAATAGTTTCGACCAGTTTCTGATGTCTGTAATCTATTTTAATAGCATGTCACCTAAAAATTTAAAATATTATCCTTATAAAATAAACTTACCGCAACACCAGTAAATTTCTGGTCAAACTGAATGGTAATAGCCCAACCAACATCTGCCGTAGTTGTCTCTGGGACAACGAAGGTGACATTTCCAAGCCAATTTAGTACCCCTTCCGACTCCTTCACAACAACGTTGGAACAGTCTAATGCAGATGTGCCTTCAATCGATGCCAGAACAATTAAAAACAGTGCGAAAATCCCGAAGGATTTAGAGTTGAAGTTTTGAGCCATTTCAGAGCTTCCAAATTATTGCAAAAAATTGGCAGGCAACTAAACGGGAATATGAGCTTAAATCCAACTGTCAGAACTTTTTATAGGAGTCTGCGTCTTTTGGAAAAAAAAAACCACAAACAGATTTTGACTTTTGAAGTATCCTTTGAAAGGTTAGATTATCAATTGAGATAATTTACCAATTACAAAGACCTTGTAAATCTTTTTCGAACCGATAAGGTCGAGCAGGTGTGGACCATTTTGCGAAAACAGTTTAACAATGTCTAGTTGTAAAGGTACAGTCGGTTGCAGATACAATGAACCTTTTCATACGGGATCTGCTTGATTTTAAAGCAAATTCATGGAAAGTTTTAAAATTGATGATCAAATTTTTTCAGTTCCTTATAATAGAATCGGGGATTTTTATATAAGTCACGAGACTTTAAAGGCTTTGTTATGTCAGAGAGTTCAATCAAAACTGTTTCCATTATTGGCTTCGTCTCGCCTCTGATTCTTGTCTTATTAACCTCTGTTTACAATAATAATGCAAATAAAAATCATGTGATTTTAAATGTTCTGGATCATTCTTTTCTCTCTATAAAACAGTGTGGTTGTATATTTGCTAGAAAAATCATATACCTACAGAAAGTCAAAGGGCTATGGCCTTGAACCTTATTGACTAATGGAATGATACAAAAAGTAGTTAATGAATGGTGCTTTTACAAGTCAATATTTATTGTTTATTTAAGTTATTCGGTTATATCTAAATACAGCTTGTCCAGCCAAGGATTACAACGCAATGTTTTGTCCCAACCTTCCAGCTTTATCAATTTGATTCGAACAATTGTAGGCGTAGGTCGACCCAAGAACCAATGGAAATGCATCACTTCAAAAGTAAATTGAGCAATCTTTCGTTATTTGTTCAAGAACGTGACACTCAAGAAATTGATTATTCAAAGTACGAACAGAAATTATTACGCAAGAATGAGCTTGCTGGTGAGACTCGTGGTATTTTCCAATAATTGGACGATAGATAACGATTTAAAAAAAATTTTTAATTGAACTGCATGAACTTTGTAGAACAGTCAGGATAAAGTTGCAGTACGTTGACTTTAGACTCATTACTAATTTAGTTGATGATAAATATCAAATCTAGGAATGATACTTGTCTTACAGGAATTATAAATAAGATTAATATTTAGATCTATTAAATCCCGATGTTCCAATTTCCACATCTTACTATCTTTCTATCTATCTTTCCATCTTACAAGGCTTTTAACATGTTTAGCTGTTTTAGTTTTTAGGATTTTAAAAATAATCTCATTTACCAGCATTAATTTTTTTTATTTGGACAACCAACTCATCAAATCGTCTACAGTAAAAATCTCCTTATCCCCAAATTCCAATTTTAGCTACCAATACTTTCAAATTCACACATTAAAACCTTGAATTCGAATATTTAACTTAAATATCCATTCCATATTCCATTTGACACCAGGACCAGACCAGCAAATGGAATGATTTATTAATAAATCCCACCCAGAGTACAATCAAAGACATTCTAAATTAAAATAAAAACTCTTCACATCCCGCATGCAGTAGGCAGTGTAATTAATAATAAAAAAATCCAGTAATTTGACAGATTCTTAATTAATAGTTTTATTTACATCCTGGGAAAATCTCCCATGAAATCTCCATAACCTTCCTAAATAGACTTTAGATTCGGGACCCTAAGTACTAACCCCTAACGCGTGTCCACAAAGTGTGTAAAGTTGAAGTCATTAAAATGGGAATCAAAACACGATGATCGTAAATAATACTCTCCCTCTGGCACACACACTCCTCTTAAAGTATACAGGCAACCCGAATCCGATTTATTTATCTTTTTACAGTTCAGAATGAGCAGGAGTACAATAAAAGCCTCGGTTACATAAGCTATAAAAACGGGTACATGGGACAAAAACCGAAAACAACAACAATCCCGTGTCTACTACGAGTACATGCATTAAATGGGCTGTTCATATCAAAATCACACGACGGGCTAAAACTTTTAGCATTGGTCTTATGGAATATTCTAACATGGGCCAAGTTGCTGCCCCTTTCACCCAACGACAAACGTAGTGCAGGAACAGAACCTAACTTTACAGGGTTGATATATTATACCAACCCTGTTTCATTGAATCTTGAATCCCAACCGGGTATTCGGATTCGGAGACCAAAAAAAGACAGTCGCCCGGCAGGCCGTCGTCGCCACTCTGTCGGTTTCACTTCAGTCCATTAACTCCGAATCCCTGACCCTTTCCCATCCGCACTTTATCAAAAACTACAATAATAATAACAAAATTCGGAATTCGAACCGAGATTTTTTGGCGATACGAAAACATATTCTAAACTTCCGAATTCCAAAGCACAGCATAAATGTTAAGAATTTATTTATATCGATCGCAATATGTATTAAAATTGTTGATGATTAAGACAGATAGACAAATGAGTAATGTTTAACATGATTTTGTCCAAGCAATTTAGGTTTTATTTCGATTCTTAATCAACGATCTAAATCAGTAATTATAATTTTAAATTTGAATTTAATGATTTAAATCTTTTAATGTACATTTATGTAAAATAGAGAAATCTATATTACTAAATACAAGTGTTCGAAAGAATTGAAAGAAATGCTGGTGACACTGCATTGACCATAGCATTTTTTACATTTGATCCCATATAATTAAAATTCTCCATTTGATCATTTAAAACAATAAATACAGTAAGTTAGAACAGTTCAAATTATATTATTTTAATGGTATTTAAGTTCAAGAGACAAACATCCCCAAACTTGCCTCTCCTTTTCCAATTCCAAATTAGCTTCTGCAAAGGAGTTTTGGATGCAGAAGTAATAAGGGTGACATGCAAGTTGCTAATATTGCATTTTTAAGCGAAAAGCTAGCTTTAAAAATCGCATTTTAGTTACGACTCCATTTGTACCTTGTGGGTTCATTTTCAACAGCAAATTGTTTGAAAAAAAAATAACACTTCGATAAACCAGGGTCAGTTGTCGGCGAAACTGTTTCCAATAGAAGGTCGGAACAGGATCGCATCCCCAAATAACCTCCATCGTTAAAATAGCGAAAGCAAAGATCAGTCCACAAAAGACAAGTTTGAAAATGTCAAAAACATCGTGGACTGTCAAGGGAATATCAACTCTAACATCCATTATTGACGGGATGGTCTTCAAAAACGCGTTCCGATTCTTCTTCTCTTTCAGGACAAAATGCTTATTGTATTGGTTGTCCCATCGCCTGCAAATTCCAGAATGCTCCAATCGAGACAAAAAATTGTGGTACAGAATCCCCAAGAATTTGCTCTGAATCCCATATATACCTCCACCAATGTCCACGTCGACTTTACTTTCGTAGTAACGATGATCTTCAAACTGTAAGAACTCATTGGATGCCATGAATGATTCCTTAAATGAAGCAGTGTCTCTTGACCTGCCAATTATAGCGATCATTGTCGGCAGTATCATGTCAAACTCATTATTGACATCACGTTCTCCCCAGTTCCGACGTCGGATTCGAATGGGCAAACGCTTAGACAGTTTGTAAACCAAAACGGCCGCTTTGGGAATTGGACCGTGGACCCACTCTACCGTTCTGTTGTACAGCTTTTCGTACATCTGAAGCGTTTCATTTGCAACCCACCGATCTGGTTGTGCTAAAATTTGATTGAAGGAATATAGTTTGAAAAATCGGTTGTAGGTTACAATCGGGATCGACTGAATGTCCAAAATTTCCTCCAGACTCCATGGCATTTTCGGAATGGGACGGCTCGTAAAGAGAGCTAGAATCATGCTACTATAAGCGCTTGAGACAATGAGGAGCATAAATGTCCACACTGTTATTGTAGCTCCCAGTCCTGATTTTCGAAACACATCGATGATTCTTTGATTGTACTGGAGTAGAGTCGATGAAAATATCCAGAACGGGATGTCGAAAAAATCGACATAATTGGACTTTTTCGAGCTTCGAGATTTTTTGCTTTTGAAGGTCACGACCACTTGAAAGAATATGGATGTCATAATTGTAGTCGGAATTAGGGAGATCCAGATCGGAAATTCGAATGGCAAATGAAGGGCATCCATCATGGTCATTCCGGTTGCATTATTGTGAATGTAGATCTTCAAGGTGAAGGTTTCGTATCTCGAGCATTGGGTTTCCCACAACCCCCGATCATTGTTTTTTTCGTACATGGATCTTCGATTTTTAGTGTCAAGCATTAGTGGACCCATTCTCGACAAAATCCCGGTCGTCTCAGTCAAGACATCCAGACCATAAACCCTTTCAGTTCCCGGACTTGATGACCGAAGGGAGTAGTTGTAGTGTCTCGAAATGACAAAATGAGCTGAAGCTACTGATTCTCGCTCACAGAGTTTCCGATATTCGCAATTGTGTTTGTTCAGCTTTACGACCAAGCCATAGTTGGCCTCGTTTATAAAGAAATTCCTATTGGGTGCTACGAGAATTCCCAATCCGAAGAAGTTGATATGGAGTCGGTCCCATTGTTTCAGAGCCTGTTCGAGGTTTGGTCTATTCTCGAGTTTGTAAATTTGGGGGTTTCCGGATATTAGATGACAATGGAGGCAAATGCTGTAGATTTTTTCGTCTTGGAGCGCAAAGTACCTTGTTTTGTAAAACAGGACCGTTTTCAAGTAAGAATAAATTCGGCTGTTGAACAGGTTCTTGTCGATAGTTTTCGAAATATCGTTTTTAGGGTTTGTTGAAAATATGACGAGCGTTGGGCTGGTCTGTATTTTTGGACCCTGTGCTACGACTAACTTTGGCAGGAGAGTTTCAAGATGCGCCAAAGCTTCTTCGGCCGTTTTGAATTCGGTGTAGAAGGAATCGAGGAAATAGAGTTGGATATAGCATGGGCTGTACTTCCGGACTTCGTTGAATATCCTGAGATAAACGGGATCAGGAATATCATTGCTAATATTTTCCGTACCATTTTTACTGGTTTGTAATGCAAAGTTCGAAATTGAACCTTTTATAGAGCCATGAAAATACGGAATCAGAGAATCAAAATCATCTGTACTGTTGTATGAAGTCTGTGGTTTCAAAGGATTCACATAACGAATCGCATGTACAAAGGAGCTTGGGATGCTATCTATTAATTGAATAAACGGCAACGATTTTGTGTTGGCTAGAGTTGGGATCGCTTGGTTTGCAATTAAAAGAGCTGTTAAAAAATATTGTAATTTAAATGCTTTTTCCATTTTTAATGTAGTGAAGTTTATATAGTCATATTATATATAGTCAATAATTTAATTACTGATTGATAAAGGTTTTAAAATAAAATACTCCTGTTTACGAGTTTAATTGTAAATAGAGCAATAAGGTCACAGGAATAAATTTATTCTTTGTCAGTTTTTGAGGTGGAATGAATTCTGCAAATTTCAAACACATTATGAACTCACAAACAGTGAAATTCTGACACTTCTCTCATCAATTGCCGCAAGCTGTCCAATTCAAAACTTCTAAATGGTTTTTAATCCAGATGTAACTTCTCCACCTTAAAAATGAAATAAAAATGTGCAAATAGTTTATACTATTTCGATAGCACTAGCTATACGGCGATAATCAACAACTGGACATGTCATGCCCATGTTTTAAATGTTGATATTATTAATGCTATAATGGAACTCATTTTCGATAGTCAAACATAACAACCACCAGGCCAGGAATAAATCCCCCCTCTACTCGACTACTCCTCACTTGAGTAGGAATTTGACTGCAATTCATAAAAATTCTACTAACTGCTTGAATTTGTCAACCCGTCAATTTGATGGGATTACACATAGAACGTATTGGAGAAAATAAAGATTATTCCTGGCTTTTAATACTTGAGAATCATCGGTTCCTTAACTTTCAAATAAATGTCAGAAATTTTTATTTCTTCTTTAATTCTCTCTTCAGACTGAAAGGGTCTCCTATAAGCACAAGCAGTAGTAACTCAAGTTCCAAAAATTAATTATAATAACTGGATAAATTGTTGTCTGTTTTCTCTATTTTAGTGGAACAATTAGGATTTTTAAAGTATTAGAATTATACCCCAAGGCTGAGAAACTCTTAAAGCAGTTGGATGGAAACCGTAATTAATTGTTTACTTTCAAAACTAGAGGTGTTGCAAAAATGCAGCTATTCTTCACATTGATGCTAAGTTTGAGCGTGACCTTTAAGTTCGTAAGATTTTGAAGTTTGAAGGTCACAGCAAAACCACAACTTGGCCCCAAAAATCCAAGCTCCAAGTACACTATATAATGCACCTTTCATGCAGCAGATAAAAAATGCGTCATGGAACCACCCCCACATATCATTCGAACACTGGAAGCGCATTTCCCGTTTTCAAATTTTATTTGATGATCAAAGTAGCCTAAGATAGACTAGCAACTTTTTGACGTGCATTTTTAGAAATAAGTTAGTTTTATTTCTTCAATTCAGAGGTCCATAATAAAATAAAATCTACGCCAATACGATAATAGCATATCAAAATACCAATCTCTACAGCTTTTATTTATATATCCGTATTAAATCCTCATTGTTGTTAGTGTTTCTAGCATTTTAACATAACTTGTCCGACACAAAACATAAGGTAGGCAAAACTGTTTGCTCGAAAAACCCAGAGGACAAATCCAGCCCCCAATAACTTCTATTGTTAAAATAGCGACAGACAAAATCAACCCACAAAATGCAATTTTATAAATATCAAAGACATCGTAGACCATCAGCGGAATATCCACTTTATCCTCCGTTGACGAAATCGTCGCATTTCTACAAACCTTCAAAACTCGTTCACGGTTATTTTTTTGTCTCTTTACACGATACTGAATGGATTGATCCTCCCATCGCCTAAAGATCCCAGAATGATCCAACCGAGTCAAAAAATTGTGGAACACAGCCCCCAAGAATTTATTCTGTAGCCCAAATAGTCCTCCAGTAATTTCAACGTCGACTTTTTCATCGTAATATCGATGATCTTCGAACTTCATGAAATCATTTGAAACCCTGAACGCTTCTTTAAAAACTGCAATATCTGTTGATCTGTCAATAATTGCAATTATTTTCGGCAATGTAATGTACAATTCAGTTATGTTTCCAGGAACTCCAGGAGTTTTCAGAGAAATCCAGTGCCGACGGCGGATCCGAATTGGCAAATTATTCGAAATATTGTATACCAATTCAGAGGGAGTATTAGAATTGGATGCCCATTCAACTGTCCAGTTGTACAAGTCTCGTACATCCGAATCGTTTCATGCTCAATTCCAAGCGATGGGCTTTCCAAATATTGGTTGACGGATTGTGTCTTGAAAAATGAGGTTCTTCCACCACTGTAGGTTATAATCGGGACGGACCGATTCTCCAAAAGCTCGTCCAAACTCTTTGGTATCTTTGGCATGGGCCGACTCATAAAGAGGGCTAGGATCATGCTACTGTACGCATTTGAGATAATCAGCATCATAAATGTCCAAACTGTGATTGTAGTTCCCAGTCCGGATTTTCGAAACTCGTCGACGATTCTCTGATTGTACTGCACCAGAACCGATGAAAATATCCAGAACGGGATGTCCCCAAAAACGTTGGATTTCTTGGTTTTGAAGGTCATGACCACCTGAATGAATATGGACGTCAAGAGCGTCATTGGAATTAATGAGATCCAGATCGGAAATTCAAATGGCAAATGAAGGGCATCCATCATGGTCATTCCCGTTGCGTTTTTATGAATGAAGATCTTCAAGGTGTAGGTTTCGTATCTTGGACTCTGGATTTCCCATGTCGATCGATCCTTGTTGAATTCATAGACGTACTTTCGATTTTCAGTGGTGACCCAACGTAACTCCATTTTCGACAGCATCCCTGTCTCCTCAGTCAAGACATCTAGATTCCACTTCGTTTCATGGGCCTTATGTCTTGACCTTAAGGAAAAGTTGTACCGTTTAGAGAGGACAAAATAGACAAGGGATGTTGAACCTCGGTTACAGAGTTTTCGGTATTCGCAATTGTGTTTGTCTTCCCTATCATGAGCCGGCATAAAGTAATTTCTATTTGGCGATACGAGAATTCCCAATCCGGAAAATTGGATGTGGAGTTGATCCCATTGAATTAGAACCTGTGATAAGTTTGATCCATTTTCGAGTTTGTAAATTTGAGGCATTTCGGATATCAGATGACAATAGAGACAAATGCTGGAGATAGTATTCTGGTCTTTAAGCTCGAAGTACCTTGTTTCGTAAAATAGAACCGTTTTCAAATACGAATACACTTTCCTGCTGAAAAGATTCTGTTTAGCAGCTTTCGAAATATCGGTTGGAGGGTTTGTTGCAAATATGACGAGCGTTGGGCTGGTCTGGATTTTTGGACCTTTTGGTACTACTAACTTCGGTAGGATAGTCTCAAGTTGTTCCAATGCTTTTTCAGCCATCATTTTAAATTCGTTGTAGAAGGTATCGAGGAAATAGAGTTGGATATAGCATGGGGTGTACTTTCTTATTTCGTTAAAGACCCTTAGGTAAACAGGATCAGGGATGCCCTTATTTTTCTTACCGTTTTTCGTTTTTGTAAGGCGAAATTTGTAATTGAACTTGAGATTGACTTATGAAAATATGAAATCAGAGAAGTGAAGTCTACTAAGACTTTGTTGGTCTTTGAATTAGTGTTACCGACATGGCGAATAGTATGTATGAAACAGTTTAGTGAACCAAGTTTCTTGGGGTAAAGTCTGAGCTGGAGTTTGCCAGAGTGATAAATATTAATAAGTATGCACTTAGGAATGCTCCGATTTTGATTACATTTCCCATTTTAAGTTATCAACAAACTTATAATAACAACACTATAGCAGGTTTCAATATTTCGATTGATTCATCGAGGGGTTGAAAATGTATTATATTAACATGACAGCAAAATGTTACTTTTCATTGGTTTATCAGTTGAAGCAGTTTTCGATCGATTTTGTTATTTATTTTATGAATTAAAACCACTCACTTTAGACCTGGAAAATGGCTAAATAAACTAAAACTTCTCTATCCTGTAATTTTTTGGCTATCCATGTTAAAATGAAAAAATGGTACAAAGTTTCTTAAAGTTCTATCTCGATGTTGTAATGTTTCTTTCAAATTATATTCGATACTAAAATAGGAAATGTGGTTGGTGGTTGTACCTAATGGAGACAACCACATTTGGCGAAAAGTCAAACAATATTATTAATTCATTGGTGATCTTCCCTAAGAAAGTTGACATTCAATATTGGTATTGGAATCATGTATGATATTGATATGTCTGAAAACCCGGCGTGGGTGATCGTATCGTACTTTTTAAATTAAACAAAGCTATTATATACATTCCGCTACAAGAGTATATATAATATATATAATATTTATTAAAGATTTCATAACTCTATTGATTTACAAAGACAGTAGGATTCTTCATAGCAGAAAATGTGAGTGATTAAAAATGTTAGTGGGATCCGTTCATTTTATTAACATATGATGTTGATTTTTAAGGTTGACACCTTTAATATTGTCAAAGCTGTAGTCAGAGTTTCAGACGTATTTGTGTAAATTTCATATTTTTCCAAAAATTCAACTTTCGATATTCAATTTATCTATGTTTTGGGCCTTGTTAATTACAATTATGTAACCTTTGGAATTAAAAAAATAAATTTGATGGATAAAATAAACTTACTAAGTTAAATTTTTGAATTTTACGATAACCGCATCTGCATGTGATAAAAATTGTATGACGATTTTTCGGCAACAAATTCTACCGAAATATTTCAATCAATGCAGAATGCAGCCTCCGAAAAGCTTAAAAAATATGTAAGATGATAAAAGAGATGAAGAATATTAATAAAACTCGCAATTCCAAGGAGAAACAAGAGTGGAAAAGCAAAGCAAAAACTCAGAATATGAATGTACATCAGTTCTTACACAAAGAAGCCCTTCAAAAGCGTACCAATAAATCGAATAGGATGATAAAAGCAGTTTGAGTTTCCAACGGTAAGGAATTGCAGTTGCTGCTGAATTGATTGATTGAAAAAATTAGTTTTAAAACAATTAAATTTTTTTTTACAATTAACATTAATACAGAGGATTGGAATAGTGCTAAGTGGATTAGTTGGAATGCCATACACTACACTTATTTATTATTACACGACATACAATATTGATTTAATGGACTATGAAACTCTATCACACAGCGTGACAAAAGTAAGAATGCCCAAACAACCTCTATAAATAAAACAGAGACAGCAAGAGCAAGTCCACCAAGTACAATTTTGAAAATATCAAAAACATCAAGGACCTTCAACGGAGTCCCAATTTTATTCGGTGGGGTCGGGGTTGAATTTCGACGAGCCATCCAAACTGCGTTCCAGTCCTTCCTCTGTCTCCCGACATGAGTCCTGGTGTATTGGTCACCCCATCGTCTAAAGATCCCAGAGTGGTCCAACCTACCCAAAAAATTGTGGTACAGAATCCCCAAGAACTTACTCTGTATTACAAATGAAGATCCACTGACGTCTACGTCCACTTTGTTGTCGTAGTATCGATGGTCTTCAAAGTTCAAAAATTCATTGGAAACCCTGAACGCTTCTTTAAAAATCGTCAAATCTACTGATTTGTCAATTAACGCGAATATATTCGGTAGTAATATGTCCATCTCCGTCCGTTTGCCAGCACGAACAGGGATTTTCCAGGTCTGGCGTCCAATCCTAATGGGCAAACGGTTGGATATGTTGTACACCAATTCAGCTTGTTGGTAAGACTTGGTGCTCCATTCAATTGATTCATCAGTCCAGTTGAATAGCTTCTCGTACATATGAAGGGTTTCATTCCGAATAGCCAGGTTTGTCAATGTCTGACTAAATGTTTTTGTTTTGAAATATGATGTAGTGGTTATGATCGGTATAGACTTATTCTCCAAAATTTCGTTCAGTCCAATTGGCATTTTCGGGATAGGCCGGCTTGAGAAGAGAGCAAGGATCATGCTACTGTAAGCACTTGAGACGATGAAGATCATAAATGTCCAGATTGATATTGTAGCCCCCAGACCGGATCTTCTAAACTCCCGTATCAATTTTTCATTGTATTGATTCAGAGTCGACGATAAGATCCAAATCGGAATCGTGCCAACAAAGCAGCTGCGTTTTGATTTAAAGGCGGAGTACCTTGTTTTGAAGGTCATGACCATTTGAAAGAAGGCCGACAACAACGCAACGGCAATAGCAAGGGAGATCCAGATCGGTGTGTCAAAGGGCAAATAAAGGGCCTCCATCATCGTCATTCCAGTTGCATTTTTGTGGATGTAGATTTTCATGCTGAAGGTTTCAAACATCAAACAGTGGGCTTCATACATGAACCGATATTTGTTGGTACTTGCGAAGATGTACTGTCGATTGTACGGGGTGAAGGGTTTTAGCTCCATTTTCGACAATATCCCGTTCTTGTCATTCAGGACGCTCATGTTCCACCTCGTTGCATCTTCTGATGAGCGGTAGGTAAAGTTATACCGCCTCGAAATGACAAGATAAGTTAATGAGTTTGAAGATCGGCCACAGAGTTTCCGGTATTCACAATTGTCCTTGTCCTCCCTATCGGCAACATCAAGAAAGTAAAGCCTATCTGGTGATACTTCAATTCCCAGTCCGAAGAAGTCCATATGGAGTCGGTCCCAATGTCCAAGAGCCTGTTCTACGTTTGATTCATTCTTGAGGGAGTAAGTACGGCGCTTTGTGCGTATATGAAAACAATGGAGACAAATGCTTAAGATAAAGTTCATGTTCCAGAACTCAAAATATCTGGTTTTGTAAAATAAAATCCTTTTCAAATTAGAGTACAAATCCCAATCAAAATGACCCTTGTCCACATTTGTCAATAGATTTGTTGCAGCGTTTCTTGAAAATATGACAAGCGTTGGGCTGGTTTGGATTCTTTGACGCTCTTGTGACACCAAGGTTGGTAGGAAAGGCTCAAGCTGCACTCTCGTGTTTTTTCCCGTTTCAAATTGGATGTGGAAGGAATCGAGGAAATAGAGTTGGATATAGCATGGGCTGTACTTCCTCACTTCGTTGAAGACCCGAATGTAAATTGGATCAGGATCAGGAATATCGTCCAAATTTGTCTTGTCTTTTATGGTGTATTGTAATGCGAAGTTTGAAATTGAACCTGCTAAAGACTCATGATAATACGGAATCAGCGAATTAAAATCATCCGTACCATTATAAAAAGTCTGCGATCTTACGGGATTTACATAGCGAATTGAATGTAAAAAACAGTTAGAGCTGCCATCAAAGAATTGCATAAAATTACGATTTAAAGACACTGAGTTTGCAAACTTAAAAAGCGCAAAATTCGCAAGTGAATGCATAATAAGAAAATATTGCAGTTTAAATTCTTTTCCCATTTTAGGTGCGGGAGTTAAAAGTATAGATTCTTAAAGATATTATGCAATTGTAATCCGAACAATTCCTGATGTCTGTTTGATAAATAAATAAGAAGTTTATCCGTTTTTATTGCCGTTCCTCCGCCTACGTTTTCCTGTCAAAGTGGAATAAATGAACACTACATAATAAGAAGTTTTGAAGATCAACGAATTATTCAAGTTGTGGTTTCATTACTGTAATATTTAACCTTCACCTTGAAATGCTAAAACGTAAAAAATCCATTTAAAATAAAATTTTGCCATTTTTCAGAACAATTGACGTGAACTGTCCAATTCAACAACGTCAAAAACAGAGTTTTTACTTCATAATTCTACATTCAAAAAGGAATTCGGGTAACAACTTGAAACAATTTTACAGTAACACACAGTACTAACCGAATGTAAATGTCATCAATGAATAATTAACTTAGCAGTACTAAAATCTTGTGAGACCCTGCCTGCCCAACTGTTCTGGAGTTTACCCTATATAAATTATGGTTTTGTACATTACTGCTCTATAGGTTTAAAGGTCATGGTGTGTTAAGGGAAAGGCTTAGAACATTAAAAATGTGTTGCTCCAAAGATCAAAATTTAACCATGAGCACTAAATTTTTTTGAAGTTTTTATAAATGTCTGAAAGAATTTAACTAAAAAAACTTGGTTTGAAAGTTTGGCTTGAAACTTAATTCTTTTTATTTTAAAATAGTGGAGTTTTACAACAGATGACTCAAGCAACAAACCTCCATTACATTGAAATTTTATGCTAGTTTCTCTATAAGACTATTATAAGACAACTGTTAATCAAGAACCGTCAATGAGGGCTTTTGAACAAGAGTAATTATTTGTCTCGGGGAATTCCGGTCCCGTTTCCTTATCTCAAGCTCAATTTCAGAGGATGATTCACCCGGAAAGTGAAAGCCAAGAGGGTTGTTTCATGTTCCCCGTTTGCTCTTCATATCCTGCTTTTCCAGATTGCATGATCTCCGACTAAAGTGGTTGCAATTTAGGAGACAACATTTTGCTTTTAGTTAAAGAGGGGAACACCGAACAACACCTCCCACTTCTTTGGAATAGAAAGTCATTAGCATTCTTCAAAATCCAAATCCAATTACGCCACCGAACGCGAGCCAACTCCAGCAGGAGGCCTAGAAATCATTAGATTATCTCCGTACCAATCTTCCTTTAAAAATAACCGAAAAAACATTAACGGGAAATTCATATACTGTTAACTACCATCAAAAGAAACATAATCGCATTTTATCATTGAAATCGTATTGTTTTAAAAATCAATATAAAGTACATTCCCTGAAATAGATGCCCCTAAATAAGTCCCCAATTCAAGAAATAAGTTTAAAACCATCAATTTAGTTTGGATGTATGTTCTAAATACAACTATCCATGGAGAATTATTCAAGGAATAACAGATTGTGGTACCAAGGACATAAGCTTTCTCTCCCATCCACTTGAGCACATCCGGATGAAAAACGGGACGTGATTTTTAATAAAACCGAATAATCGGGCCCGGTTTTTTCCTTTGATATAATAGACACCCCAACGGAATCATATCCGTTCCCATTTCTCATACTGCCCGATCAATACCGTCGATAATAATCCTATAAAATATGCCAGATAGCTCTATATTCCATCATCCCATTCATAATATATCATAATAGTATTATTATGATTACCAGTCTCCCTCGTTGAGTTCTATCTTTTTCTATCCCGAATCGATCAGAAAAAATAATATATTCCTTGTCTGTCTGCCTTCAAATTTTTTCCTGGTGTTTGCGGTAGTAGTAACCCTGTTGGTGAAAGTCCTCTCTTCAGCAGCCGACTAGAGGGGAATATCAAAAATGAATCATGGAGATTCTTCTGACAGACAGACAGACAGAAGGTTGTTGGTTGGATCTTGGCAATTTCATCCCGAGGTTGAGGCAATATCGTCAAATAATCTCATAAAGTGAATAAAGTCCCTCATGCATGATGACGGCTGTGTTTGCATAATATTCATCAAGTGCTTCGGCTCTATAAACTAACCGCCACCACCACTTCCACCGGCCAGGTTATTAGATTCTAATATCATTTCTAATCCGTTGGGGTTCCCTCGGCTTTGATTGTTGGATCGAGGGATTATTAAAATATTCACATCTTCCTAAAGAAGCCATCGCTTTTTCCGAGTCACATATTTGAAATCATTTTCATAACCTCGGTTGCAAAAACCGAGTAATTTATGCCATAGTTTTGCTTTCACTGGGATATGGATTTAGTTTAGTTGAGGGACTAAATGATTTCAGGAAGGCAGGACTGTATTACAGGCTCAGTAGCATTACCAAATTACCATTACGTTCATTCATATCCTTACTTACAAGAAATATTAGAGAGTGTCCAGCAACTTGGAGTGCTTGGAGAGTGCAATCAAGGTGATAGTGCTTTTTAAAAATTAAATGTAAATAATTAAGATTAAATTGGTTAGATTAATCGGGTATGTCCATTTCTATGATATTAACTGAAAACTCGTAACGTTCGTTTAATTTTTTATTGTGATTAGTTGATGGAAGTAGATCAATTTAGACGCAGAAGAAATATTGAACTAAGAACAACAAACAATAAAGTCAAACAGCGAGCAAAGATGCTAACTATAAAGGGCTGAAAACAAATCAGCAACTGTACGTAAATAGGCAAAGTAATCAAAAAAAAATCGGAAGTAAATCCATTTAAACCAACACGCAGGAAATTTACGGCTCATTTATCGCCACTCTCCAGGCATTTACATTCATTGTGTTTCCGAGATCGGAATCAGAGATCTCGAATTCTCATTAGAGTCAACCATGTCCACTCCTGCCTACATTTTGGGCCGAACTGACGTACAACCGACCTCCTATCAAAATGATTAATCTCGAGAGTGACAAGGGTCAGTTTGTAATTTGGAGTGGCGGCTGACCACTAGTTGACAAGACCGTTGGTTTTAGGCAGAGATGACAATCACAAATCAGATACACGGTCAACTTTGTCCTGACAGGGCAAAATGGGTGAGGTTGCAAAATGACAAATCCCACCACTACCACTTTTCAAGAACAGAAAGGCTCATCTAAATAAGTCCCCATGATGAGTAGCTAGGTTTTGAGACTGGGGATATATTTCGGTGACAAATGACAGGACAGTTCTACGCCCTTTGGGACTTTAGTAAAATGGAAAAATGCCTCCGGATTTTCTAGCCAAATTCTGTTCCCCTTTCCAATCAACAAGGAACAAGGGCTTGAAAGGGTCCAAAAGAAATGAATTTATTATCTTGATCCTTGACCATCCTATTCTACTCTACTGTCTCTTATGTGTAGTAAATCAGTCATTACAACTAGAAATGCGATCAAAATAATGGGAAAGGGCCAAACTGTCGCCCAATGAAACAAGGGATAATACTCTCGAAAAGACAACATCATTTACCAATCTCGTTGGCGGATCAACTGACTCGGACTTTATAAATTAAGACTGCGGAAGGGACAGGGTCCCCTCTCATTTATTTTTTGACCCAACCAAACTAAAAATATTTTGAATAGACAATTTGTTAAAAGACAAACTGTAATTTTATCCTATTTGATGTGTTGATAATCAGACCTCAAAACAATGTTTCAAATTCCGATTCTAAATCCAAGAATCCGTGCAAGAATTTTTTAGAATTTAAATCGGTAGATGAAATCTGTGCACTTGAAATTTCAAAATCAATCGATTAATCTTATCAGCAAACATAATCATCATCGAATTTAAAGACTTGTCACCTCATCTTTTTCGGAGCTCTCAGGGGCAGGAACTGGAAGGAAACCCTGAGGGAAAACGGGTGCAACACTCCTTTCTTTATACAGTCGGTGTATTGGATTGGATTTATTCAGATTCAAAAGATACGGGAAATGTTCTATAAAGAGCAGAAGGGAGCGTTGAACAAATTTGTTCATCCTAGAAACTCTAGAATCCAGAGGATCTTTCTGATATTTGATATTGAAACTTGCACGTTCAATTCCAATACTGCTACCGGAAACATTGAGAGAAGAACCCCGGAAGATCCGCACAAGTATACATGCATATAGAGCTAGAGCTGGAGTAGTTGAAGCCTTTGAAAGTCTGACGAGGAATGATCTGACGAAATGCACCCGAATTCGGAGACCGGGGAATAGGGTGCATGAGTCATGGAATTCGGGCTTCTTATTCAAAGAATCAAACCCTCTCTCCGACTTTAATCTCAAAGTCAAACACTCAACAGGGAACGAGGAGCTGCTGGAGGGACTTGAGATTTCGGAGATTGAACTTTTATTTATTTCTCTTTTGTACCGTGGAGTAGTTACAAGTTGCAATTCCACTGACTAATAACAGCCTCTTTCTCTTGTCTTTCCCCGTTTTTTTTGGCTGTCAAAGAGAGATTTCACAGATTTCCTTTGCTAATTCGAATGGGAAATCTGTTCACTTTCCTATTTACCTTCCAAAGTTGGTAGGGTATAGGCAACTCTTGGTATAAGGAACTGTCGCATTGATGGCATCGATGTACGTTACTCTCAAAAAATATCATTGGATTTTTTTTAAATGTTCAATAAGTTGTCTTTAAAACTCAATCTTATTTTAAAATACATTTTGAATGAGATGTGTGAATATGCAATCACCGTTAATTATGCAATAAGTTTTCCCGGAATTAAGATCCCCTGTCTTATCGTTCGTAGTTAAACTTCCGGGGTTTGTCAAATAACTGCCCGAGGGGCTAATACCCGGTTTAACGGCATTTGGACACTAATGTCGCGATTTTTGGTCCAGAGACCATTTTTTTCACTCAATTGTTTGTCAGTACATATTCTAAAGCTACAACAAATGCTCACATGCACTACATTTTAACCTCTTGTTTACGGCATTAACAAGCAATCAAGTCCATTATAACCTGACATTTGCAAGTTTCAAACCCCTTGATAAGCGCATATTTGTGAAACAGCAGCGTATCCCTGGACAACTTTTTAAAATCTAAAAATTCCTCGGAAACCTACATTTCATTTATAGAATTTCGTAGGAGACGGAGTTTTCAGTGAAATTTTATAGAATCTGAAATAATTTTTTTGAAGCTAATTTCAATGCAAGTTTGAAAACAAGGACAGGTGGAGATGAAGAGGACACAAAATTACATTTTGAATCCAATCATCGTTCCAACAGTTTCAAGCTTCCAAACTTCCAACCAAGAAGATCTGATTTTTATGAGCCACCTATGATGATTATGCATTGTTTCATTTCTGCAAACAGTAATAAAATTACAAAAAAATCGGATCTGGTGATTGGTGAATGCATAAGGACCGTTTGAAATTTTGTTGTATTTGTTGATTGTGATCGAACGGCATTTTTGTCCTTGTTTGTAATTTTGCTGAAATTAGCTGTAGTGTTAAATTAATGGAAAACAAAAATTGCGACTAACAAGAGAGTACATTCAGATGTAAAATCCCGGTTTGCATTAAACTTGTCTCATTTGCAAAAGGAAAAATGAATCTACTACTTGAACTTGACTTACATTTAACTGACATTACATATTCTAATCTAGAATTATACTTTTTATATTAATCCTTGTGATGTAACCACTACTAAATACACGTACTGTGGGTGTCACATTGTAATAATGAATAAACCGTTGCAAACGCACATTCAAAAACCGTGAAACCACACGAGGAAGACGACTAAAACGTCTTGTGACCAACTGACACGTTTTTGACAATTCCCCCAACCAACAGTAAAGTGGTGTACTGTTAAATATCACATAGCCGTGCCGGTTAAAGCACGGTTTCTGTTCCAAGTATTTTTTCGGCGGCGCAAAAAATGACCACACCCCCATGATCGATGTAAATCCGAACTTTGAGGGTTATCTGACGACTTTCATTTTTTCAGTGTTGGAAAAAACCTATCCAGCGATACATCACACATTGGTGATACATTTCTGTAGGTTTGAAATTTGAAAAATGTGACCTTTATGAATATGATATGACCTAGTTTTCACACGAACTCGACCTCCGCTGGGAGGTCATTTGCCTTAACCATTATATCTAGAGTTAGCGAACGAACGGGTGAGTCTAACATGGTGGTGGTGGCTTTTTAACATTGAGGTAGATTGACAAACCCTAGGGGGTGTGACCGATATACCTTGAGCAGAATTTTCAGAATCAGTCCCAATGTTAAAGTTTCATTTTTCCTTGATCTTTCGAGTGAGATAACTGATCAGTCTAAAGCCAATCGGGGTATAACATCTGAAAATCATCCCTTGTATGAGGTGATTCCAGCCTTGTTAAAACAAGACAACTTCAAAAGAACTCAAAAATCATATCCTGTATCATGCACATGAGACGTTAAAGAGTTGAAAATACGAACAAGCGTATTGCTTGGACTGTAAGGAAAAACGACTTTTGTCGTTTGCCGTCTCCAAGAGGTTAAAGACAGTATAGGAATTTCTAAACTGTTTCAATACCTCATACGCTCGATAACCCGTATATTTCACAAAAGCCCCCTAAAAATCCAAACTAAATCCCCAATTTGCAGAACAGTGAACAAAATCACCCTTGACTTGACTGCCTCTAAAACTTTCTCTCTAAATCTCTGTCTCTAGAACTAGGGAGGTAAGATTTGTCAAATGTCAACAAAATCCTCTTGATTTTTTCCCCGTGAAGGGGAAAGCTAAGATTTTTTATAAGCTTCTTTTGTTACCTTATTATAAAGTAGGAAGAAGAGTAGAGGGGAAGCTTTATTTTTTTAATTACCAGATTTCATTAAGTCTAAGGAGGAGGGAAGGGGCTCTAAAACTCTAAAATTTCCTAAATTTTCGGATTTTCAAATTTCTAAACGTCTAATGACATTCCACGGAATCCTTTGAACACTTTCGACGCGGAGCCTAACAAGGCTTCGGAGTAAGGCCCATTAGGCAAGCCATTTGTGTCAAGTGCGGTAACATGAAATGAGACCGCAATGAATTCCAACGTAGGAACTAATATTATAAAACACCCCTCTCCTCGTCTCATCATCATCCTCATCGTCATCGTCAAATAATACATCCTGGATCAAATTGTCCATACTCCTCCATACACTACACTATCTTCCAAGAGATTAAAAATCCTTTCAAGTTTTTAATCTCATTTTGTACCATTCACAGAAGCTCTAATCTTCCACAAAAGCAATGAGGAATTATAAAGGGGGATGATGGGCTTCACTGTACGTAGTAAAGGGACTGTAACGATGTACAAGTGAAACTCTCGACAATATCTGGAAGTACCACCAGCAGCCGACAAAGTTATTACTCGACAGAGACCTTCGTTGGTGACAATTGATAATCAAGGGCATTGTTGTCTTGTTGCAGGAGTTATTGAATTCCTGAAGTTCTAGGCCAGATCCAGAAAATATGAAAAATTTCGATATGCTACATCAACTACGAGATCTGATTTTGGAACCACAAAAAATTAATTCGAACAATTGTTTGAAACAACGTAAATCTATAACTGTAATGGATTTGAGTTTATATTTGAAGTTCTTCGACTTCATTGCGTCCCACAATACAATAAAACTGTAGGTACTAGATCCTAAATACTTGGATATCCGATTGATACAGCCTAACCACATTAGACTTCAACATCTCCCCAGTTTTGCTGAATACAAGTAGAAAAAAGCCTTTATCCAATATCAAAACCCCATCGGGTCTTATTCGGTATAGCGAGAGATAGGAGATGAGATTATTGAGATGAAAAGTGAGAGTTCCATCCGTGACAAAAATCCGATTATGTCAGGCTCTGTCATATTTATAAAGTAATCATCATCCCTTCCCAAATCCAAACCCCCAAACCTCTGAGTGGCAGGGAACTGAAGTACCCTCTACACTTTGATATATTCAAGGGTTCCGCATTAAAAAACACCAGAATAATTAAGGGGTATCCATGAAGTAAACCAGTAAGTAATTCAGCGTTTTAAGTCCGCTTCTAAAATGTAACAATAGGTTTTCCCGGATGAAATATGACAAATTGGAGACAAGAGGTTCTCGTTGAACTTTGATCTTTTATTATTTAGATGGGTCGAGGAGTGGTTTGTGAACCGAGCTGCTGTTGTTATGTAATCTAGAATCGGAATTGAAAGGAAGCGTCATCCTGGAAAATTAATTCAAGTGGGCCTTTCCTAAATATACCCCTTCGATTCAATGCGTCTCTATAGCCGATAAACTATTCATCCATTGGGCAATTAAAAATTCCGGAGGGTGGGGACTTATTTCGGTATTAAACGTTTTAACAATTTCATCTTAAACCACAATTATGGAGAAGCGAAAGCGGTGTAATCAGTTTTATTCAGATTCACAGACAAAACACCTCAAAACTGCAAATTTTTAGTTCAATTCTGTACATTTTAAAGAAGAATCTGTACTTTGTAATTTATTGCTGAAATTACGGCAATTCAGCCCTCAGCAGATAGATATACGAATTTTTGAAACGCTAAGAATACTTGGGAAAAACACGAGACCTGTAGGGTGAGTTTTTGAGCAATTGAACAACAAAGTGTTTTGTTTTCAATTGATATCGTTGAATTGTTTTTACAGTACTTTGTTTTCAACGAAATTTACAGGTTATTATTATTATGTATCGAATGTCACTCGAGCAGTCCTTTAGGTTTAAAGAAATGAAGTTACGAGTGCTTTCAAGTTTTAAAGGATGGTTAGTCTAAGAGAGATTGAGTTTTGAACAAGATATTCTCTTAAAATTGCTCCGAAACTTAAAAATTATTTTTCAGGCATTCGATCGCGATCCCTTGAAACTTTTGACGTTGAGGAATTACATGAATACTTGGCAAAAAATTATTACTTGTAAACAGCAAACTTCAAAGAATAAAAAAAATGTCCTTGACAATGCTATACGTTTATCAGTCCCCCCCAGTAACTTCGTCGAAAAATGTCACCTATAACTGTAAATGGGGTCGAAGAGCCTTGAACTTTGCAGTTTGTCTTTGATATTTTTAAGATCCTCGTCGATTGACTCATTTCAGCTGCCGTTAGTTTGATAAGTGAATGATTTTCTAGATTTTTGCGCTTTGTTAGAATTCATTGTTTGTAGTACATACATAGATACCTGTACATAATGAACGCAAACACCTTGCATTTCGAGAAGGCTTAATTAGAGGGAACTAAACCAACATCAAAACACGGTTTAAGGTTCCTCCTTAAAGGCAATCGAAATTTAAATTCGAATGCTCGTAGGGTCAACAATAATAAGTCCCAATGTCACTCACATTCAATGAAGTGTTTAGCCCTTTCTAAAAGCCCTATTCAACATTCTCTTGTCTCTCGTCGACACTCCGTCCCAAGAGATCAATTTCGGCTCCTTTGGCAGATTTCCCCGAAAATATTTCAGAGAATACAAATATATCCCAATTCACCCGGGTATTTTTCCCATTTACACTGCCCGTGGACTGATATGGGATCCCCAATTTCTAAAATCGTATAGAGAATTACAAAATAAATGCTCATATAATGTTGTGTACGAGGAGACTCTATATATAAACCCTGTAATTCCGATCCAATTCAATGTGTCCTACCAAATTCTAATCGACACTCTGTTCTTGTACATAGAGAGTTGTAGTAGATAGAGCATCATCCTTGCAATCATTTAATAGGAATGGACTGAATTTGAGAGATAATTCGGAAATTGCGATACGAAAATGGCATTTTGATATCGTTGCCTAAAGGCCCCTGTTTCGTGTATGTCATGTTCCGATTCCGGAGACCCGATGAAATAGGGGATGAAATCCCGTTGAAATGGGGTTGTAAATGCAAAATATATCCCTAACACTCACTCTCACCCCTATTCCATATGCCCTTCTCTCCTGCTGATGTCAAACGGAATTGCTGAACTCAAAAACTCACCCTCTTGCATTATTATGGGAGAGCTGAGAATGAGAGGGTTTTGATAGGAAACTGGATGGATAATCACATATTTGTGTATTGCATATTGGGGTGTGCATTGCATTGAAATTGACGACTATATAAATAGTGGCGGAGAGGTGATGGTGGTTGTGGATATTCCAAATGTCCCGATTGTCATCTCTCAGTTTTCGATTTAGAAAGAGGACCTGAAGGGGCAATAAGGCGTCGATTGCCTCCGAGCAAAATGTATCCCGATTTTTTGGATAATAACTATGCAATGTTTCAGGCAGCTTTACAATTGATATCTGTACTGCCCAGGCTTTGGTACGAACCACTTATAAAGTATGGATATGGGGGCATAGAACAAATTAACAACACCGTTCAAAGAGAACAAATGGTGGTTCAGACGTATACTATAAATGTAAGCATTAACTTTTGGATGATTTGCTCCAGATCAGTTTCGGTGTTTGAATAAGTTAATTTTGTACCATCTCTCTCTATTGTACACCTCTCCTGCAGTTACCTGACGAATCAGTTTTGTTTATAAAGGGATATCGAAGCTACAAGTCTTCAGATGAAGCTAATGATTTTTAGTTTTAATATACCACTATTCCTATATAATCCTTATGGTTCACGTTAAGTTTTTGAAAATAATAAATGCCATTTTGTGGCAAATTTTACGTACGTTACGATTCCGAATCTGCAATAAAAACCATCAAATCCAAGAAACGTTTTTGATATAAATACCGAAAACCGGGTAAAATGGGATATTTCGGTTTTCTCTCATTTAGAGGTACATAATCCGTTTATGAGTCCAAAAAGTGATGCACGTTATCTTTCGCTGTTTCATTTTGAGTCCAAAACTGCAACGAGATTTTCGTAGTTTTTAAGCGTTCCCAAGATATCTTATAAAAACTGGACACAAATTAGATATATGTAGTAAATAAATTGTTAAATTCCCAAATATACTTGGCTACGTGTGATGATTTTGAAAGTTATCAAGCGTTGAAGTTAGCCCTCCTCTCGGCTGTATATTGCCTTTGTTCAACTTGTACATGGTGGTGGTTATTTCAATTTTATTAAATAGCAAATATTCAACATTCGAAGAGTTGTTTTAGCAACGAACAAGAGTGGAGACAGCTTTATATCTCAAAACATACATTGTGTGGCATAATATTGGTATTTTAAAGACAGTTTTTAATATATATATATAAAAAATACAAAGTTTTAAAGTTGGAGAGACTCCAGGCGGTAGCTACAGGGTTATGTTGCCAAACAGAATTAGTATACAATTAGCAAGGGTACAATTGAAAGTCTGAAATCCAGCTCTCAGTGAGCAGTGTGGCATGAAATAAGGATAATATATCGGAACTTTATCGATAATTCATCACATTTATGTTGATGATATATGCTTTAAATAGATTCCAGGAAACATGGTAACTGAAAGTTTTGATAAACTTGATGGAATTTAATTCTCGTATTATGTAAGGCATAGAAATAGTAAAGGAAAAAAACCGGGAAGGTTTAAATTTCCAAGAGTAAAAGTTTAATTCTTTTATTCTTTAAAATGGCTAAATCAACTCCGAGAATTGTTAAATTCGTTGTCAATTTAATTGAAACCTTCGAACCGGAAGTAATAGAAGGTGCTCGTATATATCCGGACATTTCAACGAAAGCTGGATGGATAGTTTTTTTTCAAACAAGGAACAAATTCAAGAAGGATGCAAATAAAAAATATCGCGAGATCTCCCGATATTTATCTCGTGAACTAATCATTAAAATCATTTACAACAAAATGTTGCAAGTTGGATGGGATAAAAGCTTTGTGCAAAATTTTCAAACAACATATTTGCCCAGAGTGGCTCTAAAAGTGAATAATAACTTTCCAAAGAGAAAAAATAATATAGCTCCGAGGTTCAGCACAGAGACCATTCGACAGATTAATTCCGACACCTGCAGTTATAATGCTCCGCAAGGATCAACCGATAACAGCTTGGAATTAATGATGAAGGACGGAACGGGACTGAGCAATCATGTTATGGACTCTTTCATTAAATGGATCGCAACGGATAAAGTTCAGGTTTGTATAGTTTATATTATATAATTCCGAGTATTTCCAACTCTAGACTAAATATATTCTTTTCTGTTTTAGACTTTTCCAACTTTGGCCTTTGAAGCCTCTTCGTCCAGAATGCAAGGATGTCTACTGATGACTCCATGGCTGGAATCAGCCAAACCAACTTGGGAGAAATTATTGTTCCCGATTGAGATTCTGGCAACAAACTACTGTTGGGCAAATGTGGGATTTCCTGCAGCGGCGAGGGTCGATTCAGGAAAACGACACATGATTCTCGCTGTTGTGGATCGATTAGCTTCTTCTATAACCATAATGGAATCCAAAGGCGTGTATCAACAAGACGAGGCTACCCACAAGTTCAAACCGTTTGTGGACGTTTGCTTATGCCTTCAAAATGCACTAAAAAAAATTTGGTGCATTGATATTCCAGAAGATAATTTCTATTTTCCGCCACCGCCAGCAATTGATCAGGTAATTAGTGATAAGGGTGAATGTTTTATACTTTTGTTCAAATTTATCATTGATATAATAAATGGGAAGCCCATGATTGCCTGTTTTGAACATGGGCCTCGTATAAGGTTGCTACAAAACATTTTGAAACAATATGTTAAAGAACCTAAGTTTAGAGACTTTGACATTAGCAAATTCTAAGTTAGATTGATTTGTATAGGAAGGTAGTATATTTGAATTAAAATCTAGAATAAACTTAATAATTTAATATTTGGATTTGATAACTATTAAATAGCTTTTTTAGTAAATCATTCTGGTTGTGTATGAATAATTGGTTTGATGACAATATATTAAGCTATGAAATAACTGGTAATAAATAAATATATGCAGTTTTTTAATGTGAGTAAAATCAGTGAGTTTTGTTGTTTGTAATTTTTGTGAAAGGGAATTGTGATATTTTGTGATATATTGTGAGGCGGTCCTAGGTCAGTTTTTTTAAATTTAATATGTGAAGAATATTAGTTTCATCTCCTACTCAATACTCTGCGATACACTCATTTACTATTAAATAAATTACATATAAATTGAATAAATACTCATATTAATATATACAGTTTCATTTGAAACAAATAAATAAAATTTTCCTTTATTTTATTCTTACGATCGTTGCGGAACGTTTATGATCATTATATGCAGGGTTGAAATTATTATAAATGTGTATTATGGTTTAAATACTTAAAACACAGAGATAGATTCATTGACCCAGATATTACTATCCGTCTCGACTTGAAGAGACGGATAGTAAAACATCAGTACTTGTAATTTATTCCAAATCCACATAGACAGATTTAAATGATCATACTGATTTGTTGGCTTTCCAATTGTAATTAAAAGCTTGATAAAAATAATCCCCCAAATTGTTCAATCAGGCAGATGCAAAATACGTTCAAATAACATTTAAGGTCGTCGTCTGACAAGCGAGAGCCATTTTATACAAATATCGCAAAGAACCGCAACCATAGACTAAAAATATATATACGTATGTTGAATAGAACTTAATTGTACCTTTCTAACGATACATCACAAATGCATGCAGTAGTGTCGTTAGAAAAATGCTGACCTTTGATGGCAAACTCCTTCTTGACCTTTGACCTACACTCCCCTCAAACAAATTGGACTTCGCTTTGCCTCAAAGGTCATAAATGGTTTCCTGTAAAAAGAATACGTAGAAACAACCGGACGGGCATTATGAAAGAGTTTCACCCTTTAACGAAAACAAATTCTTGCAACTTGCAACCCATGTTCTTTCTCTTACTCATCATATACTTGAATAGAAAGCAAAGCGTCAAAGGTATAGTTCTGAATTGCTGCATAGAAGGTCAACCTCGTTGACTTCTTCAAAACGTAGAGCCGAAACCCCAAGATCCCAGCGTGAACCGCCATCGGCTTGACACTTCGAATGAGCCTAACCAAGTATTTCCGATTCTGATCGTTCTGGATCCCCAATTTCTTGTTCCGAATGTACGTCAAGGACTCTCCATGCATTTGAAGGGCCGGGACAAGGGTGTTTTGTATTATGAAAGGGATTATTAAGGACACAGATGGAAAGTAGAGGTAGAAGGGCATAGGGATGAAAGCGTGGCCTTTGAGCGAGGCCCAATTAAACCCGGCGCTTACAACCAGTCCCGTCAGCATCAGGATAGCAATCAAATGAGACAAGGGCTCTCGAGCAAAATTAAGGATGACGTGAAACATGTTGGTAAACCGGACAAACTTGTGAATTGACCTTTGCCTTCCACAATTATGAACCGACTCCCTTGCAATCCGGACTGACACTGTAATTATGATAAAAACGAGCGGAAACGCCCTACAGCCAATATGTGTAACTACGGCGCAAACTGACGCTCGAGCGACGATCATTAGTATTTGGACAACTATGTGATTGGCCCATTCAAGCGGAACGATGTCCTCAAGGATGTAATTCAAAGGATCGTAGCCCGTGAAAAGGATCCAACCGGTCAGGACGAGCGGGTATACAGCAAATGCGTAAATGCTGATTGTGAGGAATTTTGCTAAAGTATCAGATTCTGGCTTCCCACGATCGAGATCTGGATTTCCTATTTTATTAACAAAGTGCTTGTTGATATAATGATTTATACTTGCGATATTTTATTATATTTTCTTACCTTCCCCAATAATCCCTTCGTATGCGACGGCTTCATTGAAGCCCGTTACAATCGTTCCTGCAAACAAAGCCGCAGTGGCTCCGATCCCAATAGTCATGATTAGTAAGCATAAAAATATGCTTAACATAATGATGGAGTTGATTGGGAGGCCAAAGCCCTTCTCTGGTATTAGAAGTTCCGTTAAAATGACGAATAAGGTCATCCCTAGTTCCGCAGTGCCGAACACTAGACAAATCGCATAAAATCGAACCAGATCTTTGAATTTGCGAATGTGCACCAATTTTCGGTTCCTTTTATCCCAGAATAGTGGTACTTGGAAAGAATGCTGGAAAATCCGATCGTATACTTCCAAAGCCGTCCAAATATGAGGGCTCGTCATTTTCTGATATAAATAACCAAATGTCTTAAATCGACAAGCTATGATTTTGATGCTTAATGCTGTTGTTTTGATGAGTTGACAAAAACTGTAGTCGAAATAAAAAAAAATCAAGAAATCTATACATAAACTTGATTTCTTAACCTCGTTAGTATCCACATACTCGCCAGGAGCATATTATTTGCTATTGACCTGTTAGTGTCTATATGTAAGTGTTATGTGAATGTATTTGGTCTCTTGAAAGTCAAAAGTCCTACGAATTGTAGGAAGAATTGATTTGTTAAGTTAAGAAGGATTAAAATGTTGAGTTTTAAATTTGTTCCAGTTTAAATAACATATTCAACGATAATTTTTGATTTGTATAGCCGCAGACTCTTGAATTCATATTTGAAAAGCTATATTATTATTGTAGCAGGCATACTCTTAATATTCTTTCTTAAATGTTCTTCGTTGCTAAACCGTTTAGTTTAAATTAGGACCATTTCGACACAACGAATAAAAATTGCCTGCCAAAACCGAACCATGCTCAGGTTGCCAACATCGCACAGTTATTATGAGATTAAACTGTTATTTAGGGTTCTGCAGAGTTAATGAAGTCAAAAATTAAAAATGAATATTTTATAAGCTAAAGTAGAGCTACTTATTTGAGTCTGGGATAAGTCAATTTCAGTTTCAGTATTTTCCATATTTCTCAAGCAGTTGACAGTTTACAAACCATGAAAGCGATTTAATAATTAATTTTGTGTTAGTGGTTAGACCACTGCTTTTGTAAATGAAAGGGTTGTAATTCAATCTATTCGATGAATTAAGTATGACATTATAAAGTAGTTTCAACTATTTGTAAAAAATAGATTTTTGTAAAATTAAAAAAATTCTATTTATTTAGGTTAGGTAGGTAGGAGTGTGGTATCGAGCTATTAGTCTGTCTTCATAACTGAATAACAAAACGATGTTATTCAACCGAGTTATGTGAGATAGGTAGGGGCAGGGTGCCGAGCTATCCAGTGTATTTATCATCTCTCAAACTCCTAGCACAGCACGTGGGAGTATGGGAAACTTTTAGTAGTCTCCTCACCAAGTCTTGATTGTGATTAAAACGATCATTTTCAACAAAGATAAAAAAGTACTATCCTTTTAATGAAACCCAGAGTGGATTTTGAATAACAGGATCTGTTATTTTCAGAATATATTATTTTTTTAATCATTTCACCCAATCCTTTAGATGAAATGCAATATTGATGATAGAGAGATAGAGACCCACAGCAATCTTCCTGATTATGAGAGTCACAGCATCTCCGAATTATCTAAACCTAGAACACAATTTAGAACACAGCTTGAGCGATCCGCCTTGATTACTCTCCCATATAGATTTCGTTGGTTTTTCGGAATTAATGGATCGTCATTATTTATTTCCAAAGTATCTCAGGACAGAGATAGTATTATTTGGAGAATGCCAAAAGGGGGACGTAATGACCAAGGCACGTGTCCCATTTGCATGGGTTGCATTATCATTGCTGGAGTGTCAGTTTAAAGGCGTTGGGTCCCTAAAATGCTGAGTCCTTGTTTATGTGGTCGCGTGTCGGTTCTAAGGGATTTCAAGGGATCCACTTGAAATTATTTGATGATTCGGATTCGGGGAGATGCACTTATTTCCCTATGAGTTTGGAACCCTAATTTGGAAAGAGGAGTTGACTGCCTGTGTTGGCTTTTGTACTTTAATATAAGTTTAATTAGTGGGACAAAGAAATCAATGATTTGAACGAATCGATAAATATCTGTTTTGATGGCTGGCATATTTAGGGTTCAGAATTTGAACATGAAATACACATTGGTTGACTGACTCGTTTGCTTGAAATTGATTTATGAGAATTAAAGGGCCTGTGATTTAGTTGTGGGAACATTTTATTTTTATTTTTATGACTATTCCATTTCCGGAATAAGTGGTTCCCATAACTTAATATGATCCTACCTATTGTCATTTTATATCAAAAGGGGATTATAATAGCTGAGATATTGAAGATGAAATGTTTGAAATTTTGACCTTCATTAACAAATACTTATTGCATGTTTTCGGATGTCAGATGATAATTATAAAATACAGTTTACGATCAGCTACCATCCTACACCATTGTAATTTGTAATACCAAGATTGTTGTCAACTTTCTCGGTCATCCAGCAGTAAATAATAATAATGTTTGACTTTATTAGGAACAACCCTTTTAAATTCCAGATCTTAAAATGCTACTTACAGTTTAGTTTAGTTGGAAATATAGAAGAATTGAATTTAAATGCCAATAAATATGCTCGCATCGCATAAAACACACCTAAATCGACAGTTTATCTATATATCTAGATAAACATTTTCAATTCTTTAATCAGGAAATCGTATCAAATACTGATTTCCGAAGCGTTGGAGCTAAAACCCCTATTTAACTTTCTCCGGTTCTGAAAATGTAAGAATTTTTTCACTTACAAATTTAAAAAATCAAAATTACGATGATATTTTTACAGAAAAATCGGATGGTGGAGGGCTCTTATGCTGAACAAAATTGTAGCCTTCGTTCGATCTGTGTACAAAGTGGGTGTCGATTCGAAATAAATGAGTCATTTATTCAAGACCTGTCCAAAATAAGGAGGGTTTGATTTTGATGATCTGTGTGACTAGTCCATCTCCATTATGTTTCAACTTGGAATTGGAGATGGTCATGCCCTGGGCAAATAGACACTTCATTCGTTCCCAATCAACCGAAATTATTTCCTTTTCCATGGAGTCTCCCCAAATCTCTCCGACAATATTCTGTACTGATTGGGCATTTACTCCAAAGTACATTTATAAATGAAATCTAGGGAGAGGAACTGGGGCCAATGTAAATATTGTAATTATTTTTCCGATGGGTATCCAAAAATCCTGCTCCCTCGAGGCCATTTAGTAAGTGACCGAAATCCTTTGATGCGGTTGCGAAATTTAGGGATTCGGAGTTTTATTTTTGTGGATGATTTATGAATGGTTGTTTGGAATTTTACCTTCGTTATGTTATTGATAGCAACTCGTTGCCTCACAAATTTAATGCTCCGAAATTAAGAAGGTCGATCATGTACCTTGAATGAAACTTCAGATCCATGTAAATGCATATCCAGACAGTTCTGATATTAAAATTAGAAGAGTTTCTAAATATATTATGATTATCATTGTTTTGAGGATTCGTGACTTTTAAGAACTAACAAAAAATTAAACTACACTTTTCAGCTCCTCGAATCTTTAAATTTATTTATTTTCTAACTTATTGACTGTGCAAATAAAAACGAACTTTTGTTACTTTAACATCAAACTTTTTCATTTACATGAAATCAAGAATCATGAAAATTTTGAGTTAATGTAGCATTTTTAATCAACTGACGAACAAGTACTTGAGCTTAAAATTATCGGTACGATACCCTGTACGAATCGTGAATTCCTTCAATATAATGCGTTTATACAATGTTTCCTAATTAATTAAAAATAGTAATGTCCAATACACCCACAGCAATCTAAACCTATGGCCAAACTGCATTTGTGAGGGAAACGGAAACGTCCCAAAACCGCTTAGCCACTTCCGTATCCTTCGCAGCGGCCGGAACCCAAGCGTCTCCAACAGGCCCAGTAACCTCGTAGAACCCTTGCGGTCCATAGTACCCCGCCGGCTTTGCTTCCGGGGCAGTCGCTGCAAATAAGAGTGGCAGCGCTCCCTCCGCAGCGCTCAGGCTAAAAAACGGCTTCACAACCCATGCAAACCAATCAAAGAGAGAATTGTCTCCAGGTCCACTTGAGATCAAGTCCGTCCTGGAATATCCGGGATGAGCCACCACTGACATGATCCCCCACCCCTTCTCCTCGCTCCGACGCTGCAGTTCGAAAGTGAACAGTAAATTCGCTAGCTTTGACTGTTGATAAGTACTGATGGAACTGTAGCTTTTCTCCGCACTCAAATCCTCAAAATTAATCTTCCCATGTTTTGCAGCAATACTGGAGACGTTAACGACGCGGGGGTGTGTACTTTGCCTTAGGGCTGGAAGAAGGTGGGCAGTGAGGGCGAAATGGGCCAGGTGATTTGTCTGGATCTGGATTTCGAGACCGTCGGAGGAGGTCAATTTCTTAGGAGGCATCATGATCCCGGCATTGTTAACTAATAGATCGAGGACGCTATTTTTGGAGTTGAAATCTGTGGCGAATGCGGTGACGGATCCAAAGTTCCCGAGGTCAACTTTCCCGAAACTGACTTTGGCATTAGGATGGAGGGCTAGGATTTTGTCCACTGCTTCCTTCCCTTTGGATTCGCTTCGACCGGCGATTATGACGGTTGCCCCTGCTTCGACGAGGCCGAGGGCCACTTCGTATCCAAGACCCCCGTAGGAGCCCGTCACGATTGCTACTTTCCCGGCCTGGGAGGGGATGTCCTTTTTTGACCAAGGCATTTCTGGTTTTCTGGAAAAGAGAAAGCAAGTAGATTTTAGAAAATAGCAATTTATCTAATGAATTATCCGATAATATGAATATTGAAATTGAAAATCAAAAGTGAACATCTGAAGTTATGTGTGAAATTAAATTGAGCCTATTCATTACAAATTACAACATAGGTGATTGCAGCCCATCAGTCGTAGCCCTGTGCATTTTGCAGCCCCGACATTTACAAACATCACCGATAAATGGATAGTATGTATATAATATATCGGAAGTGATAATAAAAAATACCTGGCCTTTAGAGATCATTTGGTGGTACCTAATTACATTTATTTTTAAATTTAAATGTAGAAAAAAATGGAAAATTAGAAAATAAAACTAGCAAAATGTTAAGAAGCTTCACGGTTTCACACTATCTGTACTAAAAATCGAAGAGCCATTTATGCTTTTGTATTTGCTTGAGTTTTTGAATGAACAGCCACAGCCACGCATAGTAGTAGCCACAGTAGCGTTTAAATATGGATTTTAAATTGTCAATATAGGTCCATGAGCACTATAACAGTGTCCGTAGAATCTGAAAGAAATACACACGGCTTGATTCGAAGCTTTCGATGTGACCTCAACTCACCTCTGGTACAAGTAGCGGCTTGCCTGCTGAAGATTTCTCTAATTAATACAATTATTCGACAACTTCTCATCTATATTCGAAGTTCGTTTAAATGTCTTACCTACGATTTGATAATTTCAGCTTAAAGAACCCACACTAGTTGAGTTGAGTTCCAAGGAATTAAAACCGACTGGAACTGGGAGTTACGTCAACGCAATGGAAAGCAGGAAGGTATGAGGAAATTGAAAAATCAAATCCAATCCAAATGTGAGTTTCCAAGCTCCAAATTCCAACTTCAAATATTTGAACTCTTGTAAAATATGAGTATGATTATACTACACGATAGTGAACTTCAAGAACTTCGTAAAATGCGTGACATAATGTTAGATGGAATTTATCGACTGACGGAAGCCATGTCGATGTAATACACGAGACAATCGATTTTATTACCACACAAAATAATTTATGAAGGACTATATACTATATGATATGAGTCCGATGCGTATAGGATACCTAGTTAAACTCTATTTATGAGATATTATATGCATGTACTGCCAGTGCCATTGCATTTTAGTATTGTGTTACATCATGCACGTACAAACACATTTACAGATTCGATTCAAAGGCCAGGGTTAACCAAAAAATAACTTGCGTATAATAATATAACAGCTATACTTATACTCCAATGTGGTCTGGTACCACAATCTCCTTTGGCCTTGAATATTTCAGATCTCTTCATTTTATTTTTCAAAGATTCACTTCAACCGATGCATGCATATATGCCAGTGTAGTTCTGCCATGGAACATTTACAAGCATTATCAATTAACGATGATGACTAGTGGTTCGTAAGCATCGTCTTCAATTACTCGATCTTGAAAGAGTAGAATTCAGAGGTAAAAAAGATGAAACCACGTAGACTAACTTTTTATCGGATTTGATTTGGAGGTTGGAGATATAGAGTGTTGGATTTGGTTGAGGGATTAATCTCGTTCAAAGCTAATGAGCATCTCTCTGAGGATTGTAAATGGTAAACAATATTGTTATGATTCCTTAAAGGATAAAAATCAGGAAATGGGATTAGATACTTAAAAACAATGTATTGTTGTTTACACGTTATGTACCGAAATAAGCCCCCCTGCCTCCGAAATAGCTCCCCCACCTAACCAAACTTCTCAGATTTCGATATTTTACTCTTAAACTTAACTCGGTTAAAAAAATTTAAATCAATAAAAGCTAAATAATATGATGGAATTCTTGTGCATTTAATTCTTCAGTTATACAATACTGGGTACGGTTCCGTCTGAATCCAATTTTTTGGGATTAAGAGCAAGGCCCTTGTTCATGTCCCGTTGTTTCATTCGTAAAAGTTTGAGCTGTTCTAGTAGAACGAGCCGATGAAGTTGATTATCCGACAGTTCGATTGTCTCATCCGTTTCATATCGCCTCAGAATCAGCTTTTGTCGAGCATTATTATTTGTCGAATCGTTTGTTTTTGTATCATCGAAAGATAATGGCTCTTCTACTGTCTTTGTGTCGAAATTTCGACCACTGATTTTGGATGCGGATATTGAGGATTTATGAACGGCTTCGCCCATGGACCTGCCAACTGCAACATCATTAAAAATTTGAACGGCTAATTAGCCTAATTTTTTAAGTTACTCCAAACAGGAATGCTGTAAAATTGCACGTGTTTTAGGTCCTTATGAATAGTCAACCTTGCTTAAATGGAACGGGAGTTGTGGTTGTGGTCTTCTTTTTAGCTGCTAGTTTTTTCTCCCATTCCATCTGTTCCTGAGAAACAAAATTAAAAAAATTGATGAAATACTAGTTTTATTCCAAATTAAATGGTAGTTTTCAACTGGACCTTATATCCCTATTCTTGGGACAAAAAGCAAACATTTTCAAAATGAGGTTTTCATATAAAATTAATTGTCAATCAACTCAATAAGGCCAACAATTTATTTTATAAAAATATTCGACATGAAAATGATAGTACCTATTGCTAAATTTGCTTAAATTATGATATGGCAAAAAACCCTAAACGACTACCCACTTTGGAGTTATGGAATTGTACGTCCAGTATTTTAAATTCTAATTTACCATCTATACCTTTTCAGTGATGAAAGGAGCGTCATTCGGAATAAAAACCCGTCCTTCATCCGGTTTCGAATCTTTCAATGACTTTTTGTGGAAATATCGACCTCTTTGTCTCTGAATCGTTGGAACTGGGAGTCCATTTGTGACTTCTGAAATTGAAGTTTGAATTTGAAATATGCAATGGAATAAAATTTGAGCTTAAAAATCTTTAAAAAACAACATACCAAGGATAGAGAACATAACCACTATTGTTAGAAAAACAACTTGCCAAATCCAATAGGTAAAGTCCATTAAAAATGTAAAAGGATAATTGCAGTTGAACCTGCTGAATTAATTACAAATTGATGTGTTAAATTATTTCAAGGTCAATTTATTTCAACCTGTCAACTCTGGGATAAAAAACTGCGACAATTATATACACTGGACATAGCATTTAAAAATTTAATTTGCTGTTAAATTGCAAATATTTTAATTTGAAAACATCCCCTGCCTAATTAATGCTTGACCTACTAATATCTATTGTAGTTCTATCTACAGGGTGTCCGGCTTAAAACTCTACCCTTTTAAATTGTCATATCTCAAAAACGGCTGAACAAAACTTTAATATTTTTAGTTCAGTTGAAAGCTAAAGGTCTAACTTGAATAACAAACCAACGATTGTTGGAATTCCTTCTGCATTTAGGGCTCTACGAAATGATTGTAAATTAATTGAACATTTGAAGCAGTGAAGTTAAAGACTCGAAGTCGGAAACCTTTATAAAAGATACCCTGTATATGCACCTGGTTATAATTTAACCTATTTTTTTTACTATCCGTCATGTCAATCATTATGTTTATAATTAAATTAAATCGAAAGTTGGATAGAGGCATACGAGGCAATTCAAATACATAATTAATTAGTAGTTTAGTTTCATTCCTGTTTTCAATACCTCAATGTAAATGTCCACAAATACATACAATTACTTGCTGATGTGCTAACTGACTCTGTGTCAATGAAACTGACTGACTTTGAACGTTAAAAGTTCATATGAAATAAAATAAGTTCCCAAACTTCATTACGATCTTTCAAACTTATAAAGCCCCGGTTGTGAATAATAGACGACATCTGGAACTCGGACCTCTTTTAATGCCATTTTTGGCAAATCTAGTTTCGAAATGAAAGCTGGCCCGTCTATGATTCAATAATCTTGTAAATTGGAATTATCTTTATACCAAATATTTTATTCTGAAGCTACTGAATTTTTTAACTGAGTTTAGGTGGAACGACTTTTTTTTCTCTCTCTTAATTTTTAAATTTTTTAAGACTATGGAATATACCTTTCGAATCGCCTTGAAACGTAGGTCAAATTGTACCAACGATTGTGATTTTCCCGTGTATTCGACCTCTTTAATCAACTAATTAACAAAAAAACTCTCTCAATTTGAACTCTCCTTTGTAATCTCCATACATTTTTATTTCAACCGATTGCTCTCGACTCTCGACCCTGATACAAGTATCTCTTTAAAATGCTCCCGAATGTGGTTTCGAATTGCATAGCATTCTTCCTTCATCTCAGCCTCCTCTCTCCAACGTTTCCCCTTTCCTTCGATGTCGAAAGCGGCCAGTTCACGGTAAATCTCGTTATTATCCGTGAAATCCCCCACCTTCCGTGGAAGTACGTGGACATGGACATGCTCAACAGTCTGACCCGCTTCCTTCCCATCCTGAACCGTTACTGTAGATGAGGAGACCCCATGGAACCGTTCCATGATCATCTGAACCTGATTTTTTCCCGTAATTTTTGTGTACTATCTAATGATTTGTAATCAATATTAAATTGATAATAAAACCTGCTGAACAAGGACGAAGAGGTCAGACACCTCTTCCGGACTCAAGTCCCTCATCCTCCGAGCGACTCGTCGACAAGAAATCAAAACATGACCAGGAACGACGCACCGTTTGTTGACAAATCCCCTCGACTTCCGGCTCTCCAGAAATACTGTTTTGTACTTAACCCTGACGTGGCCAAACGGGAAGTCCTCTTCGTCTAATTCAGAATTGGGGATCGAAAAAATGGGTTCATCCGTAAAAATAGTCGACGGTAGGATTTTTTTGCTATCGATGTCGTCTAGTTCCACCTCTTCCCTTGCCCTGTCGATAAGTTCCAAATCGATATCAACCGTTACGATCCCCGACCCCTGCTTCATCGACGCAATAACTTTCCCCCACGGGTCGACAACTGCGGAATGGCCATAGGAGAAACGGCTTTGGTTGTGTTGTCCACTTTGAGCAGGGGCAATGACGAAAACTTGGTTTTCGACGGCCCTCGTCTTGATCAGCATGTCCCACTGTTCCTTGCCGATTTTTGCAGGAATTGAGGAGGGGTAGGCCAGGACCCCCACCCCTTGACTTTTAAGGGATTTGGCAAAGTTTGGGAAATTGAGGTCATGTCCAATGCCTAACCCGATTTTGCCCAGAGGACTATCTGCCATCACCACCGTTTCCTTTCCGGATTTGAAATAGCTCGACTCTTTGATTGGTAGACTTGTTTCATTTTGATCCATAACTTTGCTGTCAAACAAGTGAATTTTTCTGTAAAGTGAGACTATCTTTCCTTCAGGGTCAATTACCACGTGGGTATGGCTTAACCAAGGGTCCCCATTCCCCTTGAGGTCTTCAAGTCTCTCATGGAATCCCCCAAGAAAAATCCAAAGTTGGAACTGAAGAGCTAACTCCTTGTATCTTCTGATAATCGGGCCATCAAGGGTCTCGGACATTTCTATAGTCCCTTCAACCGTCTCGGAGATGAAATCGAAAGACTCTGGAAAAAACACCATTTCCGCACCCTTATCCCGAGCATAGGTCAGGAGTTGGATACCAAGTTTCAGATTCGATTCCTTGTCATTCGTACTCAGCATTTGGCAAATTGCAATCTTCGTTTTACCTCGAACTTTACTATCGACAAGCAGTGATTCCTTATCTTCCGTCGAGGTTTTTGTTTGAGTTTCAACCAGTCGATCTTCAATCAAATCCTTAAATCTGTAGTCAATTGCCGACAGATTATTCGCCGTTGGAGCTAGGCCCCGCTCTTTGAGGATCTTCCACTTCTGGTCCTTCACGACTTGGTCAAAGAACAGGAACCAGTCCACCCGTTGATTATAATCTACGAAGGGATTGACCTCCCTCGCTTTGGCACCCGTTCTAATATTTGAAACCTCTGGATCTTCCTCCTCAGTTTTGTAACAAATCCCATTATTTCCTGTTCCCAATAGACAGGCAAGCTTATCGTTCACCTCCTCTTGCAAAAGATAAGCGTCAATCGTGCCCCTTGACCAACCACGTTCAAGCAGTATCTGATCCAGGTCTTGAACCGGTGGGGGCACCGGCAGTTCCTTTGGTGTATTAAGAACAGGGGGACTTAGGGAGCACTTTGTTTTTATCTTCATCTCGCTCAGAAATGTCTGTTGGGCTGGATGACAGTCGTTGTACTCCTTGGCTGCGTATTCGTATTCCTCGACACGGAAGACGTCTCCGTTTTCCCGAACGTCAAAGTAGACGTAGAGGAAGCCCCCCGGGACCATCCTGGGGGGATTGGCATTTCTCTGCTTCCATAAGAAGTCCTTGTTCTGCTGATGAACAAATGGGGGACGGTCCTCCGGTGGGGGCGGTGGCCCGGGGTCATCGTCGTCGTAATAGCTAAGCTGTATCTTATCGGGTGGGGTATCGGTCCCCTTCCGGAGGAGCCCTGTCACGGAATCATGGATGAGGATCAGGGGTTCTGGTCTGATTTTGATGACCCCTTCGTCGAATTCCCTCAGTTGGACAAAATACTCCTGAATGGACAGGTCCCACTTGTACTGAGTCCAGATCTCGTCCTGCCGGGCCTTTTGCCGGTCCTCCCATTCCTTGTAATATCGGTTCCCTTTTAGGACGGCTTCGTCACGAAAGGTCTCGTATCTGTCTTTTGCGTCTAGAGTTTTTGCCGCAAAGTCCAGCCTCTGTTTTTCCAGATATCTGTTCGTCTCTTCTTGAGACAACTTCGTGTAAATGAACTTCCGGAGGATTCCATGGGAGCGTTTAGTGGGTACCGGGAGGGTCTCAAATTCCCGTTTATTGGGCTTCCTTTCAGGGTCTACTTGTAACTTGCAAGTAAATTTACAGGATGGTCCAGCCTGGGAATCTTCACCATTTCCGGTTGTCTTCAGTTTCCGGAAATCGGGAAGGTTGTCGGGGTATTCTGGGTATGAACTAAGGGCATCGAAGGGACTAGGCAATCGGGTTAACGGATCTTGAGAATGGGGTAAAAAATCTTCTGCTAACTCATCAATCGGTTTGAATAAAACGCTCCTTCGCTCAACAGCTTGGGTGTGGTCATTGTTCCAAATAGGGTTTTTGTTTGTGGCTGGAAGAAGCTCTTCGATCTCGTAGCCTCGGAGTTCGGATTCAGAGGAGTCTTCATTGAGATTTAATTGTTTCTTGTGGATGATCATACGGGGCAGATCGGTACTAGATGGACTTGGGGTGATGAGGTCAACGGATGGCCTGAGTTGGACCTTGGTTCGGGAGACGATCCTGTGTCTCCGGGATTGTCGACGGAGTCTCTTGGTCGATTCCCTCATTTTTACCCGTTTTTAAGGCAATCGAAATGAAAAATATTTCAAGTCATCTCATAATCCTACTTATTATAAGCAATGCAGCTTTACCAAGTGTTCCTGATCCAAGATTGCTTGACAATCGGTTACTCTTAATAATTCCCCAGGGTGGGGCGGTTAATGAAGGAAGTTTGAGGGCAAATCCAGAATTTGCCCTCAAACTGATTTTTTTGAAAAAAACCTTCCATTTGTCATCACCTGTTGGGACTAGCGTTGTCAAGGCATCTTGTTCCTGATCCAAGGTACGTGAATTGAGATCGTAGAGAGGTAGCGTCACTGGGCAACATTTCGAAAATTAATTAAAAAATTATCGTTGGCGGCACTGCCGCCAAGGAAAAAATTTCCAATCTCATCCATGGCAATTATAAACCAAAATTGTTAAATCATTCATATAAAATCTGCAGTTGGAATTGTCAAAGTACTTATCTGCCTTTGATTTCCCATATAAAATATGAATGACTAGGCGAACGAGCCAGCCCGTCGTCCAATTTTTCAGCTTACAGGAGGATATTGTTGAATAAAATGAATGCAAAACTAATGAGTTATGGCTATTGTAGTTGTCAAATTGTTAAGTTCTAGTCTAGTCTATATATTGAATGAACACCAAATTGGTAGATTTTATAGAAAACTAGAGCATTTTATTTAATACAAGAATTGAATACTATTTATAAAGTTTATTCATACTATTCGTACATGATAAGCATATCGGCAATACTTCATCGATGAGATTTCCTCGTTTCGGAAGATAGTCGCTTTCATAACTGTATTTTTACAAGTTAGATCACCAATCAAAGGATGAAGTAGCAGGAGCAAAAGTTGCCATGACTTTAAATTTTTAACTTTTGAAAAAGTGACGATATTTTCGAAATGTTGCTCAGTGACGCTACCTCTCTACGATCTCAATTCACGTACCTTGTTCCTGATCTTTTTGAGGATAGTAGACAAATTGAGGAATCTAAAATCCTGAGATATTCACAGCAAATTCCTTGACAACTTTGTAAAAGTCCCTTGGGATTTTAAAAGCCTATGAATTTGCATAAGACGCTTCGAGTCAGAGCTACTTAAAAGTTAAAACTACAAGAGGAATTGTTGCATTCTCATAAAAATGAGTTGGGAATCTTTATCAAAATAAATGCAGTTTAAGGAGAGGGCCAACTTATTATATTTGATGAACAAGTGCCTATTCTCCGTAAGGAAACCTGTCACGGAAATCCCCGAATTCGGAGTGATAAATCGTTTCACACTTTCCGGTTTGTTAAAGGATGGGAATCGTCGAGCCCCTCTCTAATCCCAGTAGATCCTACCATAACACTATTAAACAAGATGCACTTTTTCTCCGAAACCCGTCCGGGTTTTTATCTGACACAAACTCAGGGAACATCCCCCGAAAAGTGCATTATGATTAATGGGAATAAATGCGAATCGTTTGTTATTTGTCTCATCTATAGGAACTATAGGAAGCCGTATAGGCCTATGTGTAAAATACACGTTATATGTTATATAAGGTACATTTATTTCCTGCTTTCTTCTCATTTGCATTTGCGGAGCATCATCACCCTAAACCCCACTACCCGAGCCGGGTAACTTAATGTATAAATGTGTAAATTTGTAAATAAGTAAGCATATGCAAACCCGAATTTCGGATTTATTCAAACAGCGTAAAGAATACTGGTTCAGAGGAAGCACAGAGTTCATAAATAAAGTGAAAAAGGCTATCTAAAGAGTCACTGACTTCCGTCGTAAGTGCCAAAGATTCCGGTTCTGAACAAGGAACTTCATTTTCTAAATACCCGACCCGATAGAATTGCTGTGAAAGTTGTGAAACCCAGTCGGGTGAATTTTATCGTTTCATTTAAAATATGAATTTATTTGGCTTTAGGGTGGTATTGGTAAGTGGACTGGATTGAAACTTGAAACCCAACCAACGGGGGATGGATGGTATCCCGTAGTCACTATATCGGGTTGGTGGCCCGATTCAGTGATTCTGAAAATATAAAAAAGACTCTAACCAACTCAAATTATTACGATTTACAAATAAACCGTTGAAAGCTCACACTTATTTACTGAAGAGGTGAAAGAGAATTTTCAATTAATAACTTTTATAAGGTTCAAGAGTATTCAGTTTCATTTAACGTTAAAAACGAATGCGAACACCTCAAGGCCAAATTAGCGATGATTACATATCGTCAATTTGCTCAAAATGTCGCGGTTACACCCACGATAAGTGGGGGAGGTACCATGCAAGTTTGCTAATGCTGCGACCGTGCATGCACGATTCGATGGATATCGATTAGCATTGAAATCTGCATTTTCGTCATATATGGTGCGGACGATACGGCAAGGTCACATCACCTTGGTATTGTGCCATTGTGTGTAATGTATAGGGGAAGCACATCAAATTAAAATGGCTAAACCATGAAGAACAACCCGATTTTTACTGTCGGAGTTTTTATTTCAGATGGAATTTAACTAGATTTTAAAATCAAATGCCATAAATATATGGCAGAATCGCATAATGGAAGTAACATAATTAATTTATGCATATGTCATGGCAGTAGGAACACTATAAAAATCAGGCGGAGGGACAGACAATATATATTGTAATATCGGAAAAAAATTTATTAAAAAAAAGTCATAACAAATTAATTCTCAAAAATCAAAAGTTATTTCGTCAAAAAAATCATTCACTTTGCTTAGCAGTCAAAAGGAACACAGAAAAGTAAAAAGTTTATCAAATTAACAGAGAATCCCAGAAAATGACGGAAGCAAAAGTGCCTTCGTCCAGTTCGACCTTGACCCGATCATCAAATTATCCATACGGCTTAATCTTGAAGTGGAGTCCAATGAGTGAGAAGACCAAGCACTTGAGATCCTGGCTCAAGTAATAGAGGACACGAAGCCCCGCAGCGTCTTTGCACTGGTTCACCTGCACCAGTGACCCCAACTTGGTGGTCGCAAATGAGATGTGCTCTTTGCCAATCACGACCTCCAGTTCCTGTTTCCCAACCCGGTCCGGAAGTGGCCAAGCCGCGTCATCCTCCTGTATGTTCAAAAACGCAGTTTAATCATTTATTTTAAATTGTGGTGGGTTTAAAATTTCCAACCAAATTAGAAATTAATATTAATTTCAAATCAGCGAGTACTTACATCCATGATTGACGATTCCTCCACGATCCTCTGGACTTCTTTCATAACGAGAGGGGATACGAAGACCTCCTTCTTGATTATCTTTTCATTCTTATAATTGGTGGCGTTGACGTAGCGAAGAAGTCCACTCGGGAGAAACTCGAACTCCAGGTATTCGTGACCAAACTTCCCTTTGTGGCCGATGTAGAACCGGAGGTAGAACAAGTCTTCCTCTACTTCCGCCTCCTTTTTCTTGTCTTTACCAGGCAAAGACTGCTCGCTGTCGTTTCTGCGTCGACGAGTTGACATCTTCCTCGATTACTCAGATTACTGAACTGGAAACGAAATCAGAACAAAGATGAAAGAGAACCACCATCCATTATAAAAAATTACGAAATACATTGAAAATTGAAACGACCATTTCGGAACTATTTCAATAAAATGTATTACAATTACAAATTAGAAATTACGTGAATTTCAGGAGCTTCAGATTTCAGAAGACAGAACCAGACCGAAACCAAATCTCTGTAGACTGATTTAACTTCACACGGCCACGGCAGCGATGACGTCGATGACTGGACTAGACTCAGACTCCGACTCTACAAGACTCAAGACCCCACGCGACGATCTGCACGAATGCACGAGACAAAAAATGTACAGAGATAAGACAGGGCATGCGTATATATACGAGTACGCTTTTTGTCCAAAGACAAAAGACGGCAAAGAAAGCCTACATAAATTCCATTTTATGAGTAATGCACGGTTTAAGGACAGGGGACAGGGTACCAAGCTATTTTGCAATGAAGTTCGTGGCAGGGTACTGAGCTATTTTGCAATGAAGTTCGTGGCAGGTACTGAGCTATTTTGCAATGAAGTTCGTGGCAGGGTACTGAGCTATTTTGTAACGAAGTTCGTGGTAGGGTACTGAGCTATTTTGTAACGAAGTTCGTGGTAGGGTACCGAGCTACTTTGTAACGAAGTAACGAGCTTTTAATCCGAATGCAATCTATGCAAGTATGCATCCAACTTTTCGTGACCTCAAGGCTAGCACCAAGACTTGCTGTATCGTTATCGTTATATAGTTTTATGTGTTTGCATTCATTTTAAAATTATTAAAAACATTAAGAAATTAATGATCATTAATTTTCGATGCAAAAGACCCAATTATCTTCTTGGCCATAAAAGTGGACATCGACTCGGTCTTAAACTAGACAAAAACAAGTATTACAAATATTTATTGACCGTTCTCTTGTAGTTTTATCTTTTATCATAGAATACTTCTTATGAGTTTTATAAATATCCTCCGGAATTTAATATATATTACTTTACAGTAGTTTATAGTTTATTACAACCAACATTGAAAATTACAACAAAAATCAATACATATGCACCAAAATTCGTTTAATCAATAAAACTTCTTTGAACATTTAATTTAACATTTTTAATGGAACACAAGAATATTTAAATTTAAACTAACTATACCCAACTAGAGATTGCTGAATCCGATTCCAATTTGTCATGCTCTAATTATAGGAACGGGAACTATTGATGTCAATGTCAGTAATATAATGGAATATTACATTTACAATATTATACATGCATAGGCTTGTCGTGTCTCCTAATAATTTATTTGCCTACCTATCTTATATTGGATTATTACTTAAAATTAATTATTGACTTGCACTCAATCGGTTTTGCAATTGTAATAAACCGATGTAACGGGTGTAACCAAGTGTTGAAAATATAACGATAAACAAACTAAATCTCAATTTCCCCAAAAAGCCCGGGTTTTGCACCCTGGTGTCAGTAGGAGTGGTCCCGTATCCGTCAAAGATGTTCTATTACTCATGGGAATCGTTTAAACCCCATATCTCAATTTCCCCAAAAATCCCAGGTTTCGCACTCTGAAATATAGGTTCAGGGTATTATCATGTATATATGATAGACATAGAGTGTAATGTAAACTACCTAAGCGTCAGTTTTAAAATAAATGAGTAAGAGCTCTATCCTGGCGTTGGACTCCTACATATCACTATTCTGTTTGATTTAATGGTTTGTTTTGGGGTTTAATTGATGGGAGTCAGGGGGTGCGACCGATTTGACCCAAGTTCGAACTTAGCCTGTGTTAGGACCCAAGGAATAAGTGTACAAAATTTGGTGACCGTAGGTCAAGCCGTTCTCCAGTTATCGCTCGGACAGACGGACGGACAGACGGACGGACGGACAGACGGACTTGTCGTTCGCATAAAGTGTTTTCAACACTTAATAATAGTATAGTAAACTTGAATTATAAAAGTATAATTACGATATACACGTACTAAATTTAAGTAATTTCTGATGTAATTCTACTTTAGTTGTAGTTCATGATTAATAGATATACTCCGTGCGTTTCACCTGCAAATTAAGCGGGGCTAGTTTAAGGATCCGGGCATTGTTTTGGGGTAGGGTTTTGCTCTTAAATTCATCCATTAGGAGAACATTTTTTAATTGGACAAGATTTGCAAGAATCTTAATCAATTCATTCGTGAAATAGACATGCCTGACTTACTTTAACGTAACTTTTTGAAGCTTGTAAAGGTACGCCGATTGAAGATATTTTTAAGAGGAGAGAGATGGCTAAAATATTATTAGGGGGGGGGGGGCTTATTTCTGGATATCCGGTATTCGCTTAAATATGGGTAATAGGTATCGAGAACATAAATTGAAAGGTGTAATCATGTATAACACGATAGTAAGTGGACCGGGTGGAATTGACCAGCTCATAAAACCGATAGTCAAAGACACCGGCGGCGGCCTTAAACGGGCGCATAGCAGCAAGCAGACGGGAATGGTACTTCCGGTTTCGAAGTCTGTATGGGTAATGTGCAACTGCAACCCTCGTCTTCCAGTTCCTCAAGAAACCCGACGCCGTTTCATGAACCCTTACAGCCGGATCCAGGGAATGATGAATTAAAAACGGGAGTAGGGCTGCAACGGATGGAAAGTACAGGTAAAAGGGCATCGGGATGAACGAATGACACTTAAAGGTCACGAAATTACAAGAGACGCTTAAAACGAAGAGCCCTAGCATAAGAAGCAGATAAACCCCCTCGAGTGGTTCTGAAGCAAAGTTGTAGCCGATTTCGAGCATATTTGAAAACTTGACGAAATTTCGAATCGTCATCTCTTTAGCGATCTCATCCACTACCTTCTGGATACCGTTGATGAGGCTCATCATTAAAATCAGTATCAGCGGGATCAGGCGGCTCCCTTCAAGCAAACTGATGACAAGGACTATAACACGCAGTGTGACCATGCATACCTTGATTTCAGTTTGATTTGCAAGACCTTCGGGAAGGGAGTCTCTCATTAAGAAGTAAAACGGGTCAATATTTTTGGTAAGGACTAGTCCCAGGATAGGGAAGGGGTAGACTGCATAAATGCACACGAGGGCTTGGAGTCCTTTCCCAAGGTCACTGTGGTCACCCGGTTCCGATGGACCCGTTGTCCTACGCCGGTTTCCTGAAATTTTAAAAGCAAATATTTAGGGTTAATTCATATCGAGTATTTCCCCATCCCTTTTTAATGCGGTTTTAAAAATAACCCCTTTGAATAACCCCGAGATAACCAAACGTGCAATTTTAGTTACTTTAAAATGCATGCCAAGAGAAGCTATTTAATCAGTTACTTAGCTAAAATCGTATCTAAACTATGGTTATTTTTGTGAATAATTAGCTTCCACATGCCTTAAAATAGCTACCCACCGATAGAACACATCAAGATAGGAAATATTGATTTACGGCAATTCTTGTATGTCTTCAGACATTCAGAAATCTGATATATCACGAAAAATGCCCAAGGATGACAACTTTGTGACCCTAACATTTCCAACGGATTCGGATTCTCCGTAAAATTTTGAATAAGCTCACAAATTTGCATTAAAATCAATCAGTATGGGCAAATCATGTAGTATTTAGATCGAGGTTTACTTACGTCTTTGAAATTCAGCCTCTAGATTCGCACAAGTATTCCAGAACTCCACAACCAGCTTTCCAAACAGCGTAATCCCCAGCGCAGCCCCGATTACAAAACACTTGATGGAAACGAATAGGATGAGGGTGGAGATGTTAAACAAGGGGATCGGATATCCGATTTGAAATAAACTCTTGTGAATGACAATGAAAGACCCGATGGCAAAGCTTCCAACGACGAATATCATGTTGAAATAAAAAGCAAGCAGTTTCCGATGGTTTTTGATGTAGATAAACTTGAGATCCTTATAATCCCACATAATTGGGTAGGTTTCAAAAGTTTGGAAGATTTTTGCGTACAATTCTAACGCTTTTAAAACTGAGGAAGTTGGCATTTTTTTTATTTGAGAACAGGAAACATCATACCGGAATAGCGTTATTTTTTATTTTCGAATCCAACGTCTTCAACGAATAGAATGAAGATGCTTTACGAGGTTCGATACTGAGATATCGCGTTTAATCAAATAATCTCGATATGTATAGCGCAATGTAGTCAGTTCAATGCTGCGTTATGGCGCGATATGTTCACTTTATTCTTTGCAAAGAGGCAACTTTCTTGGGACTGGTTTTTTTCGACAATTTCTAATACTAATATCCACCCAACCCTGAAATATTTTAAATCGATAAACCTTTGATTTAAATTAACGAAACGAAAGCAATTAATTATAACTTCAATCTACGTAAGACATTTAAAATGAAAAAATACTTCTAGAACATCTCCAGTTATTCTAAAGGTCTGGTGAAATATATTTTTTCGGATTAATTTACCTAAAAAAGTAATTTAAAGAATAAGTAGTTTCAGTAATTAAGTTGATTGGAAACCATTTAAAAAACCTTGATAGAATTTCATCATGAAATGCGAATTTTATTGGATATTGCTGATTACGTCAATTGTATATACGCTTTGTCGTAAGCCGTAACCTTTGTTACGATTTTAGGAACGTGCATAGCTGAGTTTCGCTTGTATGTAATTCAACTTCAAGTCAGACTAGGTTGTTAACAACCTAGTCTTTTTTTTAAAAACCTTTGCTTTGTTTTGTCTCAGAAAAAAATCTTTAATGGATCACAATTACGCGTTTAAGAATAGTAAAATAGGTGATGATAATATGTTTGCGCAATAATTTGATGATAAATAATCAAAGTTTAGATATGACAAACTTTAGACCGTGGGAACGGAAAGCAATGCATTGAAAGTATAATCCGTAATCGCCAAATAGTACGTAATCCTCGTCGAATTCTTAATCTTGAACAATCTATAGTCAAAGAACCCGACGAATCCAGCAAAAGGTCTCAGAGACCCGATCTTCCTCGTCAGATACTTCCGATTCCTGTAGAACCCAACCCTACTCTTCCACCGCTCAATATGCTTCAACGAAGTTTCATGCATCCGGATCCCCGGCACGAGAGTAAAATGAATGATACATGGGATCACAAGCGACACAGAGGGATAAAAGAGGTAAAAGGGCATGGGGACAAAAGAGTGACCTTTGAGGGTCAGGACGTTAAAGAAGACGCTTAGGACGAGGCCAACGAGCATCAGCGTCCCGGACGCTACCTCCAGCCCTTCCGCCATGTAATTGTACAGGCACTGGAACATGTTCGAGAAACGAACAAAGTCCAGGATCCTGGTCTCCTTATTCCCCATCATCTCAAATAAACCCAGGCCGATTCGAATCCCTACAGTCATACTTATAATCATCAGGGGAAGAAGCCTGCAGACCTCAACGCTGCAGATTAACGACATGATCCCTCGAAAAGTTACCATGATCAGTTGGACGTCAAGTCTAGCATAGATTTCAGTAGGGATTACTTCTTTGGCCAGGAAGTAAAGGCAGTCCACGTTACCAAGGATTGAGAGGAAGGTCAAGAGGACCGGGTAGGCTCCGAATAAGTAGACCATGATTTGAAGAGTTGTCCCGAAAATATCAGTTCTGAGAGTTCTGAGTCCCGATCCGTTTTTGTCCTTGGATTTTGTTACTGTGAATTTTAAACAATTATTCCATTATCTGACTATCTCCACGGCTTTTCAAAGTCTTGAAATGGGTGGGGGTGGGGTTGTATTTCGAGGATGTGTTTCGAAGCGATTCTTAACATTGCAGCCAATTTTCGACAAATGATTAGACATTTTCATTAGATTATGTATTGGATTAGTTTACTATATAATTTTTACATCATAATCAAGGCTATCATTAAAGTCCCTGTGCTCTTTGACTCGGCCCATAAAACTCGTTTTGTTCTGTTATTAGCCAGTAAAGCTTTTGACTATATATATGCTGCTATGCATATAGATGAAATGAGTTTTATCCGCCGAGTCATAGAGCACGGAGACTTTATCGTTTTAAACAACAACGTGTTGGGGGATTTATTTTTCAAACCCCCCCAAAAATGGTGGGGAGTTATTTCGGGGTATTGTAATGGGACAACTATTGAGAGAACTACGGTTAATTCAATATACTTTACAAGACTAGATGATTGAAGCGACATAAAAAAAAATACTTTTCAACATAAGATGTTCAAACCGGACGATTTCATTCCATGCAACCACAACCAGATTTCCAAGTTGAGCCATTCCAATGGACATTGCCATTCCGAATATTATGAGGCAAACGTATAAACCGATAATCACAAGGTTAAACAAAGGAATAACATTCCTCTCCATCTGAATTACTGCTCTAATTAGTACAAACGATCCAGAGCCGATGGCAACGAGTCCAAGGATGACAATATTATTAAAGTAAAACACTCGTAAGGGGTCACATCGCCGAACGTATTCGAATCTTCGGGATCCTTTGATCCACATGATTGGAATGGTTTCCAATCGTTGAAAAATATCGGAATAGAGATCCAATGCTTTCCATACTGATGGACTTGTCATTTTTACGCGTTTTATACTCCTAATGGTTAGTTTTTGAGTGTCAATCAGTTAGTTTTAATGCAATAGAACGATAACCTGGCATATTTTAGAATGATCAGATCCAAGCACTAACAGAACAATAAAATCAAATGGATAACCTGAGTGGCCTTAAAATTTAGTCTAGCGTATGTCTTACTTAGTCATGGTCTAGACTAACACTATTGATGCTGTTTCGCATCATTACAAGGATGTTAGAATGGGAGTAAGTATGAAAATACCCGGAATTTATATCTTTGTAATTACATCGCATTCAATTATTTCCTGGTCAAGAAAGATAGTATTTGGATTAAATACATGGTTGGTTCAAGATTGACGAAACGGGCAAATATCTTTTTTTTTAAATAAGTTTCGTCGTGTTTCCGCAGCCATGCGATTCCGGATCCATGAAAAGAGCAATAATTCAGCCAAGAATTGGTTCGATCCAAGTTTAAAACTTTTATTAATTGAATTTTAAATTAGAAGTAGTTTTTTAAATGGCCGATTGGATTCTATATCGTTTCGTAGATCATTAATTTTATTTCCTGGAGCCTTCAATAAATTTTAAACTTTAATATATCTTTGATTCTTGAGAACTGAGTCGGAGGGGACTTTGAGGAAGGCACTTCAATAAAATAATAATTAAACATTTATATAGTTTTATGAACTCAAACTCCTTTTCTTCAATATAGCACTCTGCTACTTCCTGGTATCGGTAATGGTCAAAGGTTTTAATGTTTCGTTTAAGACACCATCATTCATTCATTTAATAATTCCCCCATGGGGAAAGTTATTCCGGAGGATTTTACTTAAATAATGACATTCTTCTGGTTGCAAGATGAGACCTAGGTTGTTAAATGCTCTCATGATTTTAAGGCATACTTATTTTGCAAATTGTTTATAATAGCTAGTTTGCAATTCATTCATTCTGTTGTCACTTTCGGAATTACCGTCTTATGAAATGAGACATGATATTATTATGACTGTGTAAAATAAAACAAAACATGCGTCACCCTTTTCAGAGTAATTGTTTAAAATAACTAATACGCACGTTGTTGTACTGTTTCATTGATCGGTTTCCTGTTGTTTACCATTTTGGTTTCCTTTTCCTCCTCGCCTTTTCCAGAACCTTTTGATTTCGAAGTTATTTTACATGAATCTTTTTGTTTGAGGCAGAAACAGGCTTGAATTCATTATTTGTCCAACCTTGATTTGGTTTGAACGTAAAAATTGAGGTTGCGAATGCAAATAACAATGGGGTATTCGAGCAGGGCTCTTATGAGCTTCCTGATTTTAGCTAGTTTAAATCTATCGAAAGCTAAGGTATGGAATCGATGTGAAGTGTTGAAGGAACTTCAAGCTCTTCGTGTACCTGAAGCCAAAATCAAGCAATGTAAGTTTTCGTAAATATATGTCATTCTTCTGTTTTAAATTCAACATACGAGGACGGCATTTTTTTATTATTAAAACTGGAAGTCATGCAAATGATACGTCTTAAGTCTCTTAAATTGTCATTTTTTAAATCTTTCAAAAGAACATCGTCGGAATTTCCAAAGTTTTTTAAACTTTTAGAATGACATTTTTTGGAAATGTCAAAAAACATTTCAAAATCTGTTAAAATGCATGGTGAATTTTAGACTAAAAAATTGGTTTTAAATAATTTTGGTGTCAAAAACACAATGCTAAAAAGTAACACAAAGGGAAGAGCTTGACTATATGTTTTGAAATAAATCTTTGAAAAATGTTCAAGATCTCTGCATTGCGGAAACGGAAAGCGGGCTGGATTCCAATCATGACTCCCATGTAATTGTTACCGGTCCCCTCGAAGGGGACCCACAATGTAACCATCGCACCTTTGGAATTTTCCAAATCCGAAGTCATTCGACTTATAATTCTTGTTATGACTTGGATTTTAATCCAGAATGCAGGTCTAAGAACCCAAACCCTTACAATTGTAATGCCAATTGCACAGGTAAATAATTCCAAATTGGATGGCACTATTACAAAAAAGGCCAAACAGGTCCTACTATTATACCATAGACAGCCCCCGGAACGGAATAAGTCCCCTTCAATTTTGTTCTAAATTTGGAAGAATGTTAATATCTTTTGACCTATCACTTAATTGTTAACAAACCTCCTGTTCTTAAGGGCAAGCAAAAACTTCTCCTGAAATAACTCCCCATCCTGAAACAATTCCCCTCTCCTCCAAGCACCCTTAAAAAGCTCGTTATGGGGCTTAATTTTTACAAATAAGACATGTGTCAAAAGGTTTTAAAAATTTCTTCCACTGATCCCCCCAGATTTTCTCAACGACGATCTCAAAGACGATGTAAAATGCGTTGAAAAAATTCTCAAGACGGATTTAAACTTATATTATTGGTCGAGCAAAACCCAAGCCGCATGCTTTGGAGCAGCAATCGATAAAATCAACATGGATTCGACTTGTACAGATATTGTTCAGGTTGAAAATAAACTGAATTTGGGATTCACTGGGAAATCATCGGAATCAAGTTAGTTCCAAAAATGTAGCTTTCTTTGTACTTCCACTAAAAAACCTGCAAAAAATTAAATGCCAAATTCTTGGATTTTTTTAGCCATAAAGACTCACAACCAAACGTTAGTTTGTGTCCTCAATTCCTTATCTCACAGTCGAACATCCGAACAAGCTAAATACGATGTTGACGATGTCGACCCCGATCTCTGCACACATTTGGTATATCGAGCTGCAGTGATCGATGGGAAAAACTTTACTGTCGTTTCTGCCGATCATTTACAAGATACGGATGGTATCCGTTGTACTTTAAGTTACAATTGCATTAAAAAATCATATTGATCCATCTTAATCCTAATTTTTTATGATACAGAACAAGGGCCACAATGGTTCTCTAAAATTCCAGGATTGAAAGCTAAACATCCTCATCTCAAAGTACTGCTTTCGATTGGCGGTTGGAATGCTGGAGTCGAAGCTTTCCAAAAAGTCGCTTCCGATCCTAAGAAGCGATTGATTTTTATTGAATCTGCTATTCAGATTCTCAAGTAAGTTTACCAATAATTTAATTAGGTAACTTGCATGACTGTGAAAAAAGCTTCAAAAAATCCAAAACGGATGATGATACATGTTGATTACTGTCGTTTCAGGAAATTCAAGTTTGATGGTGTGGACATGTTGTGGATGTGGCCTGCCCTGGATTACAGAGGAGGAAAGCCGCAAGATAAATCCGATCTTACAACTTTGCTTACTGTAAGTTCAAGTTAACGATGATGACAGTTTATTAAAATTAAATCTCTAATTAACGATAATGTTTTACATTGAAAAAATATTCTGAACTTTGTTCAACCATAAACCATTTCCCGTTAAGCAATCCATACTTTCCATGAGTTCGTTGCTTTGTTAGCTCAAAAAACCGCCCTGACGTTGGAATTTTAGAATTATGCAAACACTTAAAATAGCCTTTAAATGTGTAATTCTATTTTTGGACATTAGGACATGAAAAAGGCATTCGATGAGAAGAACCTGATACTAACAATAACGATGAATGGGGTACCGGAAATCATCAAAAATGGATATGATCTGACGAAGATTTCGAAACTCGTTGATCACATTCACCTCCTTGCAATTGATTACGCCGGCCCTTGGAGTGGAACCACGGGTCATCATTCAGCCCTCTACAGTCCTGACCCCAACAAGCCTAGTGTTGCCAATTTAGTCGAGTTTTTAATTTCCGAGAAAGTTCCGTCTCAAAAACTGGTCCTCGGAATCCCGTTCATTGGGAGGACGTTTTTGCTTAAAGATGCCAGTGTTGGAAATGGACTGGGAGCTCCTAACAATAATGGATTTACTGCATCGTTCTACCCTGACAATCAGGAAATACCGTATAATGAGGTGAAGATTTTAAAGCTGTTTCTACCCTTGTAGCTTAATTAAAAAATTCGGACAATATTTGAAATTATTGTAGCTTCAAGTTTCGAAAGCTGTTTTGTGCCAACTAGTTTTGCGCAATTTCTCTAAGTAACCGCCCTCCCTTATTAAGGGGTGAAACCCCTTATTGTCTTCACTCAGTCCGTCCGTCTGTCCATCCGTATTAACTCTAGCGCTCGAACGGTTGAACTTTTTCAATTTTTTTTTTAATATTTCGGAACTATCGTGTCACCGTCATAAACCTATCGTTTTCGGGAGCAAACGGCCACACCCATAGTTCACAAAAAATTAAAAACTCGAAACTCATATACAATTGCACGTATGTATGCAATTGGTTATAATAATTAATTTAAAAATGGTATCGTGTTCGTTTCACCCCTTGCTTATGTGCGTTTGTAACGGTTTATTATTGTTTCCCCTTAGATCTGTCATGAACTAACAACAAAGAAAGAAAACTGGACATTTTATCGAGATACAGATGCAAGGGCTCCATTTGCCAAAAGTGGTCTCAAATGGATGTCATTTGACGATCCTGAGAGTATTCGTGAAAAGGTATGACTATAAACACAAAATCGACAATTTTTTGTGAAACCTTGCGAATTCATAAAAACATTAAATTTTGGTTCTAAATTCCATCAACAAAGGTTGAATTTGGGATGTGCAAAGACATAAAAGGTTTCATGGCTTGGTCAATCGACACTGACGATTTCAAAGGGACGAACTGTAACCCTAAAGGAGTCAAGTATCCACTTCTTCGAAATATCAACTCCGTCTTGACGCAGTTGGGCAAGTATGGTCGGAAAGTTGACAATGTCGATGGTTGTGCCGTGCCCAGATTTGCTGGAATTCCGCATTTTCCAAAGACAAAGTCAGGAAGCTCAGGACGAGAACCGTTTGTCATGTTTTCTTACATTGGGCTTATTCTTTGGACTGGAGCCCTCAGAAACATCCTACAGTTTTAAGATTCGTTTATCTTCTCGTCATCTCCTCTTTTTTATTTATTTAAAACAATATTTCAAAATAAAACTGCATTTAAAAACATTTACATATTACTTGTAGGGTTTTTATTTATCAAAAATTAAATAAACACTACAAAGAAACTTGTCTTCTATTCAATATAGCTATTCTTACATTTTCAAAGAACTGGTCAAGTTCAGCTTGCGTCACGGACACACCTCCCCCCTTACTACGACTGCTACGTGTTACATAAAATACGTCTAAAATTTGGACTATAGATACAAGTTGTACAATACAACATACCTAAGTATCATTTGTACTGGATATTGAATATTTTATTTCCTATTGTTCCTGAATGACGGAATTCAGATTCATGGATCAAGAACAGCTTAAGGAATTGTGGTTAATTCTTATAATGGTCGTATACCTATAATAATGGATGAAGGTATAAATTCAAATTCCTGAGTTTAATAAACCAAGCAATACAAAGTTTTATTTTTATTTTTAGTTGTTATTCTTTTTCTATAGTTGTTATTTTTTGAGTAAATAGGTTGGATTGAAGTTTCACTATATATAATGTACATCATTAAAAGCTTACTTAATTTGTTTACAAATTTGCCAGCCTTGATAACCTTGAAAAATGACACCGAATAAATGACAGAATTATGAAATCCTCATAAAGTTCTAAAAACCGAAGTTTGTAACGTTTATTTCCAGGCGCTGGCTCAAGCTTAATGGATTTAAAAAGGCATTTTTTAATAACATGGATCATAAGATAAATCACATCAATTTACCAGTATTTCTAATCACGTATCTTGGCACTATTCCAACTACATATTCTAGCACCGGATCCAATCTAATAGGTCAAAATTTTGGAATCTTAAACTGCCAGGTGAATATTCTTACGTCTCCAATGCTTTCAAATACATTCGACTTGGATCACTTCTTACAAAATCTGGTTTTAAGTATCTATCACGAATACACAAACTTTGCCCAAAATAAGGATCATTTTATTTTGAATAGTATAATCATAAAGGAAATGCTGTATTCAAACTCAACGGAAGTCGAAGACGATGATGACGGAGACTTAAATCAATTTGGACAAAATTCATCAATAGGTCTTTCAAAAGGTGTTTGTTTCGTTTTCATCTTAATCCCAACTAATTTTCAAGAAATATCGTCATCGATAATGACTTCCGGTGTTCCTTACTCTGAAACTGTAATATTTTTCATCCTGGTTTTAGACGAAACCGTAAAACGATTGATTACTTCCGGTTTTAATGAAACCGAAGACATTCCAGGGTTCCACGCCCCATTGGTATTTTTACAGTTCCGCAACAGCCTCCTTATAGACCTTACCGTACTCTGTTACTTCTGCAGTAATTCCGATAAGCTTACATGGAGTACCAGCAAAATCGCTTCCATTAATCTCTTGGCTCCCAAAGACATCCTAAGTATTCACCAAACCTTGAATTGGAATGGCCAAGGAAGCACTGCCTTCGTAAAAAGCAGAGCCGTCCTCGACGTTTCCGCCGAATTAGCAAAATCCCCTCGTTTGTCCGATTGTCAAACCTATTTCGAATCCGAACCGAAATGCACAAACATGCTTGCAATATGGCAGATAATGACTGCAAAGCTCAACTTTACTTTCGAGCACGTCTCCGACTACTTTGACCATTATCCCAATCCATCCCTGAAAGTGTGCGTCGAGTGTCCCTTGAATCCCTTAGTGAATCAAGTTGGAAGTCGGTTGTACTACTACGATGACAAGCACTTGAACATCATGTACTGTCAGGAAACTACAGAGTACGAAGACCCAAGCTGGGTATTTTTCTTTGAACCCCTCGACAGGTACATTTGGATTTCTATCCTTGCTACTGCTGTAATAGTCGCTTTGTTGTACCGAGAAACTAGCGCCGCAGTTGATGTACTCCTCATTTTGATTAACCAACAATGCCGGAAAAGGTCGTCATTTTGGCTGTCGATGGTGATGGTTGCTGCGACATTTGTCAGTCATCAGTACCAGTGCTACATGACGACGAATGTCATAGCTCCGCCAAAAGCAGAAGCTATGTCGAAGGTCCGGGAAGTGTTCGATTTGAGGTATCGGATCATCGTCCCGGAACCCAACTTCATACCGGTCCTCAATGACTTCTTTGAGGACCGATTTAAGAAACTTGGACTCAACCTAAGCGATGAGATGTATATAATTAAGGTATTGTGTAAAAACGGTTGCGACTCCTAGGGGCACCCTCTGGAACTATGGTCAAAATCTCAGAAATAACCGTTTTTAAGTTAATCCGACCGTTTAAGCCACTATTTTGACAGCAACTATTGATTGGATTTGAAAAGCCATTCTAAATACGCTAACCCCCAACCCCATTTTTGTAAAACGTTCTTTAATTTATGGGCCGTACCGAGACAAGTTTTACCGGGCTGTACAGACGCCCATGAATGTATGGGGCTTGTTTAGAACACCCACAAATGCGTTAAAACGGAAATTATGTTAGTGTAGTCTAAATATTTCGAAGTTTCTTGGAATTTAAACCAATTTTTAGTCCCATAGACTTAAATCAAAATGCAATTTAAGTCCCAACTTCTTCGATTAAAACGGCTAATTCAGAGACTTGTAGTTCCAGGGGGCGTTAACCACAGGCATCTTATACATTGTTCTTTTTTCACTTCCTTCAAGCCGCAAATAGACATGTTAAACTCGTTCCCCGAACCGTCCTGGTTTCCTACCGCGGCGGAAACGAAGGGCCTAATCGTGATCTCCTTCGAGTGGAAGAAGTTCGGGAAACTACAGATTTCGGGCCAGAAAGCAAACGTTAGTTGCCACATTGTGAAGGAGAGTCTGATTCAAATGCACTATCGGTTTATCATGAGGTCCTTCTTATCGGAGGCTCTAAGCATCCAGTTAAGTTACATTAAGGAGGCGGGTATCGACGTTTACTTCTATGTCCGCTGGTCCTTAAAAATGTTCAAGAAGATGACCATGGAGGCCCCGACCTGTGCCGAAGGAAATGGGGATGGTTGTGAAGACTTTAAAAAATTATCCGTTCATTCCTCTGTCCAAGTGATTTTAATTTTGAATGCTGTCTTGTCCTTCTTTAGTTTTATCGTATTTTGTTGGGAAATTTTTGGATCTGGACATAAAATTTCAAACGCAGGCTCATTGCATGTCGTAACTTCTGTGAGGACGATTATGGTTGGTCAACCTAATGATTTAGCTTTAAATTCTGTAGATCAGGAATTCCATAAAACGAGTATCATTTGGTAGCGTTGCCGTATTTTCCGACCCTTCTTTGGTTAAAACACAGTAACTCTATAATGTAGATAAATAGTCTACCCAAGTTCGAAATCGTGCCAAACTCAATTTTTAAGTTTGTCGAAATGTTGGACAATGTGCAATCACATTGTTAAATTGTTATGGATCATTAACAAAGCTCTCACAAATAGAAATATATTCTTATTGTTGGCTGTATTCAATTCTATGATTCAAGTTCAACTGTTTTTGGTGTATAAAAACCTTCAAGAAACGGTCCAGCTTCAGAACTACCACTTTTGAATTCAAAATAAAGCTTTATTAGTGGATTTTTTCACCGTTTACAAAGGTCCCTTGGTAATTTATTCAGTTTGTTCATAGGTTATTTTCCCTTGAGACAGTACATAATATATAAAATGAAAGATATCCTTCTGTATTGATCTATGGAGGTACATTATAAAAAATGCATTTGAGAGTGAGTTGAGACACTTAAAAAGGAAGTTTTACACAAGTATAGGTTCCAGTTTACATTAGAAACTTATCCCAACTAGTTTAGAAATTGGATTTGTGATAGATATGGTAAATTACATTTGGTTCGAGAATAAAATAAATTTTGTAGTACGTGACAATTTTCTACTGAAATGTTAATGAAGATGATGATGTTAGATCGTATATATTTTGTTGTTAATCATCCCGTCGTTTCTTGTTCCACTAATGGGGAAATAAATGAATCATATAATGTTGAATAAGTTTTGGAATTGATCTCGTCTTCAGAGTTCAGATGCCAAATTTCTCACGAACTCTCATTATTTAATAATAATATTATTAACGTTATGTCTCATCAAGAACCAAGGGATTTTGAGGGAGTGACACTATAGAAAATATAAGTTTCTCGACCATGTCGGTCGAGTATATATATGTCATAGGTTCTGTGACCTCAAATGATCTTACATTGCACTGATTATAAATTACTCCCCATAGGGAATTATTTCAAGAAGTCCTGAAATTCCTTTTAATTAATTATCTATGCATCCGATCTCACACTCAAAATACCTATGCAAAAAAAATACAACACGCACGCTTATGAGGTTAAGTTTCGATAGTTCTAAAATCATGCTCAATAGTTTTTTATGATATCATAATGGTATTTAAATAAAATTGATTAACATTTTGCATTTGCATCAATCACGTCTACTTTTATTTTCAATCAATTTCATAGTAATATATATACTGAAATGTTTCTCTAATTTTATTGCTTTCTAATTTTTAAAACATCAAAATCCTTTCTCCGATATGTTTCTCTGCTCCACTAACCAAAAACCAAGCCGTAAAATCACGTACAAAATCCCCAAGCTAAACCACGAGCCACCCTGCAGTGTCCGGAACAACAGCATGGATTTGTATTTCCACATGGACCGACAGCGCATCCTTCACCGTAAATTCGACATCGTTGAGCCTGTAATTAAAAACAATCGGAATTAGTCGAATTCAAGAATTATTAAGTAACTTATTACTGGATTTAATTTAACTTAAACTAATTACCTCAGCATACTGAGCAATGCATGCAATTACAAGGCAGACGACGAGAAGTGCAAAGAATTTCTGCATTTTGTATGAAGTTTCAGATTAATTCAATCGAAATGGTACTTCAATATTTCTTGACAGTTTTGATTTACCAAATACTTACTGCGCTAGGTTTTTATTCACTTATAAAGTTTTCTAACCCCATTAGCTTTTCCTCCCGATAACCGATTAACCAATTTCCTGTCGATTTAATCATTGGCAATTGTCATACTAATTTAACTTATTTTAATTAGACCGATACTCATCCTCTGGGAACGTGAAATCAAACCAGATATTTAATTCTTTAATTCCTCGAACCTGTTGAATCGAATGAAGTTGATATTGATATTGTAATTCTATCGATATGGAGGAAGCCATCCACCAGAAGAGGAAACCATATATTTCCATTCATTTTGTATGGGAAATTAAATCAGTTCAATAATTTTGTGGATGCGAATTTAGCAAAGGAGATAATAATGAGATAATGACCACCTTTATTAAGGAACGATAAAATGTGGTTCACATTTGTCAATCTTTAATACAAACTGGAAAACCTATTATTGTTCAAACTTATTGAAGGTTACAAGTTTGACGTGGGTTTTGATAGTCGGAATAGTTAGAGTATAAAATAGAAAAACATGATTTCTATGCGAATTTTTGCAGTTTTTACATTCATCGAAAGACTCAATCTTCAGTCACTTTAATTTTATTTTATTATGACGTGAAACCATTGCCAGGTTCAAGATTATTCGTACACGTTTTAGATTAAATTAAATGCATTTAAATAGAAATAGATCTAGTCAATCCTCACAAGAATTCCCTTCAAATTTATGTTTTAATTTTTATTTTTCCATCCTATGTTCACTGTTCAGAAGCAAATTGATTAAACTCCAGTGGCCCTACCTAAATTGTAATTAAAACCTTCAACTAAATTCAATCTAAGCTTAAATGTTCTTGAATTCACGGACAGTCTGCGGTTTGTGAGTTTATGACCTTCGATATCTCCGTACCTCATCCCGTTAGGAGTAATCTTAATCAAATACTGCAAAGTAAACTTACAAATAGCTGCGGTTTGCTTATCTATTCTAATGTCGTCAATCACCAGGAAATAAATCAGCCTTAATAATTTACAGAGTAAGGAGTTTCAGGTATTTATTCAATCCAGTCGATTGCACATATCGCAGGCCTGCTGCAAGTAATTTTTTCGCTTATTTATCTATTATGAAAATCTCATTGATTTTAATCGTAGTTCTGATTTCAACCGAAATCTCAGGGGAAATTTTCTTTACCAAATTACACCAAGAATTCAATTCCTTAAACGAGTCATTCTGCACGATACTCACGGAAGAATCCATTTCTAAGCAGATCAAGAACCTCTGTACAAGAAATGGAGACGTCATGGAAGTGTCATCTCATCCGGATAGTCACATTCCGGAAGGTGACCACTTCCAACCCGAAGTCTCACAATGCCCCAGTTCCTTGGTTATCGAAATCTACTCAAAGAATCGAAATATAGCTTCTGACCACATCGACAAGATCTGCAAGACCAAGACGAGATTGGAAATTCATCCTAATAAATCCAAGGTCAAGATCGGGCTCAGTAAGTCAGGCCCCGAAGTTTTGAAACTCGTCGATGGAGGAGATCCAGCCAATCGTATCGACATTGTCTTCATGGGGGATGGTTACACCCTCGGGGAAAGGGGTCGCTATTTCGACGATATAAATCGTCTTATCGAAGAGACATTTTACAGCATCAGTTTCCGAAATTACCTGCCCTTGTTCAACATTTGGGCCATCTTCGTCCCAAGTAAGGACTCCGGAATCGGGTACAACCTAACCCCGAAGAACACCCCCTTCAAGTTATACCGAACCCGTGGGATTCTTCGTGGAATCTTCACGAAAAACCCAAGATACGCTCGACAAATCTGTAAACTGACCGGCCCGTCTGGGTGCGATTATCCCAGCCTGATTGCCAATGACGATTACTACGGTGGCCTGGGTGGGGAGTTTGCAATCTCAACTCGAAGCCCCCGAACAGGGTCTGTTGTCCTTCGACACGAATTCGGTCACAATTTCGCCAAAGTTGGCGAAGAATACGATTCGGGGGAGGTGTACTCGGGGGCCAATTCCGCAACCAACTTGCGGAACCTCAAGTGGAAATCCTGGCTTAGCTTTAAGGGCAATAATTCCTCGTCACAAATCAAGGAAGAACGGCTCATCTACCGGATCCTGGCTTACCCCTTGAATAACCTCGATAAGCAATCTCTGACCTTTAGTTTCAATTCCGATGGACTTTACAGTCGGTGGTACTTATTCCTCTCAGCAACCGGAGCGGGTGAACCTGATTCCTTGCGCTTCCTTCTGGACGGAGAGCCACTTCCCTGGGAAACCAGAGGTTTCGACGACAAGGAATTTTACGATTGGTTTAGCAACGAAGGTCTGACCCCAGGGAGACATAACCTGACAATAATGTCGACAACAATGTCGACAGCGAATAATATTACTCGAACAGTCCCTAGGATGGTTGGGTCCGTCACCCTGTACGAATACGGGAACGAGGAGGAGTTCCACTCGGGGATCAATTTCATTTCCGCTTATCCGACGTGGGATTCGAAGAAGAGGAAATTCTACAGACCGACAAATGCAGGGTGTCTCATGAGGAATATTACACACTCAAACTTTTGCAGCGTTTGCAAGGAAGAGATGTGGCTCCAGTTTTTTAAGCGGATTTCCCTAATTGATTCTTTTAAGATTCGAGAGGACGTGAATGGAACTGGATTTCCGGTAACGAAAAGCGTCGCTTTGAAGACGTTGGAATTGGGGCAGTTTAGGACTCCGGGGACGGAAGTGGATGGGGAACGGTTGGAAATTGCATGGTTTCGAGATGGGATTGAAATGGTCGAGAGACGTGGTAAGTTAGAGTTGACTGTCAAGAAAACTCCGACGATGCTGAAAGGACGCTGGAGGGTTGAGGTTAAATTTATTACTCCGGAAGTTAGAAACGATCCCAAGCGATTGCTTTTGAGTGTTAAGGACTTTAAATTATAATGATTTTTTATTTTAGGAATTTATCATTTTTTAAATTATAGTTTTAAGATAATTAACTAATTTAGTACGTGTTTTATTGTGTAAAAGAATTGTAATTGGAGCTGGCTTAAGAACTGTGATTGCCTGTGAAACAGATGAATTAAAACTTATGATTTCCTTTGAAAGATGAAAATCATTTCTTCGTTGCAAAAGTTCTATGATTAAAGATTAAAATAAAAAATAAGCAAGTGTTTTATTTACATCCGTATACATTCTTAATTTAATTCAATCATGAATTGGAATTTTTTTTCAATTTAAAAAGCAAATAAAACCTTCCATTTTTTTGTTTAAAATGTTTCTGCTCATCTTCATCTGTAGTTTTTTGTTTGTTTTAAAATAGCTTACTCATTTTTGCCATCTCCTTTTTAGTTTAATCAATTTATTACATCAAGTTCTGATTGTATAGCTGTGTGTAATTAACCTTCGATGACTTTGGCAGTAGGTGAAAATAGCTTCATTTAATGATTTTTAGCTTTATAAAGCACCGTCAACATTAATTTACCAAAGTCACCTTTAGATTTTGTCTTCAGTTTTTTTTCTAATTCCTGACTGGATGAGCTTAAAAATTATCTGAATTTGCCAGGACTGCTGAAAGAATTTACAGAAAAGAATATGAAAATTTATCGAATTTATATTTTCTTACAACTCGATAATTAAATTGAATTGTATGATCAAATTGCAGGATTGTTTAAATTAGTCATTCATGCCTTTAATTTGTAATCCCGGTAAGGTCCTGAATGCCAAAATTAATAAAATAATACAAATTCTGAAGCACATTTTTTGTTTGGGTTCTACTGATTTTATCGAATCCTGCTAAAAATGGTGGTTCTAATATTTTCAAATACACTAAGGAATTCTAAAACAAAAATATCAAGCTTCATTCCCGTTTGTAATACAGCAAAAATGTCAGAGTGTCAATTAAAAAAAACAAAAAACCGTCTGGCTCTATTAGAAATGAATGACCCTATATCTACAAGTAGTAATTAACCTTGGGTCTGAATCTCTTAAACATTTCTACTACACAACATAATGCACAATGATTTTAAAATGGTAGTTGCTACATAAATTCTAAGATCCAACTAATCCTCACGTTGAAAAACCAATGACTAGCTTGAATTCAAATTCAACGCTGACAAAAAGCTGCCATGATAAAAAAAACGTGTTTAAATACATGACTTTGACTTTAATTAGTCACTGACCATATCTAGAAGAATAATCAGGCAGTTTTTATTGAAAACAAACAAACAAAATCCACAAATAAAGTTGGATTAAGTCGTTGCTTGTTGAGGTAACAAAAACTGAAGTTGGGGCTGGCTGTTGAGATAATTTAAATCTAAGTTTTTTCCATACCGTCGATTTCAACTCGTGAAAGTAGTTTTTATATTTCGTAAAAAAGGTATCACAAACGTTTTTTGGGGAGTCCCATTTGCGGGCATAAAATAAATGTTTATATAAAAGGCAGCCGTTCATTTCATTTGTCATTCAGTAGTTCTATCCAGTGCACTCGACACCTTAAATTAATCTTAATTTCGGAATTCAGTGGCACAAAACCAGAGAGACCTGTTACTTCCGTTTACATCCACAACATGGAATCCAAAGGTTTCATCGTTAGTTATTGGGATGTATTTTTGAGATTTTAGACCACCTCTACTTTTATTCCAATAGGCTACCCTAAATACCAAAATAAGTCCCCACCGAAATAGCTCCCCGCTCCAAAGTCTATAAATACTAAACTGTATAATGAAACCAGATATAAAAAACAAGTAAACTTTACAGAGGTTTTGGGGTTTTAAATAAATAATCACCCTTTACGACATTTGAATATCGAATCTAAAAATATACCATAAATTCATTCCTATATAACTCTTTCAAGATCTTCGCATCGGTCCTAGTCCTGGCCTGCACAGCAAATCTCGTACAGAGCTACTCCAACACCCAACCCGAATACGGGGTCCCGGGACAAACTCCGGGGCAACCTTTAGGAACCGGAAGTCAGGACCAGTACGGGCAGTATTCCCAAAACCAGGAGAAGAACTGTCAAGGAAGCCCCGAGTCTAACAAAGACCTGATCATTCGTCTCTACGACATCATTTTGGGTCAAAAGAACGTAACTACGATTGACCAGTATTTTGCGGAAGATACTCTGGAGCACAATCCTTATGTTGCGGATGGGCGGGCAGCTCGGAGAGAGACACTTATTTCAGGGACCATTTCCGGTCCTCCTGTCAAAATCGACATCATGCGAATTGTTGCTGATGGGGACTACGTCTGGGTCCACAGCCGTTTCCCTATCCCTAATTTAGGGTCTACCTTTGCCACCGTCGACATTTACCGGATCGAATGTGGCCTCATCCGGGAACATTGGGACGTTTTGCAGAACACAAAGTTGAACATGCCGTCTTTGAATCCGCATCCATTCTTTTAAACTTCGTTTTTTGGGGTTGGATGAAGTTTGGGAATTTTTTTATTCATAGTAACATAATTTGCCATTTCTGTTAAATTATGGAAAAGGAGGGTAATAAATGAAACTACTATTTAAAAATCAATCAAAATTAAATCTCTAAATCTAAATGACGGTGAACAAATTTGAATTAGAAAAATCTCACTGGGCAAGATTCAACCTTTCCACATGATGATTGAGTTGTCAAAAATATCCATTTTTATTGTATGTTTTTTGTTTGAAATGTCAAACCTAAAATTAGGAAATTAAATGAAAAAAGCATCAGATCTAACGTTCTGAAACCTTTTATTAGAATTTTAAATATAAAACTGTTACTTACAAATTATACAAATACGTTTTTCGGTTTTCAAACCACAGCATAGAATATAATATATAAATCCCAGTTTTGTTTATATACAATTCGAGTTTGGACATTGGACTGATACTATCTAGTTTCTACAATCAAATGTCGATAATTTAACTTCTTAACGTGATTTTAAGCTTAGAGAAATCCGTCTTACGAGACTCGGAGTGAGTTGTCCTCCAAATAAGCTCCCCCTCTAGTTGACGACAATTTTTTTTAATTCATTTTAATTTTGAGTGCTTTTGCAACTTTGCAAGTGCCTCAACTTTCCGATCCCTTTAAAATATTCGTAAAGTATAAACGGTTCTTTTACAGCATTTTATGAAAATGTCGAGTTTTTTATAAATGGATAAACATTTGGAGTTGTCTTTCTAAGTCTTTAAAAATATTTTCCTGGAATCCCAACACCGAATTCATTTGGAATGATTAAAGATGGGTCGCAGTTGGTTTGTTAAGAAAAATATGGATTGCTGACTTAAAACTTTCAATAATTATAACATTAAAGCTGATTACATTCATAAGAAGTAAATTCATTTTTCAGGTACAATTCATCTACCAGCCGTCTGAAAAGTCTCTTCGGGTTCAAATTTGTCGTTTCCGAAAAACTCCCAAATCCTCCCAAAATCTATTTTAGCAATAGCGACAGACACATAACTTCGTCTGCTCCACCAATAGCTCGTAAATATAGACTAGAAGAGGTCCTAATATTGGTATTCCCATGAGAAGCGAGGTATTCGGTGGAGTAATAGAACACACTTCCGAATTTGTGGATCCAAAACCACAAACAGCGTCACAGCTACTTTTGAAACTGTCATTCCGATGTATTTGTAAAGCTGCTGGACAAGATGTGGTCCGAAAGTCGTCTGAAATCTAAGAATTACAAAAACGCAAAATTAAAGAAAAAACGCCGACAGACTCTTCGTTCTCAAGCAATGGACACACATTATTGACTTCAAGATGAGTTAAATAGCCAATTTAGCCCCCCCCCCCCGGAATAATAAGCCTCCTACGGTATCCTATAAATTGAAAATCTTGGTTTTGGGATATGAAAAACCCCATTTGTACTTATTCGCAAATATTGTCGATAGCTAAAATCCGTATGGTATTATTACTCACCGGTGGGCTACCGCTTGGAGGGCACTTGCAGTAACAAGTCCCAGCATCACAAGTCCCTCCCAAAGGCCCACAAAAGAGTTGACAAATCGCAGAATTGACCCCTTCGATCGAGCAAATTTCGGTAATCGGGTTATTGCTGTCGACAACTAGAGTACTCGCATTACAACGACATGTACAAATGTCTGAGGACGGTGCCCCAGCCATCCCAACGACACTGCACATCGAACCGACTCGGTTCGATTGATTGCAATAAGCGTTGCATTCAGCGTTGGAGGTAGCATTATTGCTTTCTACACAAGTGGAACCTTCCCCCAAACCGATGACTCCAAGTCCACCTGCTGTAATGTTTTTGACTATCTGTTTAATAGAAACATCGGAATTACGAAACTATTTACAAAATTTTCTTGTGATATTTAAATCGCGATGTTTTATTGGTTTTACCGATTTACAGTTGCACCAGCAAGTTCCGAGGTTACAACCCCCACCACCGACCCCACAAGTTGCAGTACAAGCTAAACCGTCTACTAACGGCTGACTACAAGACAGTTCTTGTATCAATGACTGGGTCGTTGTGGAATTTCCGGTTGTGGTCGGTAGAAGCCCCCCGATGATATCTCCTAAACTTCTAGCTGTCCGATGTGAAGAGTTCACATGCTGAAAGTTCGATTAAAAATTACATACAACTTTTTCGTAACTGATTGAGTTAAGTAATTCGATTGCAGTTTTATTTTGAAGATAACGTACCAGAGTATTGAAGGTAGTTATAATTATGACCAGGAGGACAATAAATAATCCTGTGGAAAAATTTTCCATTTTTTTATTTAACTTAAATAAACACAGATTCTGGAGCTTTCTATTCGACGGTCAGATTGCAATTACTTATAAACAGTAACTAGCTTAAAAGATAATATTATGTTTACGAATCTTGACCAGAGCTTGGTTATCTTGTTTTTTTTTTGGCATATTCATGAACAAATGTGACAAAAAATCGTAAATTAAATCATGTCATAAACATTCACGATCCTTAAATTCATGACCTAAAGTTCATCAGTTTATTTACGTCTGTTGAACCGAGAGTTGGATAAATAGTTATAGTACTATTTTGCCTTACTCAACGACATTTTGTTATGCTTTTAACAATTTACGGGTTGACATAATAAATAATAATATGTATTTATACTCAAGTCTCTATCTGTGTGCTCTGATTTATAAACAGAGCACATTTTTTATCGAAGTCATGCCAATCGTTAAAGAAAATGTGAGTTATAATGTAGTAAATTGTAATTGGAACTATAATTTTTTATTTGATTTTTTGAGCTCGATTAAATCTTTGACATTTGAAAGAAACGATCTAGTTTTACCAAGTTTGCTTGGACCAAGCACATGAATGTGAAATAACTAAATTATTATCAAACAACTTGATAACACTGCGCACTGGTATAATCACCGAATATTTCCTGATTTGATCTATGCGTTTGACTAACATTAAGATATGATGCCAACCACGCCCCCAAACTCCCAAATAAGTTCCCATATACGAGGTAAAATAAATATAACATAATTATATATGCATACAGTTGCTCAAAATAGTTCCTTTGCATTAAACTTCAAGAATTGTGAGTTTTTATTAAAATCAATAATTTTGCCATTTTTGGATAGAACTCCAATCCAAAATTAAACAAACCCTGAGTAGACCCATCAAATGTACACCTTTTTTAGGTCAATAGCAATTTAAACCGAATCATGCATGAATACATTAACATTTCAATCAACAGAAGCGACAGACGCACAACTTCGTTTGTTCCACCAACCCTGAATAAATCGACTGCAACAGTGCACCCAAGAGCGGTACATGACTCAGAAGGCCGATGTTACTTGGGACGAGGGAACAAACTTCTTGAGACGTGGACAAAACACCACAAGCCACATCACAACTCGCTTGGAAATCGTCATTTTTGTGGATTTGCATACTCGTTGGACAAGATGAGGTTAGCAGAGCATCCGCATTGAGCTATTGAACAAACGAATATTATTAAAAAAACTTGCTCAAGGATCGAATCTAGAATTTGGTATTTTTATCGACAGAAAACCCACCCCTAAAGGAAGTTCACTGGGGCAAGTACAGAAACAAGTTCCACCGTCACAGGTCCCACCCAAGGGTCCACAAACCGTTTGACAAACGGCCGTATTGGCCCCTTCAGTCGAGCATATATCGGACAATGTAGTTGGGTTGTCAATTACGACAACGGTGGGATTGCATTTGCAGGTACAAATGTCGGAGGCAGGGGTCCCCGGGAGCCCAAGGGTATTGCACATCGAGCCCGTCATGCCGTAACCGTCGCAAAAACTGTTGCAATCGGCATTTTGCTGAGGTGTCGAACTCCCCGTACAGTTCGGAGTCTGGAGACCAATGACAGCAGTCCCTGTATCTGTAATGTTCTTCAGTACCTGTCGTAAATAGCAATACAGACGGACTTATGTATGGATTTTATAGTGCCCGATTAGACCATTATAGACCACAATTCATACTTGAACCATAAATATGGTAGAGAAACAAAGGAAAATTTGAATGTATTTAAAACGGATTCAAGAAAATGCTTGAAACTTTTATAGAAACTGCGAATAAAAAAATAACTCAACCTAAATAAATAATTTTTAATTTATGTGAGAAAATTAGGAAATTAAGAAAATTTTTGGTTTCAAATAGTTGAGCATTGTTAAGGTGCCTAAACCTAATTTTTTTCCAAAGACTTTTTTATCAAGGAAATTTAAGGATTTTAAATTTTATTTTCGTCTACGATGCAAGTAATCTTGTTTTAAATCAGAATTAGTATGCGTTAAGAGTTAGAGAATTCTATTCAGCCTTAATTTGATCGAGATTACTTACAGATCTGCAGTTACACCAGCACTTTCCCAAATTACAGGTCCCACCCTCGGCCCCACAAGCCTGCTTACAAACCACACCCCCAACAATGGGTTGATTGCATGCAACTTCTATAACTGACGCGGTCGTAGTATTGGGCATTCCAGTGGTTGTTGGTGGTAATAGTCCTCCAATAATGTCTCCCAGTCCTCTCTTAACCCGGTGGGTCGATTCCACACTCTGGTAGAATAATATATGAAGAGTTAAACCTCCATAACGTTACATTAATTAAATGCATTGCATAAAGTATCCGCGTTTAACTTACCAGGATAAGAGAGAAACAAAAGAACAACAACAACTTAGCAAGTTTGTCCATTTTTCGGATCTGTTTACGAATAAAAGCTTAGGCGGGTTGGATCATAAAATAAGCTACTACAGTATTGACTGAATTACTTATTCCATGTCTTTGGTCTGAATGGATTTTAATGCTTTTTATACCAACAGACACTTGAAAGACAAGACAGTTTTTCATAACGACAGTTCGTATGGAACCATAAAAGGGAGGACCCTGACCTTGTCGGTCAAAGTGCTACTGCTTAAGATTTCTTAACCCGTGTCGATTGTGAAAAATCAAGTCCATAGTCCATAGGCATTTTCATTTATAAAAGCTTTGAGTATCTTGCGATTAGCCACTTTACATTTATCATTTATAGGGAAACTGGTTCCATTTTGTTATACGGTGAGTTTTTGTAGGATTTGCGGTTTGCCAAATCTTTGATATGAAATGGATAAAAAACCTAAAGCTATTAATAATTATCAGTTAAGATATCCATACAATCAAGCTTATATTGTACTGAAAAGTCTTGATTTAGAAACATCTTTCACTCCACTATCTCTAAAATGTAACTTTAAATGAGCTAAAATATATTTCAGCAACAAGTTACTTGTTAAAACTATCAATGGACCATTTCATTAATTATTCAACATCCGTGAAGCATAATAATAATTATATTACTAATTTTTCCAAGTTTTCGGAGTATTTTTGTTTTTGCCATCTTCGATTATTCCAACATTCCGAGTTTCTATTTTTAAGATCTAATTGAGTTCAACGGGGTTTTATGAATTAGAGTTTAGTTTTTATCGATAAAAATATGTATCAGAATTTTTGTCCATTGTTGTTACTGAAGCTAGATAAGAGTGCCAAGTTAAATTTCGACGGAAAACTGCTAAAGTTCTGAATCTCTGCCCAAAGCAATTATTATAACTACATGAATCCCATCTCGCATGTTCCATGTAATTTTATTTATTAATGTCCAATCAACTAGTAAGGTCAAAGATAATAATTCAGATATCAAGAGTCTTAGGAACTGAAGGCTTGGCTTAGACTATACCAGTTGGAAATGAATAAAAGACGAACATTTTAAATGAATAAAAAAAATAATATGATCTCTTGGTATCAGAAGCCTTGACTTTGACCAGTTTGACCGGCCATAAACCTAATCCTATCACATTGAAAACAATCGAATATTTAGTGTTAGGTACAGAACTTAAAAACTGTAGTTACAGCAGTGCACTGTAAATAGCGGTTTCGTAAAATAAGAAGGGGAGGTTAATATTGGGAGGGGTCCATTACGGCCTGCGTTTTGACACCTACTTCGTCCATTTGTAGAAGCTAATATTATGATTTTCGTCATATTAACCCTGGGATGGCCAAGCTATGGACAAACTGTCCATCACGTTGTTTTTTTTTAGTTTTAAATTTTTATTTCAAATTTGGTACTAAGGGTGGGGTCGGCGATTTTTGTATTCTATCACCAACTAATTCAGAACAATCTCTAAAAATTTCAAGTCAAAATTTTCATAGGTTGAAGGGGTGCGAATTTTCAAAAAGCAAAAATCTGAACAAGACGGCCATTTTCCATGTTAAGTAAATGGTTAACCTAAAACACATTGGAGGGCTGTTCACACATTAAACCACGTTTGTGGTTTGAAAACTCTTATTTCCAAAAATCCAAAACTCGCGAAGAAATCACCGAAAAGTTTCTAAACCACTCCCCCTGTTCCAAAGAGTAATGCAAATGGTGATTTGATTCCCCCTGCGCGCACTACCATGTCGCTAGCGGAATATTGGAGAAACATGAAATTTGTATTTTTATTGCAACAAAAAATTGTAAACCACCCCTCATGACCCACAGAGCAAAGGCAAAATGTGATACGACCCCTCCGCGCGCACTACCATGTCGCTCGCGCCATTTAAAAAAAACATAAAGTTTGCATTTTTATTCCGGAAGAAATTCTAAACCACTTCCCATGACCGACCGAGTCAAAGTAAAATGCGATATAAACATTCCGAGCGCACTACCATGTCGCTCGCGCCATTTTGAAAAAACATAAAGTTTGCATTTTAATTCTGGAAAAAATTCTAAACCACTTCTTATGACCCATAGAGTCAAAGTAAAATGTGATACGACCCCTCCCGCCGCACAACCATACCGTTCGCGCCATATTTTAAAAATAAAAATATAGTAGTTTTAGTCTGGAAAAAATTCTAAACCACTTCCCATGACCGACAGAGTCAAAGTAAAATGCGATATAAACATTCCGAGCGCACTACCATGTCGCTCGCGCCATTTTGAAAAAACATAAAGTTTGCATTTTTATTCCGGAAAAAATTCTAAACCACTTCTTATGATCCATAGAGTCAAAGTAAAATGCAATATAAACATTCCGAGCGCACTACCATGTCGCTCGCGCCATTTTGAAAAAACATAAAGTTTGCATTTTAATTCTGGAAAAAATTCTAAACCACTTCTTATGACCCATAGAGTCAAAGTAAAATGTGATACGACCCCTCCGCGCGCACAACCATACCGTTCGCGCCATATTTTAAAAACATAAATATGGTAGTTTTAGTCTGGAAAAAAATTCTAAACCACTTCCCATGACCGACAGAGTCAAAGTAAAATGCGATATAAACATTCCGAGCGCACTACCATGTCGCTCGCGCCATTTTGAAAAAACATAAAGTTTGCATTTTTATTCCGGAAAAAATTCTAAACCACTTCTTATGATCCATAGAGTCAAAGTAAAATGCAATATAAACATTCCGTGCGCACTACCATGTCGCTCGCGCCATTTTGAAAAAACAAAGTTTGCATTTTAATTCCGGAAAAAATTCTAAACCACTTCTTATGACCCATAGAGTCAAAGTAAAATGTGATACGACCCCTCCGCGCGCACAACCATGTCGCTCGCGCCATTTTGAAAAAAATTTTATTCCGGAAAAAATTCTAAACCACTTCTTATGACCCATAGAGTCAAAGTAAAATGCAATATAAACATTCCGTGCGCACTACCATGTCGCTCGCGCCATTTTGAAAAAACAAAGTTTGCATTTTAATTCCGGAAAAAATTCTAAGCCACTTCTCATGACTCACAGAACAAAAGTAAAATGTGATACGACCCCTCCGCGCGCACAACCATACCGTTCGCGCCATATTTTAAAAATAAAAATATAGTAGTTTTAGTCTGGACAAAAGGTCGGACGCTTTATTTTGGGAATTTCTACGTCTTAGGTTGGAACCCCAGTGAATTAAATTTTTGGTTGGGAGTTTCATTATTACGTTGTTACCAATTCCAATAACTGTTGGATGAATGCTGAAAAATAAAACCCATACATTATTAATTTTTTATTATTAATGGTTGTGCGCTCGGAATGTTTATATTGCATTTTACTTTGACTCTATGGGCCATAAGAAGTGACTTAGAATTTTTTCCGGAATTAAAATGCAAACTTTATGTTTTTTCAAAATGGCGCGAGCGACATGGTAGTGCGCTCGGAATGTTTATATTGCATTTTACTTTGACTCTATGGGCCATAAGAAGTGGTTTAGAATTTTTTCCGGAATTAAAATGCAAACTTTATGTTTTTTCAAAATGGCGCGAGCGACATGGTAGTGCGCTCGGAATGTTTATATTGCATTTTACTTTGACTCTATGGGCCATAAGAAGTGACTTAGAATTTTTTCCGGAATTAAAATGCAAACTTTATGTTTTTTCAAAATGGCGCGAGCGACATGGTAGTGTGCGCGGAAGGTTTATATCGCATTTTACTTTGACTCTATGGGCCATAAGAAGTGGTTTAGAATTTTTTCCGGAATTAAAATGCAAACTTTATGTTTTTTCAAAATGGCGCGAGCGACATGGTAGTGTGCGCGAAAGGTTTATATCACATTTTACTTTGACTCTATGGGCCATAAGAAGTGGTTTAAAATTTTTTCCGGAATTAAAATGCAAACGTTATGTTTTTTCAAAATGGCGCGAGCGACATGGTTGTGGGCGCGGGGGAAGTCAAATCGCCTTTGTCATCAGTCTAAGGGGAGTCTCCATTTTTCAAAAATCAACCCCTCTGGGGGGAGGGGTAACGCCGATTATCTTGACTGGTTTTTTTTTTAAATCTATTACCTCGGGGGGAGGGGGGGTAACGGGATGAGACAACAAATGGGCCATATCCCCGTGGGGGTTGTTTTTTAGGAAAGAAATCCAGCCAAAAAGTCCTTGCTTTCCATTTTTAGTGTGTACTAATTTTGGTTGTGAACAATCCTTGGAATTACTAGCCGCGAAAAGCTCCTATGCCATTAGTACAGGGACAGAATGTCCAGCCTTGGTCATATATGGCATGCAAATCATAATCAAACTAGTTTATTTAAATACGTTGCGTCCATTAAATCATTAAAGTTTCCTTGTCGTTTCTCCAGGAATAACCAATTTTGGCTTTATCAAATTACCTAAAAATACGGTAAGAAGTGAGTTTCTGCACGTCATCTTGTTTTCAATTTCTGACCTTGCGTTACTTGCACATTTTGTTAGAGCTGGATATGAGTTTCGACCAAAATCGTCACACATTAGTAGGCTTGAGAGCATCTCATTATAACGACATATTTATATTGATTTCTGTGAAACGATATTAGAAGAAAAAGGCTACTATATTCGTGTAAAATAGAAAAATAATAGCCAAAGGAAATGAAGCCTGTCTCCCTCCCTGGAGTAAGACCAGTTTATCCGAAAAACCATCAGTTTATTAGTTCAAATAAGTTTAATTTCTAGAACCTAAGAAGCAGTGCCAGTTGTTTTTCAGCTCCACATTACTTAAACCTGTAATTAAATTGGGCGAACTTGGAATGTTTTAGATCTAAAATAGTTAAATTCTTCATCTATCAGTAGCTTCGAAGAATTTTGAAGATTCAATCAGTTTAACTAGATTTTATCCTTGCATCTGTAGATATACCATCGATTTTGAAAGGTTTAAAGCAAATAAATTTAAAACCTATAATTGGTTTAGCTAACAATCCGAATAAAATCTGAGCTTTTCTTGCTATTCTTAGTTGAATAATATCGTCTTACCTAGCCAGTTCAGTGAGGTATTTTTCAACGATTTTTCAACTTCAACAGTTGGAAATTACTTCTTGTGAACTCTAGGAGTACAGGTCCATATTTTAAATTAAAATTCTTAAAATTGGCAAGGACTCAAGATCAAATTTAAAATGCTCAATCTGACCTATTCGAAACTGATGTCACGAATCATAACGACGATCCTGCTCCTGATCCCAATCACATCCGGATCCAATTTATCCCAACTCCTCAATCCCTTCAAATCCTGCACAATTCAGATAATTGGAAATTTCCATCACGAGTCTTCAAACGAGATACTTCATGTTCTACAAACACAAACCTCTCCAGACTTCCCAACCGTTCTGAGCAACGTTACAGAGTTTAAACAGCCAAAGGGTTTCAAATTCAACGCAACCTTTGCTTCCTTCAGACCCAAATACACGAGTTGCATTGTCAGCGTCATACTCACGACCTGGGTTCAAGATAAGAGACACTACATAAGAGATATGCTATCAGAAATAAAGAACCATTTCGAAAACCCAAACTACATTTTCTTGGAACTCCAGCGCGGAGATTTTGGTCGGGGACTGACGATGCCTGCGTATTTACATGTATTTCGACTCACATCAAAATTCTTTGTATTTGGCAAGGAATTTGGTGACATTTCGATCGTTTGCATTCCATGTCGGGACACCGGGGCTTCTCAATTAGTTCCAATTGCAAGGAACTGTTTTGACGACGGCTCTCTGAAGACAATAGATGAACAATGGCTTCGACTCAATAAAAACTTATTGCATCATCAGGTGATAGCGTATTTTGGATTAAGTAGCATAAATTACAAGTGTCAAAAACTCTTCTACCCTTTAAACAAATACCAGTGTGCATTTATCGTCCTCAGCAAACATTACAACTTCACGTACACAAGGGTAACAAGGCTTAAAGATATCTCAGTCGTCGATACGTACGGATACTTTAGACTGCATCTACTCCTGAAAAGCCATACATATAATTCAAAGAGTGCAAGGCGATTTACAACTGATGTAGCCTGGTTGAATTATGGTTGTGAATTTAACCAATTCAACTTCATAATTTTTAGTCTGAAATCGATGGCAAATTTCGCAACGCTGCTAGGACCATTTGACCTGTGGACTTGGATCAGTACTTTCGTGTCACTACTCGGAATGATTATCATTACGACGCTGATTTCTAAAAACATCAAAGCGATTGGTGCCAGGGTCTTTTGGATCATTTCGGTCATTTTAGAACAAAGCGAGGACGGGGGTACTACAAGAGCCTTCAATAAATCATGGCGTCATTCCCCACTCATAACTGTTTGGCTGTTCATGGCTTTCATCCTGGTCAATTTTTATAAAGGCGCATTGTTTTCATGTCTAACGGCAACCCTGCCACCATCACTCCCCAACACATTAGCCGAACTAACAAATTCATCAATCCCAATAGCTACCACTACACATCATGTTGTTGTGATTAATAAAACTGGAAATCTACCAACTTTGACGGAAATTGTAACTCCCGACTTACTAAGGGTATTAACAAAATCCGACCGAATGTATGACTACTTCCAGAAGTTGTCTAATAAAACGCTGTTTTTCAATGGAACATTTCTCGACGTCATTTTCAATATATCCAATCATGAGAAAGTCCGTGTTAACCTAGATCAATTGGTCACAGTCCCGCAGCCATTTGCAGTTCTGGATGCTAAAGTGGAATTAGAAGCCTTCAAACAAACCATGAATTCCTTATCCGAGAGCTTGGCGATCCGGAATCATGACACGAATCCATTCATGTTGCGAACCCCTTGGTTTGGAAGGCGGAACTTTTTCTATCCCATTTTTTCGGCGCGATTAGCTTCGCTTGTCGAATCAGGGATTTATGGGAAATGGAGCGACTATCAGGATATGAGAGTTATGAGACGTCAATTAATACCTATTTCTAACATGTTGAGAAGGCGTCGCAAAAATGGAAGCGACTCGAACCGATTAGGAAAGGATTTCTTGCATGGAAATCATTTGACTAGATTGTAAGTAGGTGGCGCAAATACTTGGACCGCTACCTTTAACGAAGCAAACCCCGTTAGTTATGAGACTATGAATGTTAGCTTTACACTCTGTATCTTTGTTTTGTCTCTCTCGGTTATTAAGTATCGGAGATACTTTATGTTTTCGTTGATGGTGTCCGTCCGTCCGTCCGTCCGTCCGTCCGTCCGTCTGTCCGTCATCGCGATAACTCGAGAACGGTTTAACTTTTTCAAATTTTTCTTTCGGATATCTATATAGGACATCCAAGCGGAGGTCAAGTTCGTTTGGGGGCCTTGCAGGTCAAAGGTCAGGGGGGGGGGAAAGGTCAAAGGTCAACATTTTTTCAAATAGCAACCCCCCATGTGTGATACATCGATGGAAAGCTATTGTCAAGGGCTATTCAATAGTGTATATGATTTGGGGGTGGGGTCACTTCCTGGCGGGTGGGGAGGGGTCAAAGAGGTCAAAAAACAAACATATATGTGTGATACGTCATTCGAAAGCTATGATCAAGGGCTTTCGAATGACGCATGTAATTTTACTCTATGACTGGGGCAATTTGAGATTTTAGATATTTTGTGTGTTTAGCGTTAGGGAACGACAGTAAACACATGGGACACATGTATATTATATAATATATTTATATAAATATGTATATTATATAATATATTTATATAAATATGTATATTATATAATATATTTATATAAATATGTATATTATATAATATATTTATATAAATATGTATATTATATAATATATTTATATAAATATGTATATTATATAATATGATTTTTGCTAATTCGATGATTGCTCTCCGATACTTTGCTATATGCATTTGAATGGTTTATTGCGTTTGTGATCGAGAAAGCAGTGTTTGTTTTCCATGTCAGTCAAAAGTCAACGAAAGTTGTCGATTTTAACGAAAGTTAATAATTTTCACATTTAAGGTAGAAACATTGGATTGGGCATTAATTGTTTTGTAAATATCTAAATTAGATTCATGCGCTGCCAGGATTGTCTACCTTTATATTAAAATGAATGGGAGTTATTAGATTTTTTGAAGTATAAAATGTAAACAGATAATGTATATGCAGAATTGTTATTATTTAGAGGAACCAATGTAAAATGCAAGCATGGGCTGAAGAACCGTTAATTGCATTATTGCGTTTACAGAAATGAAATTGCATTTCCGAATTTTCAAACAAATTCACATCATTTTTATTGAGCACATTTAGTTTTTAATCCAGAAATTTAAATTTTTACTGGATGTCACATATTTTAACTGGAAAGGTTTCTTAGCTTACCATTTACCTTTACAATACGTCATGATTCATATTTATAACAATTTAATTGTTATCGGAGAATCAACTTCATTTGTGTATTTAAGAAACTGAACCCTAAATGTTTTATCAGATTCGGAGTTATAAAAAAACATAACTGTATTATTATGTTATTATACTATCCATATCTATGGTATAAACTCAAGTATTTTACAACAAGTAAAAATAAGAAATATTAAAAGCGTATCAATTGTTTTTAATACGAATATAATAGATGATGATAACGTCAGCAAATGTGCCAAGATTTTAATCAATGAGGCCTTTAAGTCCATTTTTATCAGAAAAACCATTACTCTATTATTTTAAAGTAATTTAATTTGAAGTAAAAACTACAATGCGTTGCCAGTGGGTTTTCATCTCGACATTTCTAAAACGTGCAATTAAATTGAACGCCAGACAAGTTAGACCTAAAACCAATACAGTCTTTTATAGTATTAATATATCAGCTTTGAACCAAATATGTACATCGTAGATACTCGGTCGATTTTTAAATCAACTAATTCCAAATAAAAGCTTTTTTCATATTTAAATCATATTGTCTGGCTGCGTCAATTATCCTTTAACGGTACTTTATACTTCTACAGTTTTTAGAAATAGTCCTTTTATTAAAAATTAAATAAACAAAGTTTACATTTTTTTATAAGTCTCTCATTTTAAAATACGCGAGGATTTCAGACCAAATTTGAAATGCTCAATTTGACCTATTCGAAACTGATGTCACGAATCATAACGACGATCCTGCTCCTGATCCCAATCACATCCGGATCCAATTTATCCCAACTCCTAAACCCCTTCAAATCCTGCACAATTCAGGTGATTGGAAATTTCCATCACGAGTCTTCAAACGGGATACTTCAGGTTCTACAATCCCAAACCGCACCTGACTTCCCAACCGTCCTGAGCAACGTTACCGAGTCAGGGGGCTCAAGACGTTACAACATCAAAGCCGCCTTTGCTTCCTTCAGTCCCAAATACACAAGTTGCATCGCTAGTGTCATACTAACGAGCTGGGTTAAAGATTACAAATACTTGATGATAAGGGACGTGCTTGCAGGAAAAAAGGACCATTTCGAAAACCCCAACTACATTTTCTTGGAACTTCGTCGCAAAGATTTGATATCGGGACATACGGTGGTACCAACGCTGTTACATTTGTTCCCGTTGACATCAAAATTTTTCATATTTGGGAAGGAATTTGGTGACGTTTCGATAGTATGTATTCCTTGTCGTGACACTGGGATTTCTCAATTAGTTCCAATTGCAAAAAACTGGTTTGATGACGGCTCTATAAAAATAATAGATCAACTTTGGGTTCGCAGCAACAAAAATTTATGGGGTGTTCGGGTTAAATCCAATTATAAATTAAATTTCAAATTTTACAAAAACTGTCATAAACTCTTCTATCCTATGGACAAATATGTTTGTGCCTTTACCGTCCTCAGCAAACACTATAACTTCTCAAACACAAACACGTCAATGCGACCTATCAACATCTATGACGTCGATACGTACGGATTGTTTAATCCGAATTATATCCTGAGAAGTCCTCAGTACTATTTGAAAACCAGAAGGCGATTTATGTCCGACCACGCCTGGTTATACTACGGTTGTGAATTTGAGCCATATAACTTCGTAATTTTTAGTCAGAAATCAAAATCAAACTTCTCTACGATACTGGGACCCTTTGACTTTTGGACTTGGGTCGGGACCATCATGTCATTACTCGGAATGATTATCATTACGACCCTGATTTCTAAAAAAATCAAAGCTATAGGTGCCAGGATTTTTTGGATGATTTCGGTCATTTTAGAACAAAGCGATGATGAGAGTACAAGAGCCTTCAATAAATCCTGGCGGTATTCCCCCCTCATAACCATTTGGCTTTTCATGTCTTTCATTCTGGTCAACTTTTATAAAGGCGCATTGTTTTCATGTCTAACGGCAACCCTGCCACCATCATCACTTCCCAACACACTAGCCGAACTAACAAATTCATCAATTCCAATAGCTACCACTACAGATCATGTTACGATTAATAAAACTGGAAATCTACCAACTTTGACAGAAATTGTAATTCCCGACTTACTAAGGGGATTAACTAAATCCGACCGAATGTATCACTACTTCCAGAAATTGTCTAATAAGACTCTGTTTTTCAATGGAACTTTGCTTGACGTGATCGTCAATATCTCCACCTACGAGAAAGTTCGCGTAGACCTCGAACAATTGGTCAGGGTCCCGAAGCAGTTTGCCGTCCTGAATGTTAACGCAGATTTAAAAGCCTTTGTTCAGACCATGAATTCCTTTTCGGAGAGTTTGGCGATCGGAAATCACGATACGAATCCATTTATGAGGCAAAAGCCTTGGTTTGGAAGGCGAAACTTTTTCTATCCGACGTTTTCAGCGGGATTAGCTTCGCTTGTCGAATCAGGGATTTATGGGAAATGGAGCGACTATCAGGATATGAGACGTCAATTAATACCTATTTCTAACATGTTGAGAAGGCGTCGCCAAAATGGGAACGACTCGAACCGTTTAGCGAAAGCGTATTTGGGACAGAATCACTTGGCTAGATTGTTGTTAGGTGGATCTGATACTTGGACCGTTACCTTTAACGAAGCAAACCCCGTTAGTTATGAGACTATGAATGTTAGCTTTACACTCTGTATCTTTGTTTTGTCTCTCTCGGTTATTGCGTTTGTGATCGAGAAAGCAGTGTTTGTTTTCCATGTCAGTCAACGGTCAACGAAAGTTGTCGATTTTAACGAAAGTTAATAATTTTCACATTTAAGGTAGAAACATTGGATTGGGCATTCATTGTTTTGTAAATATCTAAATTAGATTCATGCGCTGCCAAGATTGTCTACCTTTATATTCAAATGAATGGCAGTTACCAGATTTTTTGAAGAATAAAATTTAAACCGATAATGTATATGCAGAATTGTTATTATTTAGAGGAACCAATGTAAAATGCAAGCATGGGCTGAAGAACCGTTAATTGCATTATTCCGTTTAAATAAATGAAATTGCATTCCGAATTTTCAAACCAATTCACATCATTTTTATTGACCACATTTAGTTTTTAATCCAGAAATTTAAATTTTTACTGGATGTCACATATTTTAACACTTTTAACTGGAAAGGTTTCTTAGCTTACCATTTACCTTTAAAATACGTCATATCATGATTCAAACAACAATTTAATTGTTATCAGAGAATCAACTTGATTTGTGTATTTAAGAAACTGAACCCTAAATGTTTTATCAGATTCGGAGTTATAAAAAAACATAACTGTATTATTATGTTATTATACTATCCATATCTATGGTATAAACTCAAGTATTTTACAACAAGTAAAAATAAGAAATATTAAAAGCGTATCAATTGTTTTTAATACGAATATAATAGATGATGATAACGTCAGCAAATGTGCCAAGATTTTAATCAATGAGGCCTTTAAGTCCATTTTTATCAGAAAAACCATCACTCTATTATTTTAAAGTAATTTAATTTGAAGTAAAAACTACAATGCGTTGCCAGTGGGTTTTCATCTCGACATTTCTAAAACGTGCAATTAAATTGAACGCCAGACAAGTTAGACCTGAAACCAATACAGCCTTATAGTATTAATTTATCAGCTTTGAACCAAATATGTACATCGTAGATACTCGGTCGATTTTTAAATCAACTAATTCCAAATAAAAGCTTTTTTCATATTTAAATCATATCGTCTGGCTGCGTCAATTATCCTTTAACGGTACTTTATACTTCTACAGTTTTTAGAAATAGTCCTTTTATTAAAAATTAAAAATTAAATAAACAAAGTTTACATTTTTTTATAAGTCTCTCATTTTAAAATACGCGAGGATTTCAGACCAAATTTGAAATGCTCAATTTGACCTATTCGAAACTGATGTCACGAATCATAACGACGATCCTGCTCCTGATCCCAATCACATCCGGATCCAATTTATCCCAACTCCTAAACCCCTTCAAATCCTGCACAATTCAGGTGATTGGAAATTTCCATCACGAGTCTTCAAACGGGATACTTCAGGTTCTACAATCCCAAACCGCACCTGACTTCCCAACCGTCCTGAGCAACGTTACCGAGTCAGGGGGCTCAAGACGTTACAACATCAAAGCCGCCTTTGCTTCCTTCAGTCCCAAATACACAAGTTGCATCGCTAGTGTCATACTAACGAGCTGGGTTAAAGATTACAAATACTTGATGATAAGGGACGTGCTTGCAGGAAAAAAGGACCATTTCGAAAACCCCAACTACATTTTCTTGGAACTTCGTCGCAAAGATTTGATATCGGGACATACGGTGGTACCAACGCTGTTACATTTGTTCCCGTTGACATCAAAATTTTTCATATTTGGGAAGGAATTTGGTGACGTTTCGATAGTATGTATTCCTTGTCGTGACACTGGGATTTCTCAATTAGTTCCAATTGCAAAAAACTGGTTTGATGACGGCTCTATAAAAATAATAGATCAACTTTGGGTTCGCAGCAACAAAAATTTATGGGGTGTTCGGGTTAAATCCAATTATAAATTAAATGTCAAATACAACTGTCATAAACTCCTCTATCCTCTGAACAAATATGTTTGTGCATTTAGCGTCCTCAGCAAACACTATAACTTCTCGAACACAAACACGTCAAAGAGACCTATCTATGACGTCGATACGTACGGATTGTTTAATCCGAATTATATCCTGAGAAGTTCTCAGTACGATTTGAAAACCAGAAGGCGATTTATGTCCGACTTCTCCTGGTTGTATTACGGTTGTGAATTTGAGCCATACAACTTCGTAATTTTTAGTCAGAAATCAAAATCAAACTTCTCTACGATACTGGGACCCTTTGACTTTTGGACTTGGGTCGGGACCATCATGTCATTATTCGGGATGATTATCATTACGACCCTGGTTTCTAAAAACATCAAAGCGATTGGTGCCAGGGTCTTTTGGATCATTTCGGTCATTTTAGAACAAAGCGATGATGAGAGTACAAGAGCCTTCAATAAATCCTGGCGGTATTCCCCCCTCATAACCCTTTGGCTATTCATGTCTTTCATTCTGGTCAACTTTTATAAAGGCGAATTGTTTTCATGTCTAACGGCAACTCTGCCACCATCACTTCCGAACACACTAGCCGAACTAACAAATTCATCAATTCCAATAGCTACCACTACACATCATGTTGTTACGATTAATAAAACTGGAAATCTACCAACTTTGACAGAAATTGTAATTCCCGACTTACTAAGGGGATTAACTAAATCCGACCGAATGTATCACTACTTCCAGAAATTGTCTAATAAAACTCTGTTTTTCAATGGAACTTTGCTTGACGTGATCGTCAATATCTCCACTTACGAGAAAGTTCGCGTAGACCTCGAACAATTGGTCAGGGTCCCGAAGCAGTTTGCCGTCCTGAATGTTAACGCAGAGCTAAAAGCCTTTGTTCAAACCATGAATTCCTTTTCGGAGAGTTTGGCGATCGGGAATCACGATACGAATCCATTTATGAGGCAAAAGCCTTGGTTTGGAAGGCGAAACTTTTTCTATCCGACTTTTTCAGCGGGATTAGCTTCGCTTGTCGAATCAGGGATTTATGGCAAATGGAGCGACTATCAGGATATGAGACGTCAATTAATACCTATTTCTAACATGTTGAGACGGCGTCGCAAAAATGGGAACGACTCGGACCGTTTAGCGAAAGCCTATTTGCGACAGAATCACTTGGCTAGATTGTTGTTAGGTGGATCTGATACCTGGACCGTTACCTTTAATGAAGCAAACCCCGTTAGCTATGAGACCATGAGAGTTACCTTTACACTTTGTCTCTTTGTTTTGTCTCTTTCGGTTATTGCGTTTGTGATCGAGATAGCAATGTTTGTCGATATTATTTTCCATGTCAGTCTACGGTCAACGAAAGTTATCGATTTTAATTAAAGTTAGTTTTCACATTTAAGGCAGAAACATTGGATTGGGCATTCATTGTTTTGTAAATATCTAAATTTGATTCGTGCGCTGACAAGATTGTCTACCTTCATAATCAAATTAATGGGAGTTACTAGATTTTTTGAAGTATAAAATGTAAGAACCAATGTCAAATGCAAGCATGGGCTGAAGAACCGTTAATTGCATTATTGCGTTTAAATAAATGAAATTGCATTTCCGAATGTTCAAACAAATTCACATTATTTTTATTGACCTTTTTTTGTTGCCGTAAAAAAAACAAAAAATACGTCATATCAAGATTGAATGAAACACAACAATTTAATTGTTATCAGAGAATCAACTTTTGTAGTGAGTTTAAGAAACTGAACCCTAAATGTTTATTAGATCAAGAGTTATAAGAAAAGATAACTTTAATAACATAATTATTTTACAAGTAAAAAACAGAATATTTAAAACCTTTCAACTCTTTTAACACGAATCGAATAGATGATTGATAACGTCAGCACATGTTATAAGATGTTAATCATGGAGGCCGTTTGCGATGGACCTTTCGAAACATTAAAATATATTCACGTTTCAAAGCCACTTCCTCAATGCCACTGCTATCTCGCATTGCAAATAGGCATATAAGTCCCCCCGGGGCGCGGGGGTAATATATTACTTAATGTTTGTAATTGTAAATGTGAATATTTAAAGTATTAAAATATAACACCAACAATGATTAAACTAATTCAATATTTATTCTGTTCCTGGCGTTGTTGAAAAGGCATTACATCTCTCTAAACTCGATCTTTGGATATTTTGGGTTGTTCAAGAACTTTCCAAGACAGTTAATTTCAACTACACGAAAGGCAATTTTCTGTAATTACCATTTTCATTTTAACGCGTCATTCGCTGCCAGTCGAAATATATGGCTCAAAATAACCCCAAATAAATAAATAAAATTAATTACATATCCAACCGTTCCCGTAATCTATCAAATGATACTCCCTAACCTGCTAGTGTTAACCTTAGAATATTAGTTAAACCCGATCCCGAATTAAATTCTTGAAACCGAATGTTATATACTTTCCAAACAGATCGAAATCCTAATCTTAATTCAATCAGACACGATGCTCTGACAGCTTTGAATTTTAGATTGTATGATGTACATGACCTTGTGATGTATTAGTTACTTCAACGATTCTAACTAATCAAGCACGCGGAACCTTAGGCCTGGGAAGATTCTGAAAGCTATCAGAAATGTTGCCTTTACCAGTTTTAAAAACCGATTTCGGAATTCGGATCTTAGTCATCATCATTATTCTTTCGCCAATATTCGGGTCAAACATATCTGGACTGTTAAAGCCTTTCAAATCTTGCACAATTCAATTAATTGGTAATTTCCGGAACGATTCCTCATATGCCATTATCCAGGTTCTTAAAACCTCTCTGGACTTTCCAACCGTTCTGAACAACGTCACCGAGACCGGGGTCCCGATTCACTACAATGTCACTCCGACCTTTGCAGCAACCTTCAAACCGAAATATACGAGTTGCATCGTAGCCTTCATCCTCACCAACTGGGTTCGAGATGCTAACAAAAGTAGGGTAATAAAAGACATCCTTGACGATATAACGATCAATTTTGAAAACCCAAACTACGTTTTTTTGGAACTCCGTCCCCAGGATTTGACGGGGGGACTAAAAATCCCGGTGGATTTGCATATGTTTCCCCTGACATCGAAATTCTTCGTCTTTGGTAAGGAATTTGAGGAGATTTCAGTAGTTTGTATTCCTTGCTCACATCAGCAATTAATCCCGATTAAGATGCCCAGGTTAGAAGAACTGGACCGGAGTTGGTTTAAAATAAACCAAGACTTACGAGGTGCTCTCGTGTCATTTAGATACGGTGGATTTTACTCTGAATTCTACTCCTGTAGTCACAATTATCCGGGTGTAGTGGAACTGAACTTTTACAAATGTGTATTTGTATCGCTAGGGAATCGAAGCAACTTCTCGCACGGAGACCCCTTGAACCATAAAAACCGACCAGGGCCGTATTCATATGGATACATTTGGTCAAACGCTTACATCGGAGTAGGCTTCTACAATGATGTCAAGAGGAGGCGTTCTTTGACGGAATGTACCTTGTTCAACTATGCCTGCCACTACGAACTCTTCAATTTCGTCATTTTTAGTCCGAAATCGACGAGTAACTTCGGGACTATTTTACTGCCATTTGACCTGTGGACCTGGATTGGGACCCTCTCGTCCATAATTGGACTCGTTCTCTCAACCACCATATTCTCTAAAAGTATCCGTAAGGTTGGGTTAAAGCTGTTTTGGGTAATGTCGGTGATCTTAGAGCAAGACGAGGGGGACAGCACGAGGGCCCTATTCAATAACTCGTGGAGTGTATCCCCCCTCATAACAGTATGGCTTTTTATGTCCTTCATCTTAGGGAATTTCTACAAAGGTTCCCTGTTTTCTTGTTTAACGGCCGTAATTCCACCAATTCTGCCAGAAACATTGGCTTCATTAACTAATTCTTCGATTAAAATTGGGACAACATCTTTCATTTTTAATAAGCATGCTTTCGGCCCACAACCAACATTGATGAACCTACTGATCCCCACACTTCTCGGTGGAATGAACAGCTCGGACCAAATGTACAATAACTTTGTCGACGTGTCTAATAAAACGATGTTTTTGAACGGGAGTACATTGGACATTGTGTGGAATATTTCAAATCGGCTAGAAGTTCGGGTGGATTTTGATCAAAAGGTTCGAATCCCGGAGACTTTTGCTATTCTTACGGGAGAACGGGATTTGAAATTCTTTGTCGAGTCCATGACTTTGTTTTCTGACACTTTGGTGGTCAGAAATCATGACACGAATCCATTCCTGCACAGATTGCCATGGTTCGGAGACCGGAACTTCTTCTACCCGATTTTTTCTAACGGGTTGGGTTCACTTGTGGAATCTGGGATTTATGATCGATGGAAGTCTATTTCTACTTTGATGCATCAGTTTCGAGAGATTCAATCTAAGATTAAGAAGCCGATAAAAAACGAGAATTCGACTGCGGTTGTGGAGGACTATTCTGGGCGGAATCATTTAGCTAGGTTGCTGCTGGGTGGGGCTGATTCTTGGACTGTTACTTTTAACGAAGCAAATCCAGTTAATTATGAGACTATGGAAGTCACTTTTGCTCTTTGTCTCTTTCTTTTTGGCATTTCTGTTTTTGTTTTTATTGTTGAAAATAAGTTTTTCATGGGGATTGAGTTTGGGTTCGGGCAACAGTCCACAAAGGTTCTTGCATTTGTACCATGAAAATGTTAAAATATAAAGGTTCACACGTTCTCAGGTGCCGGCGACTTATATGGCACGCTGGTTGATTAAATTGTGAGTATATCTACTATTTTGATTGCAGAAAAGAATATTACCGACTCGTCATCATATTATAGCTTAAAACTAGGATTGATATTGTTGTTATTATTCGTTGGACAATTTTAAGTTTCGATTCATTGTATAATGTCAATGTTTTTTAATAAAAGATACAATTTTGTCCGTTGATTGTGTATTCTTAAATACCGCATTTTACCTTCGATACGACGGATATGATCTATATGGAGGGCAGTGGCAGTAGTTTGCGTTTAATTAATCAAAAGTTCTCTAAAAAACGCGATTTTTAATTGAACTATACTAGAGGTTGCCCTCGTCTTTAATTATTCAGACCCCTTGACCTTCCAAATTCACAACTACTTTACTACTTATATTACAGTATTAATTATACTAGTCAGACTAGTCAACTATATTTTAGCGGCCTGTAGTTCCTATGTTAAAGTTTCATTAAATTTTACTTTATTCGAATGATACAGATTTAGAAAACTCTGTGCTACAGTTGGTAATGTTCCATTGTAATACGTTTTTTATAGATGGGCTGACATTTTAAAAACTGCTGATATTTAGGCAAATCGGATTAGTAGGGACAAAATGAATGTTATCAATTGTTATCTAGGTGTTTCTCACAATTATTTTTATATATTATTATCAGCTTGTCCAACCACGTAAATAATAGAATTACAATCGTCTATTGGAAGTATAAATACACTTTATGTTGAATGTTAATGATTCGTATCGGGTTGATGTGCTGCATTTTTAGCGATATGAGAAACTTAATAGTAGTAAATAAATTCACATAAAATTATCAAAAACGGTAATAATTAAATTACATTTGGAATTGGAATCGGCCTTTAATTACAAAAAACGTTTTTATCAACTTTCGACAGCAATATTTTTTTGATTTAAGTGATGCTTATAAGCTCACAGATTATGAACAGAGCTATTTCAAAATATCTGATCTGCATCTGCAAATACTTTGCTTTTTTACTTTACTTTAATCATAGGAATTACTAGGTAATTCAAATCTATTCATTTGTATTATCAAACATAAAATTCCGATGGAATAAATTAGGACCGAGGTTTGGCTTTTTTTTATTGATTTTTGTATTCAACCCTAATGTCCCTAATGCATTTTTAAACAGTATCCTTTGTCAACTCAATAATTGTATAATGCATCTATTAATTCCTTTCCATTTCGCATTTCTGGACGTTGGACGTTGCGAGTTGTTTGTTATAGTAATACATATAACAGAATTTTGACGATACGAAGTCTGTCTGCGGTCAGAGAATTAATCTTTATGGTCTTGATTTAAATACAAATAAACCGTAGCAAACCCACATCGAGAAAGGATAAGACCATATACAAAACAAGACGTTTAATAACATTTACCGTGTTTGCACGACCTGGAGTAGCGTGATACCAGAATCTCACAATTCCCCAATCATATATAGTAAAATCATGTACATCGTTGAATAGCACTTGACCGTGCCTTTCTAATGACGTAGTACACATATTGGTCGATATTTTTTTAATTATAACCTTTCAGAGTCTGACCATAAAAAGCCCTTGAAGTTTGAGCTACACGGCCCTCAAACAAACGAAGCCTCCGTTCAAAAGGTCATAAATCATTTCCCGAAAACAAGAACCTAAAATATTCAACCGTTCCTAAGTTAGAATGCAAACGCACGGCGGACGGACATGTGTTCGTCCCATAGATTCTAATTCTGTGGTTCGTCCTTAGTTGGATTTTGGATTGTCATTTGATAAGAAAATTGTTTAAAAAAAATTGTAAATCAAATTGACATAAATTGAGTCCATTTATATAAGATTGTACCATAGACATAATAAGAGTATAATAATTAATAATTATTCTATGCAATTCTGTGGATTGTACATACACAGGACCGTCTAGATAACTCACTTTAAAAAAGCCCCGTTGCCGTAATTGTACAGCCGAATCGTCAAGTCCGAGTCAGGGACTTAAAAAAATCGAGTTATGTAGAAAATGCCTCTAATCCGTCATTAAAGCTGAAAAAGGCAGCTCAAAACACGAAGTCTCTTGTTTCACGATCGGATTTCGAAAATTTTGAACACAAAAAAATGACAAGCCCATTAGTTTTAAAATCCTTGAATATTTTCGCGAATGTTTTTCAACGCTTCTGCAAATCTCCACTCGAATGGGACAAAGCGAAACAGGAAGTAGCTGTAACCTCGAAATCTCAACTAAAAGTCTTTTACTTCGTCCTCGTTGTAATAGTACTGGGGCTGGGAATAGGGTCAATAGTTGTCTTGAACATTACTAGAATATTTCTTGACGACAATTCCGTGCCTTATAAAATTATGTTACTGCATCGTTTTTGTATTTTCAACGGGCTCTTTTCAGTAGGAACACAGCTAATGTTGATTACTAAAGGAACCGACTTTCAGGTTGGATGGAACAGGACGATTGAGATTCAAAATCTTCAAATACCACGTAAGTATTCCTATAATATATATTAACTTCTATTCATAATCATTTCAAAATTTCAACATAACCAACGAATTTCTCTAATCAAATGTCTGCCATGATGACAATGTGAATAGATATTCAACTAAATAACTGGAACGTTTTTAAGGTCAAAGCGTATCACAATTTTGAAATTTCAAGCTGACCAAAGCATTTTTTGAAAGAAGACGATGCTAAATGACACGTCGCATGATCAAAAACATATAATCAGACAGGTCATGCAGGTTAGCTCAGGTCACAAAATTTCGAAAGTCAAATAACCTACACCAGTTCCGAAATTTTTAGGATCTTTTGACTATCTTAGATTTAGTCAGCCCAGTAAGACACGTAGATGGAACATGACATACATACATAGCCACAAATATGTTCTTTTATTTTATAGGATACGCTCGTAATAAGAAAGTCATTTGTCTAGAAAATTTCTCCATTAAATGCTCTATCAAATTTACTTAATTAAAAATCCCACACCCCCCGCAGGTACCCGAAATCAGCATCCACGACTCCGAGACGATGTTTTCGGAATGGCTGCGATGACCATAGTCGTGATAAGTGTGTGCATCGGGATAATCTCGGCTCCGATAGGGGTCTTTTTAAACGCAGACCCCCTGTACTACCTTTTTAAATTGCTCACGCCGCATTCCCTGTCAGTTCGAATCGAAATCCAACTGCTGCAAATTGGCTTACGGTTGGTTCTCTGTACTTGGGGACTCCTGGAAAGCTCCAGGGCCTTTGTCATATCGTTCATCCTACTCCTAACAGCGGTCCGCATGCTGCACCAATCGATTGACGGAATTGGACGAGCGGTTGGGATTTACGAGTTCCTTACCCTTAACAATGTGATTACTGTCTTTTTTCGTCTGTCGTCTCAAGTCACTGAAATGATCCTCGCTTTCCTAATGCCAGCTGGATACGTGTCAGTAGTGGTTGCTAACGTTGCGACGCTGAAGGGCTACGGGGTCGTTCGAATGCCTCTTTATCTCGTTTTCCCCGGTTATGGCGTGATTGCCTTGCTCGTAATCCATCATGCCCTTCCTCTTGCTATAAAAATCCATGAGGATACCCGAGTTTTTCTCAGCATTTGGAAATCAAGGATCTATAAGTACCCGAATGGTCAGAAGTACCTTCGGCGGAAACTGCGGTCGCTGAAGCCACTTGCGCTGCACACGGGAGTTGTTGGCTTCCGCTTGTTTAAGGTTACAAGGTCAACTAGGACGACATACTACGATGGGATATTGAGCACAACTGGTACGGTTATGATTGCTGTGTCCAGTAAATGATTAGAGTTTACTTTCGATTCTAACAATAAGAATGGGTTTCACTTACATAGACGTCGATTGTGACATTTTAATTTTGATCTATGTAAGTCATTTCATGGGCATACTTCATGAGTTTTGTAAATTCGCAAAATATTGTAATTCTTAATTAGAATTAATTCAAATAAATTTATTAGCTTTAGTAACAGATTGTCAAGCAATTTTATTGATATAATTAATAAAGGATTTGTAATTGACATAATTCACTGCTTAGATATATTCAATAATTATGAATTTTAATACGTGTTTGAAAACCCAGGGGCCTTGATATTTTCAAATGCTACGTGATGAACCATATACTTCAAGGTTTCAACGAAGCTATGTGTTTCGCCGTATTTTATAAGACATTTCAAGTTTCTATAAATGTAAATTCTGTTCAAGGATAAAATATGTTGGAGGATTAGTATTATTCATTTTGTGTATAACCTTGGAATGTATGAAGACTGACTCAAAATTAATATAGGATAATATGTACTTTCTAAACTGTCTAGACTCAATAGGGAGTTTTTCATGTTCAAGAGATAAAGTTTACTTGTGGTCAATGACTGTGACACACGGCGTGCTGTGATTGGCTACTGAATTTAGTATTGGTTGTTGTATGAAATTATTGGTGGAATTTCTGGAGAACAGAAAGTCTCCAATGAATCTACAGAAGTAAAATTGGCTTTGAAGAGAATAGTTCTGCTCTTCTTCAACTTCTCAAATTGGTTTAAAATATTGAAAATTCTCTGTAACACTCTTTGCCATTTCTTGACTATTAATTAAATCACTGTTTCTTTTCATCTTAAATCCTGGAATCTGCGTCATTAATTGCATAAAAGTATACATCATTAAAGACCAGTCACAATACATCGTTTCCTGATTAGAAAAAGCTTCACATATCGAATAAATTGAACAAAGGTCGAACTAGGTAGTTAGTTCACCCCACCATACTATGTATTGTTCAACTATTGAAATGATTTATTCCTCATCATTTATCGTTGTTGTTGGATTGCCATTTGATAAGGAAATTGTTTTGCGAATTTATAAATCAAATTGGCACAAATTGAGTCCATCATGATTGCACAGAGGAAACTCTAGATAACTCACTTAAAAATAGTCTGAGTCTGACTACGGGTTAAAAAAGCAATTTATGTAGAAAAAGCCTCTAATCCGCCATTAAAGCTGAAGAAGCCACTCAACCTCAACACAAGAAGTCTCTTGTTTCACGATCGGATTTCCAAAATTTTGAGAACAAATAAAAAATGACAAGCCCATTAGTTTTAAAATCCTTGAATATTTACGCGGATGTTTTTCAACGCTTCTGCAAATCTCCTCTTGAATGGGACAAATTAAAACAGGAAGTAGCTGTAACCTCCAAATCTCAGCAACTAAAAGTCTTTTACTTCGTCCTGGTTGTAATAGTACTGGGGCTGGGAATAGGGTCAATAGTTGTCTTGAATCTTACTCTGTTTCTGTTTGTGAAATTCTCCATAAAAGAATTAATTATCCACAACCACAAGGGCTGTGAAGAAAAAACCGATCCTGATTCTCCAGTTTGAACGAGCGGTTCAGCATCAGAGGAGAAGACAAAATATCCACAGCACATAATCAGAGGGCTGTGACGAGTAAGATTCTTAAAATTGAATTACATTTATTGAAAATGGTTAAGCCACACCCAGCAGCAATGACACGTAAGGGAGATTCCACGGGGCTACAAACAATCAAACGGACGCGGACAACAGCAAGAGCCAACGCAGGAGTTCCTCCTGAGCGCTTGGGCATGATGAACACGTCTACAGGAAATGCTAGCACTTCCTCAAATATCGCCCTTGGCGCCCCAAAACCTTGTCTCAGATTAGGAAGCGATCCATCTCAATCTTCTTCGGCCCGAAGTAGTCGGACATGTATCACCTCCAAGAGCACCAGGTCAATTTCAAGTACGGTACGTCAATCAGAAATTGATCTTTTATCTGAAGACCACATCGATAAGCTGCAAGAAGAATATGATAATCATGAACGTGAAGTAGAGCAACTGGAGTTTGGGGTAAAATCTTTGATGGACAAAGTTGAATCCCTAAAACAAGCTCTTCCCGTTCCTGATGATGACAACGAGGACAGTAATCTATTGCGTCAGCAATATACTCAACAACAAGAATCTCTGCACGATAAGCAGAATGAGGTAACTAAAAAACGAATAGACCTTAAATTTGAATTAAAAAGTTTGGATAGGAAGAAAGCCCAGATCCGAAGGGAAGCAGAGCATCAAAAGCAGGTCGTGGAGGAGGAGGAGGAGGAGATGGAAGACAATCTATCTCAAAGCCTTGGTTCATCAGATGAAGATGTTTTTGAAGACGAAGCCCTGCCCCGAGATCCTATTGCTACTGATTTGTACGTAGAACAACAAAACAAAAATACAGAACCAGTAGAAAATGAAACGACAATTCTACTAAATCAATTGGCTCAGAAACTGAATTCTGCGAAGAGGTCAACGGTCAATCCAGCAACGGCGACTCGAAATCAAGAATACAATCTAGATGACGATGAACTACGTGAACGATTAAGGAGGCTACGGAATCCAACCACAACAACATCAAAAAGTCCACCTCCTGCAGCAACCGGAACAACACTTGACCCAGCCCTCTACGTATCTACCACAACATATCCAGTACATTTATCAACTTCTTCCGATGCCCTCAGCGATCAATTTGCACAAGTGATAGCGAAAGCTTTCGACAAACTTGGAAGCGTTCCTTCTAACACAGACAAGTTCCTTGCCCGTCAAGTACAAGGAAAGGACCTTCCAATCTTCAACGGCCAGCCCGAGCAGTGGCCAACATTTATTACAGCCTTTGAAAACTCAACCCAAGGATGCGGATTCAGTCACAGGGACAATCTGCCACGCCTACAGAAGTGCATTAAGGGAGAAGCCCTTAAAACTATTCAATGTCTTCTCGTCAATCCTGAAAATGTTCCAGCCATAATCAAGAAATTGAAAATGAGATTCGGGAGACCTGAGCACATTGTCCTGTCGCTTATCAACAAAGCGAAGGATGTTCCAGCCTTCAAGGAGGATCGTTTGGATCATCTCATAGACTTCGGTATTGCGGTTGACAATTTAGTAGAAACGATTAAAGCTCTTAAATGTTTTGAACATTTAACTAGCCCACAGTTACTGGAGGAATTTTCCAAGAAGCTACCAGTCTCTTTACGTACCAAATGGATTGAATATGTCACATTAGATCCGAGGCGTACTGAGAACCTAGAAACATTTTCCGTATGGATGTCCAGCCAAACGGAAATAGCCTGCAAGTTGTGTCCCCCGAAACTCAAAGACGAACCTCAACATAGACAAGACAGAAGACCAAAGCGAGGCGAAGAGAAAGTATGGGCCCTGACTGAAAATACTGCGGACGGTAAAGTAACTAAACCTCATTCTCGAAATTGTTTATTTTGTGACAAAGCTGGCCACCAAGTACACCAGTGTCGACAATTCGAAAAACAAGTATTGGAGGAGCGTTGGAAATTCGTGAAGTCGAAACGACTATGCTTCTGCTGTCTAAAGTTTGGACACAGTTCTAGAGATTGCAGAGGAAAGAAAGAATGCAGTATCAAGGACTGTAATCAAACACATAATGCACTCTTGCATAAGGATAAGGATGAAAAACCAGCAGCAGCTCCTGATGGGGAGACAATGGGTCATGCAGCAGGACAGACAGGATCACCCTACCATATCAACCTCATGATATTGCCTGTGACGCTCAAGGGACCAAAGGGTACATTTCATACATTTGCTATGCTCGATCCTGGTGCAACATGCAGCGTCATCGACGAATCAATGTCAAATCGATTGGGACTTAAAGGAAACCCGGCTCCATTCATCCACAGTGGACTTCATCCTAAGATGGAAGAGAAGAATTCAAAATCGGTGAGCCTAGACATAATCAATATTTCCGGTGACAAAATGTTTAATTTGTCAAACGTGAGGACGAAGAGAGACTTCAACCTCCCCACTCAGACTGTCAGAAGAGCCCTTTTGACTAAGTGGAGCCATTTGCAAGATATTCCAATCGACTGTTACGAGCAAGGGAAACCAACCATACTTATCGGTCTGGACAATTACAAAATATCCAGCACCCAAGAATTAATACCCGGACGAGGAAACGCCCCTGGAGCTGGACGTACTGAGCTGGGATGGGTCCTGATGGGTAATATAGCAAGTTACAATCATACAGACTTTTGCGGTATGATATTTGAGAGGCAGGAGGATGTTCTGCACAGAATGGCGAAAGAACATTTCACTACTGAAGCCTTTGGAGTTCAGTTTACAAAAGTGGATCAACGTTCCAAAGAAGACATAGTGGCGCAGCAGATTATGGACAGCACAATCAAGCGAAAGGGAGACTTTTGGGAATCCGGCCTACTGTGGAAAAATGAAGAAGTCACTCTTCCTAATTCAAGACAGTTAGCCATGTCAAGGTTAGTTCAAATGGAAAGACGGATGGATCGAAACTCCAAATTTGCCCAACAGTACTTATCAAAAATCCAAGAGTATGTTGACAAAGGATTCTCCCGGAAGTTACCAGTAGAAGAAGCACGACAAGAAAATAGCCGAACCTTCTACCTTCCTCATTTCATGGCAGTCAACCCTAAAAAGCCCAAGAAACTTCGATTTGTATTCGATGCAGCTGCTAAACTGAATGGAGTAAGTCTTAATGATACTTTGTTGAAAGGTCCTGATAAATTGACATGCCTTCCAACAGTACTTCTTAAATTCCGTCAACGGGTTATCGGTGTTACGGCCGATATAAAGGACATGTTTCACCGTGTCAAAGTTCGTGCTGAAGATGCAGGGGCACAGAGATTTCTGTTTCGTGGAATGGAGAGGAATCGAGATCCTGATATCTACGAGATGGGAGTTCTTATCTTCGGTGCAGCGTGCTCGCCTGCATGTGCACAGGAAGTAAAGAACCGCAACGCCCTAGAATATCAACAGCAATTTCCGGACGGAGCCAAAGCCATAATCCACAACCATTATGTGGATGACTACCTAGACAGTGTAGATTCAGTGGATCAAGCCAAGAAGATATATGCTGAAGTTCGGTACATACATATCAAAGGTGGATTCGATATCTGCAATTGGATAAGCAACAGCAAAGAGTTGCTCAATTACATCCCAAAACACCTTCAAGCCTCAAGTATGAAATGCATGGACTTGGACAACGTTGAATGGGAGACAGAAAGAGTGTTGGGATTATTTTGGAGACCAGATCGGGACTTCTTTACATTTTCAACAACATTCTTGAAGACAAGCAAGGAAGTAACTCTACTGCAGAGACTTCCGACGAAACGATAACTTCTTGCACTTGTGATGAGTATATATGATCCATTGGGGTTCATATCTTTATGTCACATTCGAGCCAAAATAATTCTACAAGAGACTTGGCGTACCGGAATCGGCTGGGACGACGAGCTGCCTCAAATACTTCAAGCCAAATGGGAAAAGTGGAGCGAAGACCTGCAGATGATTGACACCTTTCAACTTCCCAGATGTTATGGAACAGATTTCTCCAGTGCCGATGAAATCCAACTTCACATATTCGGGGATGCAAGTGAGCAGGCCTTCGGAGCGGTGGCTTACTTTCGCATACGGAAAGGAGCTCGAGTGACTGTAAGTTTTGCTATGTCTAAAGCAAGGGTTGCTCCAACAAAGCCATTAACAATTCCACGGCTTGAACTACAAGCAGCTGTATTAGCAACCCGTATGTCCAAATTCCTAAAATCCGGACATGACGTCAACATTAATAAAACTATTTACTGGTCCGACAGTCAGACTGTCATTAGTTGGATTAAAGCAGAAGGAAGAAGATTTCAGCAGTTCGTGTCTTGCAGAATTGGAGAAATTCAAGAGTCATCAGAACCAGCAGATTGGAGATGGATATCCACAAAACAAAATGTTGCGGACGAGATGACCAGGGACAACAAACCGTGCGATTGGAGCCCCCATAGCCGGTGGATCAATGGACCTAACTTTCTCTCGTTGGAGGAAGAGAATTGGCCTACATCAAATGTTCCTGCCAATCCAGAAATTGATGAAAGTGAATTTAAGAAAGAACATTTGTTCATTGCTGTTCAAATTCAACCAGTGGTGGACATCTCTCGTTTTTCATCATACATGAGGGTGATAAGAACTATCGCGTATGTTTTCCGGTTTGTTCGAAATTGCAAACCTACATCTGAAATTAAAGAAGACGGAGAGTTGGTGCCGGAGGAGACAGTAAAGGCCGAAGAATGGTGGTGGAGATCCTCTCAAGCAGATTCATTCCCTGAAGAGCTGCAATGTCTTCGAAGCCAGAAGCCTCTGCCCAACAAAAGCAAATTGTTAAGACAAAATGTCGAATTAGATTCGGATGGGATTCTTCGAGTTCATGGGAGACTGGAAAATTCAGACCTGCCAGCTCAAACAAAAAGACCAGTTGTTCTTGATGCCAACCATGGGTTCGTAAAGTTACTTATTATGCATTACCATGTTAAATGTGGACACAATGGACAGGAACGAGTCATAAATGAGATTCGTCAACGATTTTTCGTCCTGAAACTACGAACAGCGGTAAGAAGAACCTGGAGCCAATGCCAGAAATGTAGGAATAACAGAGCACAGCCCGTTGCTCCGAAAATGGGACAGCTACCGGAAATGCGGCTCGAAAGTCATGTCGCCCCATTCACCAACACTGGCCTTGACTATTTTGGCCCAGTTTCTGTCACCATTGGCCGAAGACACGAAAAGCGATGGATTGCGCTTTTCACATGCTTATCAACCCGAGCCATACACTTGGAAATCGCGTCCTCCCTCAGCACTGATTCCTGTGTGATGGCCATTCGAAGATTCGTCTCAAGAAGAGGAACACCGGCACATCTCTTTAGTGATAATGGGACCAATTTTCACGGTGCCAATAATGAGCTCCGAAAAGCTCTTGAAGAATTAAATCAACACCAAATGACGAATGCCTGCTCAATCCGTGGAATCACTTGGCATTTCATCCCCCCACATGCTCCTCATATGGGTGGGAGTTGGGAGCGAATGGTAAAGTCGGTGAAGGTGGCTCTTGACGCTGTCCTGAAAGAGAGATCTCCAAAGGAGGAGGTGCTATGTACGCTGATTGTGGAAGCAGAAAACAGTGTCAGTAGTCATCCATTGACACATGTATCAGTGGATCCAGATGACCCAGAAGCCCTTACCCCGAACCATTTCCTCATAGGACGTTCGAGCACAGATCAAGTTCCAGGACATTTCCAAGAGGCTGACTTATGCCTGAGAAAGCAGTGGAGACAGATCCAGCAGTTAGCAAACAAGTTTTGGAATCGATGGGTACGGGAGTACCTGCCAACCCTCATCCGGCGAACGAAATGGTTCCAGTCAACCGATCCAATCCAAGTCGGAGATGTCGTAATCGTTGTGGACAACCAGCTACCTCGAAATGCCTGGCCTTTGGGAATAATAACAAATACATATCCTGGGAAAGACGGTCATGTCAGGACGGTGGATGTCAAGACTTCGTCAGGAGAATATCGTCGACCAGTAGTGAAATTGTGTAAGTCAGATGTGATCAAATCGGACAATAGTGCTAATTCATGACAATATTAATACGGCCCATAGTTGTGGTGTCAACGCTGGTCCAGCGTAAACACGGGTGGGAGTGTTTCGCCGTATTTTATAAGACATTTCAAGTTTCTATAAATGTAAATTCTGTTCAAGGATAAAATATGTTGGAGGATTAGTATTATTCATTTTGTGTATAACCTTGGAATGTATGAAGACTGACTCAAAATTAATATAGGATAATATGTACTTTCTAAACTGTCTAGACTCAATAGGGAGTTTTTCATGTTCAAGAGATAAAGTTTACTTGTGGTCAATGACTGTGACACACGGCGTGCTGTGATTGGCTACTGAATTTAGTATTGGTTGTTGTATGAAATTATTGGTGGAATTTCTGGAGAACAGAAAGTCTCCAATGAATCTACAGAAGTAAAATTGGCTTTGAAGAGAATAGTTCTGCTCTTCTTCAACTTCTCAAATTGGTTTAAAATATTGAAAATTCTCTGTAACACTCTTTGCCATTTCTTGACTATTAATTAAATCACTGTTTCTTTTCATCTTAAATCCTGGAATCTGCGTCATTAATTGCATAAAAGTATACATCATTAAAGACCAGTCACAATACATCGTTTCCTGATTAGAAAAAGCTTCACATATCGAATAAATTGAACAAAGGTCGAACTAGGTAGTTAGTTCACCCCACCATACTATGTATTGTTCAACTATTGAAATGATTTATTCCTCATCATTTATCGTTGTTGTTGGATTGCCATTTGATAAGGAAATTGTTTTGCGAATTTATAAATCAAATTGGCACAAATTGAGTCCATCATGATTGCACAGAGGAAACTCTAGATAACTCACTTAAAAATAGTCTGAGTCTGACTACGGGTTAAAAAAGCAATTTATGTAGAAAAAGCCTCTAATCCGCCATTAAAGCTGAAGAAGCCACTCAACCTCAACACAAGAAGTCTCTTGTTTCACGATCGGATTTCCAAAATTTTGAGAACAAATAAAAAATGACAAGCCCATTAGTTTTAAAATCCTTGAATATTTACGCGGATGTTTTTCAACGCTTCTGCAAATCTCCTCTTGAATGGGACAAATTAAAACAGGAAGTAGCTGTAACCTCCAAATCTCAGCAACTAAAAGTCTTTTACTTCGTCCTGGTTGTAATAGTACTGGGGCTGGGAATAGGGTCAATAGTTGTCTTGAATCTTACTCGAATATTTCTTAACGACAATTCCGTGCCTCACTTAATTCTGTTACTGCACCGTTTTTGTATTTTCAACGGGCTCTTTTCCGTTGGAATGCAGTTACTTTTGATTACCAAAGGAAAAGACATTCAGGTTGGATGGAACAGGACGATTGAGATTCAAAATCTTCGAAAACCAAGTAAGTAGTCACATATGGAAATGCAGCTACAAAAAAGATTAAAATTCGGATTTATTTAAAAATAAAGCCAACACAGGCTCATGGACTGAGATTATTTGTTATTCGTCTATTCATAAAAAGTTTTTCCAAAATTTAATCACGTGCAGCCAGAGGATTTCTCGAAAAATGGCAATCTGGATTGATATGCAACATTATAATTTAGATAATTTGACCTTTCCTAGCGTTTAAGGTCAATGGGGTCATAATGTAGACATTCCGAGGTAGCCAAAGACTTTCTCGTTGGAAAACCATGCAAAATGATGCCACGTGATCAAAAACGTAAAAATCTTGAATTTGCTCAAGTTAGCCCAAATCCCAGGTCACGAAATTTCGAAAGGTCAGCAATGTAGTCTAGGCCAGTTTCAAAAGTTTTTGAAAACTTTTGGCTATTTCAGTTTTTAGATAAGTCAACCCAGTAACAAACATATAGATGGAACAAGACATACATTCAAAAATATACATATTACATTGATACGGTTTTATTGTATAGGATACGAATTTATTGAACAAGCTCGCTAAAAGTTATTTATATATTAAATTTCTCCATTAAATTCTCCTTCGAATTCATTTCATTAAAAATCCCTCAAATCCCCTCAGGTACCGCAAATCCACAACCACGACTCCAAGACGATGTTTTCGGAATGGTTCTAATGTCCATAGTCGTGCTAAACGTGTGCATCGGGGTCATCGCGGCTCCGATAGGGGTATTTTTCGACGCGGACCCCCTGTACTACCTTTTTAAATTGCTCACGCCTTCTTCCCTCTCACTTCGAATCGAAATACAAGTGCTGCAAATCGGCCTACGGTTGGTTCTCTGCACCTGGGGACTCCTAGAAACTTCCAGGCCTTTTGTCATATCGTTCATCCTACTCCTAACAGCTATCCGGATGCTGAACCAATCGATTGACCAATTTGGACGAGCGGTTGGGATTTACGAGTTCCTTACTCTCAACAATGTGATAACTGTCTTCTTGAGTCTGGCATCTCAAATCACTGAAATATTCCTCACTTTCCTACTGCCAGTTGGATACGTTTCAGTGGTGATTGCTAGCGTTGCGACGCTGAAGGGCTACGGGGTCGTTCGAATGCCTCTTTATCTCATTTTCCCCGGTTATGGTGTGATTGCCTTACTCGTAATCCATCATGCCCTTCCTCTTGCAATAAAAATCCATGAGGATACCCGAGTTTTTCTCAGCATTTGGAAATCAAGGATCTATAAGTACCCGAATGGTCAGAAGTACCTTCGGCGGAAACTGCGGTCGCTGAAACCACTTGCGCTGCACACGGGAGTTGTTGGCTTCCGCTTGTTTAAGGTTACAAGGTCAACTAGGACGACATACTACGATGGGGTATTGAGTACAACTGGTACGGTTATGATTGCTGTGTCCAGTAAATGATTAGAGTTTACTTTCGATTCTAACAATGGGTTTCACTTAGGTAGACGTCGATTCTGACATTTTAATTTTGATGTATGGAAGTCATTTCGTGTGCATACTCCATGAGTTTTGTAAATTAGCAAAATATTGTAATTCTCAATTAGAATTAATTCATATAAATTTATTAGCTTTAGCAATAGATTTAATTAAGTCAAGCAATTCTATTGATTTAATTAATTAGGATTTGTAATGTACATAATTCACAGCTTAAATATAATAAATAATTATGAATTTTAATACGTGTTTGAAAACCGAGGGGCCTTGATGTTTTGAAATGCTTTATTGATGGGCCATATACTTCAAGGTTTCCACGAAGCTAGTTAAACTATTGAAATATTAGTTCCTCATCATTTACAATAAATATGCCCATTTAGCACGATTAAACATGAACAGATGATATTACGATATGATAAATTGCATGGACATAATCGGCCGAAGTTTTGCTAATTCTTTGTCAGTCCATAATTTCTGTAATTCTCTTGCCTTCAGAAGTTCAGCATTGTCAACTTCATAATTTTAGATTATCTTGATAACTCCGTTTTCCATGTTATATTATTCATCTAATTGTAAGTGTAGTAAATATTTTCCTAACTCTAGGGAACTCAAATTCGCCAGTGGATTGTTTTGTACCGAAATGGTAAGGTAGCTAATTTACAGATTTAATTCATTTTATATTCTTGGATATTTTTTGCTACCTCGTTTAAAAATAGCAACCATAATTATCGGTAGCAAAACGGTGACATTAATCTGATATTCTGTTGATATTTTTAAGGCAAGTAATTCTTCATATCAAGCGAGAAAAAGCCAAGATCGCGACACAAATCTCGTTCTATCCAACTTTTCCAAAGTTTTTGAATTTAAAATTTAGAAACGAAATAAAATATGACAAGTCCATTGGTTCTTAAATCCTTAGAAATCTTCGTGAATCTTTTCCAACGATTCTGCAAATCCCCTGTCGAATGGGACAAAAGGAAACATGAAATTGTCGTTACTTCGAAGCCGCAACAACTGAAAGTCTATTACTTTGTCCTGATTGTCTTGATACTGGGCTGCGGGGTTGGATCCGTAGTTGTCTTAAATCTTAGACGAATAGTTCTTAAGGATGATTCTGTTCCTCTCAGAATTATCCTCATCCACCGTTTCTGCTTGGTCACTACTGTATTTTCTTTATCAGCACAGTTCCTTTTGATTGCTAGAGGAACGGACTTTCAGGTGGGATGGAACAGGGCGATTGAGATCCAAAATCTTCTAATCAAAAGTAAGCATTTGGTTGAGTTAGTTTTAGGGCCAAAAAGGCAAAAGGTCAAGAATCTACGGTCAAAGGTCATAGTTTCAAATTTCAATCCTACATGTGTGAAACATCGCTGAGAAGGTAAACGGTCAACCTAGATATGGATAGTATAATAACGACGGTCCAGTACCATATGTAACCATGCATGCAGATTTACTCCATGATTGGGGTAAATTGGGATTGTTAAATAACGCCACTCTAACTCTTTTTTGATATCTTGTTTCGTATGGTTGCCCCCTATTTTGACGCAAGTTTTATGTATTTAATCTTCAATCTTGTCAAAATCTGGAAGTATTGATGTTTTGTCTTTAATTGAATCGAGATTCTAGCAACATTGACGAGTCCAATGATGTCCATTAAACGCATCAAGTCATGATTTTACTTATCTTCCATGACCACTTTTTTGGGGGATGAGGTCATTATTCCGGGAGTGCAAATTCCGCCGAACCCTTGAAGTGGGGACTATCCCGGATTAAGATTACTCTAATTATAGATCATTCAAACCCAAACAGGTACAACAAACCAGAATCGACGACTCCAAAACGATGCCTTAGGAATGATAGCAATAACAATAGTCGTGCAGAACTTGTTTCTCGGGGTCCTCGCGACCACTATAGGCGTCTATTTCAACGCTGATCCAATCTACTACGTTTTGAAACTATGGATCCCTAACTACCTATCCATGCGACTCGAAGCACATGTCCTGCAAAAGACCTTACGATTCATCCTCTGTACCTGGGCAGTAGTGGAATGTGCTCGACCTATGGTTTTAGGATCAATCTTGCTTCTAACAGCCATCCGAGTCCTTCATCAATCCATCCGTCGAATTGGACAACTGCAGATTTACGAGTTCCTCTTCCTCTACAATGTGATGGCCGTCTATTTCTGTCTCGTGTCTCAATTATCCGACGTTATCGTTGCAATTCTACTCCAAGTTGGAACCCTGTCTGTGGTGATCGCTAACGTTGCGACGCTGAAGGGTTATGGGATCATTGGGATGCCGCTGTATCTCGTTTTTCCCGGTTATGTCGTAGTTGCGATATTCATAATCCGACAAGCCCTGCCTCAGGCAATCAAGGTCCATGAGGACACGCGAGTGCATCTCGATAATTGGAGGTCGAAGGTGCATAAGTATCCAAATGATCGGAAATATCTTGGGCGGAAATTGCGGTCGTTGAAGCCCCTCGCGCTTTACGCCGGACTGGGTAGCTTCCGGTTTTTTAAGCTAAAAAATTCTACGAGGATGGCGTTTTATGATGAGATTCTGAACTCAACTGCTACCGCTATGGTTGCGATTTCCTCTAAAAAATAAGTGTGTTGATTCGCTAAGCAATTTAATCGACTAATCGAATTTTGGGTAAAAATAAAATGTAAGAATTCACGAGATTAAGAAACTTCTATTTCCGATCAAACTTTTGGCTGGGCCTGTTGTCTGTCTGCTTTGATCATAATTTTGATATAATTCTAAATCGGGATATCTTCACAATTAATTATTGATGCAAAAATAACAATTTTTTTTAAACCTAACCTAATCTTGATAAAAATACTGAAATTTCTAAAACGAATGCATTTCCTGTATCTAGGATTTCAGATCCCTTAAAAAATATGCAAATGCAGTATACTTTGCATAATTTAGTGTCTTTTTCAATATTGACTATACGTATAAGAGTTTAGACGTTTAGAGTAATATAACAAATGCCATAAATCAAACCCACGCTGTATATCGGTTGATTCTAATTAAACTGTTTGTCGGTCTTGATTGTTCTTAAAGAATGGAATTAAGATAGAATCATCAATAATTCTTAAAACCCTAGTAAATCCGAATTGATCAATCAATATTAACTTGGCAATGAAGACCAAGAATAATATTCTACAGAAAAAAACGATTAATTCGGAATGTGAATAAAAATGCATAACGAGCAAATGAGGCTTTAAATGAATATTCTAGTGTATTTCTACTTAATTGAACCACATAATTTCATTACTATCTTCAAGTATTTAATATTTGTGTCATTGACAAAACAAACGTCCTCGGCCCCCCTTTTGAGACGCGTAAGAAACTGTAAGAATTTTTTGAATGGTCTTAGGACATTTTCAAGTTCAGTTAACAGGGCCTCGATTTATATCGTCAAGCACAAAAAATGGCCAGCCCATTAGTGCTGAAGTCTTTTGACATTTTCTCTGATATTTTTCAGCGTTTCTGTAAAGCTCCCTTAGAATGGGACAAACTAAAACATGAACTTGTACCTTCAAAACCACAAGAGCTGAAATTGTACTATTCCGTCCTGATTATCATCTTACTCGGGCTAGGAATGGGGTCAATAGCTGTGTTGAACCTAATCCAAATCTTTCTTAACGATGATGATGATTTCATTCCTCCGAAAGTTGTATTGTTTCACCGCTTTTGTTTTCTCAACGGAATCTTTTCCGTAGCCATACAGATCCTTTTCATCGCAAAGGGAACCGATCTACAGGTTGGGTGGAACAGGACCATTGAGATTTCAAATCTTCAAAGAACAAGTAAGTGTAATACAAATTCAGACGAGTAAATCTAATTCTAACCGTTCATCGTCTATAAGACAAAGTATGCAACGATTTACGATTTGAAGAGATCAATAATGTATGAACAATTCACTGTAATAGTGTCTGAGACTATATTATGCAATAATGTTCAACAATAAGATATTTTATGAACGTAGAAACTGCAATTACAATGAGGATTGCCCCTAAAAGCAGCCAATTTATTTGAGATTAAAATTCAGAATTTGCATAAAGTTAATTAGCACTTATTGAACATTTATTAAAAAAATAAAAACCTTTGGAACCTTTACATTCAGTTATAATTACAATTATAATTCAAAAGATCTCGTTGAACGCATTTCTTCAAATTCAAATCACGTAAAACTCCTTGAAATGAAACCTTTCGGTACTCGAATGGTCGATCGAAAATAAAATGAGCTAAATTGCAGGAAAATCCATGAGATTCCATTAAACTGGGTGGTCTTAAACTGAAATTCAAGCTACTTAAATTGATTAAACACACTTAAAGCCCCAGCAGATATCAACAGCCAACCTACGCCACTTCGAGTTGACGCCTTTGGACTGGTCGCAGTGTCCATTGTCGTGTCCCACATACTTCTTGGCATACTTGCAGCCCCCGTGGGAGTCTACTTCAACCTCGACCCTCTCTACTACATATTTAGTGTCTTGTTGCCCCAAAACTTATCACTTCGACCGGAAGTACAAGTCTTACAAATTGCCTTCCGCCTTTTCTTCTGTACCTGGGGTCTTCTGGAATGCGCCAGGCCATTAGGCCTGGCTTACCTCCTACTCTTAACAGTCGTCCGGATTCTTTACCAATCGATTGGGCGGATCGGACAAGAAAAACGGATTTACGAGTTCTTTTCTCTCTACAATATCATGAGGGTTTATTTCTGCCTCGCGACTCAAATCTCCGAAACTGCGCTTGCCATTCTACTCCCCGCTGGAAGCGTTTCGATGGTCATTGGTAATGTGGGGACGCTGAAGGGTTACGGGGTCATTCGGATGCCCCTCTATCTGGTGTTCCCCCTAAGCGTCTTGGTAAATGTGGTCATAACCCTCCACGCGCTTCCCGTTGCCATTAAAATCCACGAGGACACACGGGCTCATCTCCAGAATTGGAAGTCAAGCATAGACAATAAGTTTCCGAATGGTCGGAAATACTTACTTCGGAAACTTCGGTCTTTGAAGCCACTGTCCTTGTACACGGGTTTAGATGGATTCCGCTTGTTTAAGATTAAAAATTCTACGAGGATGACGTATTATGATTGCATTTTGAGCTCAATAGGTACGGCTATGATTGCGATGTCCTCAAGATAGCTACAACATTAAACCGTTCATGGGAGGTCAACTTTTTACCTTAAAACTTATTTTACTGTGGACAAGGATTTCATGTTAATCGAGAGAAACTGGGTCTTGAATCCCTGAATTATACAGAGTTTTGATGTTTTACAAAACTTAAATAAATATTAGATGCATACGAATTCGTCGAATTATAATAAAAACTTAATTGGTTGTGCCGATTAACGTAATTTAAATTCTTGTTCGGGATTTTTTGTATATTAAAGCTTTTTTAGCTTCAACAGCCTTGAAAATGAAAGGTATTTAAGTTGTATTTTGTAAATCCCAAATTCTAGTCCATCTGTTGAAAAATAGAATATATTACATTATCCTTGAGAATATGTAAATTGTACCAATTAGCTTTAATTCCAGCTTTAATTCCAATCCTCCTTGAAATTGATCTTCAAACATACACGTTTATTTTGAGAGCCAAGGCAGTTTGTTAACCGGAGGAGTTTTGTTTCTGTTTTAGTCAGATTTTGGAAGTTTAGAGTTTAATTTCATGTCATAAAATCAAAAATAGTAAAACTATCAATTATAACTTATAACCCTAATCTAAACTCATAATCGTAAATCGTAACTACTCATTGTGTGTAAGAATGAAGGCAACCTAAATTTTGTACATCTATAATTTCCCCAATAACTACACTACAATTTTAAGAAAAATACATGTGGTTCAAAGTTTTACATATTTTAGCGAACCTTCACCTTGAATAGAAATGTAACGTTAGTAAATATGATCCAGTGTTTGGTGATTTCAATGAATTTGTTTTTAACGCAACCACATTTATTTTGAGATCTGCGGACTATTTTTTTTTTTACTATCACATTATTTTCATATTTACTTCTATCAGAAGTAATTATCGTTCTTAGATTAAAACGCTAAAAACAATGTCGACTCCTTTGATTTTGAAATCTCTGGATCTGTACGCCGACTGTTTTCAGCATCTAATGAACCTCCCTCTGCAATGGGACAAGCGCAAAAGGCAAATGGTTTATAACTCAAAGTTCCTGGACTTGAAGTGGTTTTACTTCCACTTTATCATCCAATTAGGAATTATAAACGTTGGGCTATGTTCTGCTGTGGTTTGGAAAAAGTTGGTCCAGGAAGATGAGTCGATTTCCTTCATTAATTTCATTTTTCAAGCCTTCTTTGCGATCTGGGGTGGGGTTTGCATTGCCCTCCAACTAATGTTCATCATCAAAGGAGAGGAAGTTGTAATCGGGTGGAACAAGGCTATTGAAGTCGAGGTATTCATAAGATCCGGTAAGAACAAATGGATATCTTAAAATTACTTACAAGGGAACATTCCCAACTGTACCACCCCGATATTTTTTAAACTAGTCTCATTCGAAAGCTAAAGTTAAATGATGAAACTTTAACATTGGAACTATAGGCCGCTAAAATATATTTGACCTGGTAAAGTAGGTCGGAAGGTCAAGAAGCGCGAGGTATTTCAAGGATCCCTATAGTAAATCCACGTTTGAATTTCGAGGAAAGGCTCGTTCGAGCGCAATGTTAATTTGGAGGGTCCTCCAATGTTAACTCCCTATCTCCGACGCGACTTTCTGATGAAAAGGGATAAAGTTGACTTTCTCTTCTTCCTCCCCATCTCACTAATTGTAAACGTAAACTGCGCAGTCCCTGACCTTCCGACCTACTTTACCAGGTCAAATATATTTTAGCGGCCTATAGTTTCAATATTAAAGTTTCATCATTTGACCTAAGCTTTCGAATGAGACTAGTTTAAAAAATATCGGGGTGGTACAGTTGGGAATATTCCCTTGTTAGATTTTAATTACAGTGAAATTTTTTGCACATATTTATGATGAGATGATGACCATCCAATTGAAACATAACGTCGGGAGTCAGGAATACCTAGATAACTGTCATGTACCGTTTTAAACGAAATGAAAACTCTAAACCAACTGTTTTGCCTAAAATAGCCCATTCCCTTTAACTTTGGGTTGATCTGAATAAACAATATAGAAATTCGTGCATGTTATTTAGATAAACTCCGAAAACCGGTAAAAATGTCTTATCCTCCAGGCACTCCTGCCCAACTTCCTATGGGTTCCGCCAGTTTTAGTTAAAACGGCAAGTATTTTACCAAAATTGTTACGACCTTTTCAAAAACTGATTTACCGTTTTTCGCTAGGAATGAAGGACAAACGGCTCCAGGAACAGCAGGATCCCTTGGGAATGGCAATGATAGGCTTAGTTTGCTTCGCTGTCATCGTACCCTTCTGTATGCCTATGGCCGGAATGACCAAAAACTTGGACCCCTACTACCCGTTCTTGCGACAATTCATTTCCAGCTCCAGTACTGAGGTCCAATTTTTGATCCTCTTGGCCCGACTTTTCATGTGCATTCTCGGGATCCACACGGCATTGATCCCGGTTCCAATGGGAGTTATCATCATCCTCTCCGTCGTCCGCGTAATCAAAAACTCGACTGCCATTCTTGGCGAAAGTACAGAGATTCAAAACTACATTTTAGGCTACAAACACATTTCAATTTACTTTATTTTAATTCGAGGGATCTCCATGATCTCTCTCCTTCTTGTTAATGCAGGGTCCATCCTTTTGGTAGTTAGCTTAAGTGTCGGATCGCTAAGAACCTTTGGGATTATCCCTCTGGCCCTCTACTTTGTTTTTCCGCTTGGATTCTTCACAGTTCTAACCATTGTTGTCAATGCCCTTTCGATAATTGGTAGAATTCATGAGGACACTTCCAAGCAATTGGTTCGGTGGAGATTGAAGTTGAAAAAGAATGAGGGTTTGATTGGAAGAAGATTCCTCCGATTACAACTGCAAAGTCTCAAACCTTTGGCCCTTGCTGTTGGAATTCAGGAGTTTTCTTTGTTTCAAATTAAAAAGTCAACGAGGAAAGCTTACTTTGATGTGGTACTGGATATGACGACAGACCTTCTGTTGTCACTCCCTCTTGATTTTTTGGATACTTTTACATAAAAATACGAATTATTTCTGCATCTAACTGAGCACAACATCAAGAACCTTAATCTATAAGCACTTATTGAATATTTATTAAAAAATAAGAAACATTTTTTAACGTTTACACTCACAAGGGAACATTGCCAACTGTCACACCCAGATATTTTTTAAATAGTCTCATTCGAAAGAGTATGTAAAAAATGAAACTTTCATACAGGAACTATGGGCGTCTAAAGTATTTTTCTTCTGTTTTTGAGTGACATGGGTCGTTCTGACGTAATGCTAAATTTAGAGTCCTCGCACCGTCAATGACCTTCCGACTTACTTTACCCGGGCAAATATATGTTAGATGGCCATAGTTCCTTCATTAAAGTTTCATTATCTTTCGAATGAGACAAGTTTAAAAAATATCATCGTGGTACAGCTGGGAATGTTCCCTTGTAAGTGTAAACGTTAAAAAGGTTTCTTATTTTTTAATAAATATTCAATAAGTGCTTATTAACTTCACTGAATTTTAATCTCAAATAAACAACTGCAGTGTCCATTGTCGTGTCGCATATACTTCTTGGCATAGTTGCAGTCCCCATAGTAGTCTTCTTCAACTTCGACCTTCTCTACTGCACATTTAATGTCTGTTTGCCCCAAGCCTTATCACTTCGACCGGAAGTACAAGTCTTACCAAATGCATTCTTTGCAATGGCTTCCTGCGTCTGGATCCTATACCAATCGATTGACCGGATCGGACGAGAAATCTGGATTGCCGAGTTCTTTTCCCTCTACAATATCATGAGGGTTTGGTCTCGCGACTCAAATTGCCATCCTACTCCCCGCTGGAAGCGTTTCGATGGTCATTGGTAATGCGGGAACGCTGAAGGGTTACGAGGTCATTCGGAGGCCTCTCTATCTCGTTTCCCCCCTCAGCGTCTTGATAAATGTGATCATAGGCCTCCATGTCCCTCCCGTTGACATTAAAAGCCACGAGGACATCTCCAGAATTGGAAGTCAAGCATAGACAATAAATTTCCGAATGGTTGGAAATATTTGCTTCGGAAACTTAGGTCCTTGAAGCCACTATCGTTGTAGACGGGCTTCGATGGATTACGCTTAATTATTAAAGATTAAAAATTCTACGAGGATGACGTATTACGATTGCATTATGAGCTCAACAGTTACGGCTATGATTGCGATGTCCTCGAGAAAGCTTCAACATAACCGTTCATCGGAGGTCAACTTTTTACCTTAAAACTTATTTGACCATAACGAGAAACTGAGCCTCGAATTCTAGAATTATGCAGAGTATTGATGTTTTATAAATATTAAAATGACATAACACAACTGTTTAATAATTCTGATCGACCAGAAGTCACCGATGGGATGAGGTCCCACTTCCCAGATTTTTCTAATTTTTTAACATGTGATTCACATCGATAAAAGGTTAGGTTGTGCGCAAAAACAAATTTGTGTATACGCGCTACAGCGCTGTTTTAATATTTGACTTTTTTTGCCTTGGCCCCATGATATCTCATAAACTGTAAGTGATGGAGAGCTGAAATTTTTTGTAAACATAGTTCATACCTTAATACTGATTGGTTTTTATCAGAATTTTAAAATTCGAATTTTCTCATTTCAAATTTTTATTTTAGCTAAAATATGAGCAAATGAACCCAGTGGGTAAAAGTTTTACAAGAAATTAAAATTAAGAAATTTTGATTTTTTTTAAAATAATTTTGAAAATTCGAATTTTAAAATTCTGAAAAAAACCAATCAGTATTAAGGTATGAACTATGTTTACAAAAAATTTCAGCTTTCCATCACTTACAGTTTATGAGATATCATTGGGCCAAGTCAAAAAAAGTCAATTATTAAAACAGCGCTGTAGCGCGTATATACGCGCGCTTGAATTTTTTTTTTGCGCTCAACCTAATCTTTTGACGATGTGAATCACATGTTAAAAGATTAGAAAAATATAGGACTCCATTGGTGACTTTTGGTCGATGAGAATTATTTAAATATAGCCATTATCTGAATTAATCCGATTATGGTACCTCTTTGCTTTTGTCGATTAACGTAATTGTAATTCCCGTTCTGTATTTCAAAGTATATTAAGGCCTTATAGTAGCTTTAAAAGACTCAAGCTTTTAAAATTGGATTTTGTAAATCCCGATTTTAATCCATCTCTTCATATATATTATTATTCTTGTGAATTTATATATTTTAACCATAGCTTTAATTCTGGCTTATTAAAAATTCAATTCAAATCCTCCTTGAAATTGATCTTCTAACTTTCTTTTCTTTATATTTTCTAAATCTTTTATTTATACGAAAGTCAAGACCGTTTGCTAACCGGAGGGGTCTGGGGGGCTTTGTTTCTGTTTTAGTCCGACTTTGAAGTTTCATTTCATATCATAAAAGAGTAAAACTACAAATTATAGAGTTATCTATATAATCGTAACGTAACTAGTCATTATGTGTAAATATAGAAGTAACAAAAATTTTTGCACATCTAAAATTTCCTTAATAAATTCCACAATTTAAAAAATGCATTTCATTCAAAGTTGTATATAGTGGACCTTCACCTTGAATATAAATTTAACGATTCTGAGTATGATTCAGTATTCCGCGATTTCAATTAAAACTGTTTTTGACGACGCAACCACATTTATTTTGAGATCTGCGGACAATTTTTTTTACTATCACATTATTTCCATATGCCTTCTATCAGAAGTAATTATCGTTCTTACAATTAGGTTAAAACGCTAAAAACAATGTCCACTCCTTTGATTTTGAAATCTCTGGATCTATACGCCGACTGTTTTCAGCATCTAATGAACCTCCCTCTGCAATGGGACAAACGCAAAAGGCAAATGGTTTATCACTCAAAGTTTCTGGATCTGAAGTGGTTTTACTTCCACTTTATCATCCAATTAGGAATTATAAACGTTGGGCTCTGTTCTGCTGTAGTTTGGAAAAAGTTGGTTCAGGAAGATGAGTCGATTTCCTTCATTAATTTCATTTTTCAAGCCTTCTTTGTGATCTGGGCTGTCGTTTGCATTGCCCTACAACTAATGTTCATCGTCAAAGGAGAGGAAGTTGTAATCGGGTGGAACAAGGCTATTGAAGTTGAGGTATTTATAAGATCCGGTAAGAACAATATGATATATAAGGATTTTTTTTATATCACTTAGATTATAATTAGTGACATTTTTTACTTATATTGATGATTTGATGATGATCAAGGAAATTAAACATAACGTCCGGTGTTAGGATTCAGTAAATTACTTGCCGTTTTAATCGAAATGAAATTTAACATTCTTTTGCCTGAAATAACCCATTTTCTCCCATTTTACGTTTATCCAAATCAACAATATAGAATCGGTGTGCTATTATGAAGATAAACTCCAAAAACCGGGTAAAAGCGTTGCCTTTTGGGTTTTAATACCTCGAGATATACCCCGAAAACCGAATTAAAATGTCATTTTCTCCACGGGCTCTTCTCAACTTCCCACCGGTTTTAATTAAAACGCCAAGTATTTCTACCATGAATTTGGTTGCTTGTTGCTTTTCAAGCCCTAATCGAATGACAATGTTGCTTTAGGAGAAAATACCAAGGACAAACGGTTCCAAGAACAGGATCCTCTGGGGATGGCAATGATAGGCTTGGTTTGCTTCGCTGCCATCGTACCCTTCTGCATGTGTTTTGCCGGAATTCCCAATAACCTGGACCCCTACTACCCGATTTTCCGACAATTCATTTCCAGTTCCAGTACCGAGGTCCAATTTGTGATCATCTTGGCCCGACTTTTCATGTGCATTCTCGGAATTCACACGGCATTGATCCCAATCCCATTGGGTGTTATCATCATCCTCTCCGTCGTCCGCGTAATCAAGAACTCGACTGCCGCACTTGGAGAAAGAACACAGATTCAAAACTACATTTTAGACTACAAACATATTTCAATTTATTTTATTTTAATTCGAGGGATCTCGATGCTCTCTCTTCTACTTGTTAATGCAGGGTCCATCCTTTTGGTAGTTAGCTTAAGCGTCGGATCGCTAAGAACCTTTGGGATTATCTCTCTGGCCGTCTACTTTGTTTTTCCGCTTGGATTTTTCACGGTTCTAACCATTGTTGTCAATGCCCTTTCGATAATTGGTAGAATTCACGAGGACACTTCCAAGCAATTGATTCGGCGGAGATTGAAGTTGAAGAAGAACCAGGGTTCGATTGGCAGAAGATTCCTCCGACTTCAACTGCAAAGTCTCAAACCTTTGGCCCTTGCTGTTGGAATTCAGGAGTTTTCTTTGTTTCAAATTAAGAAGTCAACGAGGAAAGCTTACTTTGATGTGGTACTGAATATGACGACAGACCTTCTGCTGTCACTCCCTCTTGATTTTTTGGATACTTTTATATAAATGTACCAATTGTTTCGGCATCTAACCGAGCACAACATCAAGAATCTTATTGGCCGATTAATGACCATGCAGAATTCTATCTACATTGAAATTGTATCCTTGACTTGTCTGCAGTCAAAGATATATACTCAAAAATATTTTAGGCTACATATGTGCATTTATATGTCGTAAACTAATCGTAACTGATGTAAACTATAAATAAAAGCAAAATAAATTGTTATCAAAATCTAACCGAAAACTTTTCGGTGGCATTCGGTATTTTTTCAGTGGCCACTACATCCAAATTTTAAGTTATTTTAAATTATGTGAATTATTTATGATATTAGAACATTAGAAAATGCCGTAATACTCTGAATTGAAGTCCACCACTGATATGTAGCCATATCATACAGGGATAGTATACAAAATTTGCCATTTCTCAGCCTGGTTCAGTAAACCCGTATGGGTGCCCTGGGAGTTTATGTAAATTTAAACCAGCTTGAATGACTTCGAAGGGTCGATCTATGCATCGATTTGACCAATCTTCGAAACTTGAGTCGGTACTACCATAAATCGGACTAAACTCTCCATTTGCCACCACCTATTGGAACCAGCCGAACGTTGTCAAGACATCTTGCTTCTGATGGAAACCAACTTTTCATTTGAACGACTCGAGCAAGGTACGTGAATTGAGTTCGTAATGAGGTAGCGTCACTGGGCAACATTTCGAAAATATCGTCCCTTTTTCAAAAACGAAAAACCTAGAGTCATGGTAACCTTTCCTCTTGCTACTTCGACATTTTATATGCGATTAGCTCATAAAATCCAGTTACGAAATCGTTCAGTAATCGGATATGGGAATCGATGAAATTCTAATGACTAATGAAGGGTTGAAATATCCTGCTGTAAATTCTAAAAGAACAGGAAATTAAGGCAGAAGGCAGATGCAGGTGAATGTTTTGCCAAATCAGACTCCCAAATTGGGGCAAATGATAGTAGATTTTTGAATGACAAATGATAATTGCCATGGAGCGTATTGGCATATTTTTTTGTCTTGGGGGTCTGTCCCCCAAGGATATTTTTTAAATTATTTTTCGAAATGTTGCCCAGTGACGCTACCTCATTACGAACTCAATTCACGTACCTTGGCCCAGTGACAGGATTGCTTGACAACCAATTTCTCCGGCGTCCCAGGGGGTTACGCGGATTTGAAGGTTTTTTTGAAAAAAATCAATTGGTGGGCAAAATCGAGAATTTGCCCACCAATTTACTATCAGTTGTAAAATTGAAAATTTATGAATGAATCTCCGATCGTTTTCATGAATGAAAGGTTGTTAAGGGGCAATTTTGGTGGAGAAAGCCGGCACTTTCACATCGTATTAAATTTGCAATGCACGGAGTACATGTTAATTGTATTCTGTATATTAATTTTTTTAGACGATTTATTTTATTTTTCCTGTCTTTTATATACAAAATACAATAACATGTATTCCGTGCATTATCTTTAGTTTGACAAGTGTGGTGGTGGATGAGCTGTCTATTTTCTGTCAAGTGCATGAAAACCGAGAACGACTCAGTTTTCCAGTCAGTTCAACATGCACTTCGGCTGAATCGACAGCTCATCCACCACCATATTTGAATCTCAATAAATTCAAAAAGGAAGAAGGGATTCGAAACCCGAGAAAGGCCTTGGAAAGAAACTTAAGATTGTGCGACGTCCAAGCCCCGGGGGCGAGCGAATTACAAATTAAGGTAAGATTTGAATAAATAATAAAAAAACAGGTTGTTTTAGGGATTTTTCGCTCGCCACCGGGGCTTGAGCATCGTACAATCAACTTTCTTTCCAAGGTCTTTAAACTCGTTGTTGTATTGTGCGAGAGTCGGGCTTTGGATCAGGCCCTCAGGGAAAGGCTTGGGCCTCTTGGGGGACTGAAGGGATGGGAAAACCTGTCCCGCACCTACCTTCTTCTCGGAAGGAATAGCCATAGGATCTGGTACGGGGGGGCAACGCTTCGCGTTGCCCCTGGCTGGTCTGCCCCCCGAAGTAGCCGTACCAGATAGCAGGGGGCCTTACGATTATCACTCTCACTTACTAAAGTAGTGGGAAAGTAATCGTACGACCCTCTGTACAGGAAGGGGGGCAGGCCAGTCAAAACGTATTTGTATTTAAACATGCAACTACAATTCTGTTTATTATTGCAGGATTGTTTGGGGTTGCGTTATTTAGGTATTTGTTTTATTTTATTACATTATATGAACTGTGATATGAAATGTGAAATGAAATGTGAAATGAAATGTGAAATGAAATGTGAAATGAAATGTGAAATGAAATGTAAAATTAAATGAGAAATTAAATGAGAAATTGTTGACAAATGTGAATGTAAAATGAAAGGACATGAAATAATGTAAGGTAAAGTTACTTGACTTGACCACTTGGTCTCATTTTTAGGTTTGATCGGTTTATGGCAAATTTATCTTATGGTGCCTTCGGGCTCGCCCAAGGGTCACGTCAATTTTTTTTATTTAGCAATTAATTTTTCTAAACTTATTTATGGTGCCTTCGGGCTCGCCCAAGGGTCACGCTAATTTTTTCATTTTGCATTTACTTTTTCTAAACCAATTTATGGTGCCTTCGGGCTCGCCCAAGGGTCACGCCAATTTATTTAAATTCAATTTATTAAGAACCTTTAATAAACCAACTTATAGTGGCTTCATTCTCGCAATCATATTTTAAAGCAAGTAATTAAATTACAGATTACTACGATGGTCCAAAGCTGCGCAGTGAGAGGATGCAAATCCAGAGGTTGTGCTGATTCAAGTTTAGGCTACTATCGATTTCCAATGTTTAATATCCCGCTATGCAGACGCTGGGAAATTTTGTGTGGGAATATAAAAAATGCTTCTAAATATATGCGTGTTTGCTCGCTACATTTTCAAGAAGGAGATTATTACATTACGCCAAAAACTAAGCGTCTTTCAGATCATGTTGAACCCTCCCTTCAATTACCAGGTTTTTATTTTATTTTACTTCCTAACAATCTGAAACTTGTATAATGATATTAATAAGAATGATTTTTAATACTAGCAATGACTGGATGTCCTACTCATGAAGTTTCCGTTTCAATTCCAACAAATGTAACTCAGTTTTTAGTTAAGATAGACAACGCGGTTTTGAACATTCGGTACTTTTAAATACAATAATAAAATAATGATTAAATACCTTAATACATTAGCTTGAATATTATTAGAACAAGAAAATAAATTAAAACTGAATATTACTAGCATTGTACCAGTAAATCCGAATAGTAGCAAAGATGTCTTTGAAGCCACACCACTCAACGGTAATTTAAACAGAACCGGTATTCTAGAACTAGAAGTAAAACAACTGAAATCCCAGAACAGATCCCTCAGAAATAGAATTGTATTCATCGAACGATCTAAAGCAAAACTAAGAATGTCGAAAGCAAAATTCTCTGATCAGTGGAAAGCGGTCTTGGTAAGGAAAAAAGCAATGGCTGCGTTAAAAGATCAACGAATCGAAAAACTTAAGACAAAAGTTGAAGATCAGAAAACAGTTAACGAGGAAGCGCTGTCCAAGATATTTACAAGGACGCAAATTGATTTCATGCTTAAGAAAAAACATCACACGTGGTGGACCAACGAGGATATTGCAAGAGGAATATCGCTTAGATATAAAGCTAATCTTTATGAATGTTTGCGCTCCCAAGGACTTCCATATCCATCAACTCGTGTCCTGCAAGAATGGACTCAGAAAATCGATATGAAGCCAGGTATTCTCTACCCCGTGATAAATTTGCTAAAACAGGAATTCGAATCTGTCCCTGAGATCAAAAGACAGTGCATCCTATCGTTCGACGAAATCTCTATTGATTCTCACGTCGAATATGATCCTGCCGATGATACAATCTATGGTCCGAAAACCAACATGAACGTCTGGAGACCAGATATGGTTTTTTGCAGACGTACCGCACCTGCTAAAGTTATTACGAAATAATCTATTTAATCACGGATTGACGCTAAAGGGGGGATTCAAACTAATAAAATCAGATCTTGAGAAGTTAGTTGCATTGGATTCTGAACAGTTAAGATCGCTTTTCAAATTAACAGAGAAGCAAGACCTTAAGTTTGCAAGACCTCAAGTGTTGAAATGGAGCAGAGTGAACTAAACCAGCCCTTTCTAACCGGTAAGATGCTTGATGCTCTAATCCAAAGCAAAGGTAGTGATGCAGACACTGTAGACGAAGATCAAGACATAGATATACGCCTGTGGGAAGAAATTCCTGATGTAGACATGCTGGACGAGGACAATGTACAAGAAGTGATTCAATCGATGGGTATTTCTCAAAGGCTCAATGAAGGAGGAAAAGAATATTTAGCGGGCTTTGTTGCATCAAAATTCAAAAAGGCATATCCAGAAGTTTGTGCGTCCACAGAAGAACTTGAGAGCTTGAAGAATCTAAGTTGGGTTCTTGCTTTAAATCAAGGCGGCTTAACTGTACCTTCGATGGGTTGGAGGAATACTTGTGCAATTTTAGACAGAGAATTTGAGAATCATCATCAATGTCATGGACCTCTTAGTTTAAATAAACGGAAAGGCGTACTGAAAGGATTCTGTCAAAGTCTGTCGAACAAGTATCCTGATATCCCAATTGCAATGCTAGAAAGGTACATGAGATCTCGTCTCACAATTAGGATTAAAGCTGTCAATCGGGATATCGATTTGAAGCGTTTAGAAAAGCAGAAGTGGAAAAACTACAAAACAGTTTTGCACGAGTCATTCGATGATGAAGATACTGTAGAAGTCGAAGATCCTATCGCCAATGTTGAGGGAGTGATAGACGATCCAGAAGTTCCAGCAGACTCGCTCTTTATTTTGGGACGAGCAACTTCGGAATTTCAAACTTATTTACAAGAAGAAGAATTATTAGATTTGTAATATACTGTTATAGTTTATATATCGCTATATCATTTATTGATTTTTTAAGTTATTATCTCATTTTATCCGTGTTAAATTTATAAAGAATAAATTGCTTGCTTATTCACTTAAAACAAAATGTTATGTAGTTATTTAGTCAATATTATATTTATATCTGAGAGTTCAAGACTAATTTTTAACTTAATTGCATTCGTAATTTTAATACTGAACCAAGAACGGAAAAGATATATAATATTACAGACGGGACTTCAATCTGGATATAAATATATATACTTCCATAAATACAATCACCCTGCATGCTTTTATACGACTTACGACTGTTACGATATCTTTTTAAATTTAATAATTTCAAAATATAAAATAGCTAACGACTTTTTCGACAAATTGCGGTGTGAACAGATATGCAGCTCCATTATTTTGAAAATGTTACCTTTATTATCGTTTTAAGGTCAATAGAGGTACAATATGGAAATTCCAAGATAGCCAAAGCTTTTCTCGAATGAAAACCATGCTTAGTCATATGTCACATGATCCAAAACATATAATTTTCAGAGAGCTCTGGTTGGCCCAGGACAGATCACAAAATTTTGAAAGGTCATATAGCCTACATCAATTCCGAAGGCTTTTGGCATCTGTTGGCTATCTCTTTTTTATAAGTCAACCCAGTAGGAACTAGGAAATGGATAGATGGAACATGACATACATACATACATACGTAGCCACTATTTGCCAGAAATCTATACTTTTATTTTATAGGATATTCATAATTTCATATCATAGTCTGTAAATCATAGCCTACACAGATAAAGTAAATTTAATTTAGAAGGATTAAATAAGTGCTTGTGTGAGACAGAGAAAAAATTCTCGGTTTCCTAGACATGATTGAAGAAGTAATGTGAAATCCAAAATCCTGAAAGTTGCGATTTTTCAAAAAACCTTCAAATCCGCACAACCCCTTCAGACGCCGGTTGTCAAGCAATCCTGGCCCAGTGACGCTACCTCATTACGAACTCAATTCACGTACCTTGCGACTCGAGAACTCAAGTTTGAAGTCAAAAAATTACATTCATAAAAAGTTCAATCTATCGAAAATTTGAACCCCAATACTGAACCGCAATGGATGACCAGCAGACGAATAAACGGAAACGGGAGTCAACTGATCAAGAGTCGGTAATTACCACCAGCACCCCTTCCATAGTCCGACATGTTGAATGGAACATCGATAATTTTAAGAGATTGGTCAAAAACAAGACGCCTCTCCGAGTGGGATTTGAAGTCAATAATACTCTGAACATTCCATCAAAGTGGAAGATGTTTTTCACTGGAGGAACCAGCACAAATGATTCAATTGGTATCTTCTTGGCCATAGACAGGTCGGAAAAGTGGCCAACAGATATGACCAAAATTCCCGTCAAGTTCAGCCTACTCATAAATTCCAGACAAGATGGAAATTTTGCACATTTGGGTCCATGGGCAAGAATACATCAATAAAGCAGCACCATTGCGCTTCCAAATCTCCAATTTCGTTGTCGATTTTTTATAAAGTTGAAATCGGATGAAAAAGCTTGACGTATTTTCCAGTTTTTAATTTCGGGTAAAACCCGACCAGTTACCCGAATTCGGAGTTTTGGAACCGGTTTTGTTTATATTTTTTATTTCCAGGCCGGTAAAAACTACTGACCGGACTCCCATTTCAAAAGTTCACGTATTTTCCTAATTCGTCGCTTCGAATTTTTTATTTTTCGATTTTTTGAAATTTTCGAACTCAACAATGCCATTTTGTGGTATAGCAGATCTTTTTGTCCTCCAAGAATTCCAGATATTCTCAACGGTAATAAGTTCGGAACTTACCTTAGGGTAAGCAATCCGAAAACCGCACCCTGGAATTGCTGGAGGACAAAAAGTTATCAAAGAAATTCAATTTTAGAAAATTTCCAATTTGGTACTATACTATACCCATGTTAAAAATACTAAACTCTTAAAAAGTGTATGTAAGTACCAGTTCTCTGGCCACACCCTCCGCATCTGTGATTAAATTTTTTGGCAAGGCCAGATAAGGTCAGAAGGTTAATTTTTGGCTTCCGAATTTCAACACCGCGCGAAAGCCTGTTCGAGACAATACACTCCCATCCATTTGGTCGCGTTAATAAAAGATTTATAATCGCCCCCCCTGGCGCGCTATTTCAAAGCGCGCAAACGGTTAAAATTTGATTTTCGAATTCCATTGCCGCGCAAAAGGCTAACTAATAGAGGATGTGCCTCTCTATATAGTTCCGCTAACATAAAGTTTATAATCGCACCACCTGGCGCGCTATTTCAAAGCGCGCAAACGGTTAAAATTTGATTTTCGAATTTCATTGCCGCGCAAAAGGCTAACTAATAAAGGATGTGCTCCTCTATATAGTTCCGCTAACAAAAGTTTTATAGTCGCGCCCGCTGGCGCGCTATTTCAAAGCGCGCAAACAGTTAAAATTTGATTTTTGAATTTCAGCGGCGCAAAAAAGGCTGGCTAATACAGAATGTGCTCCTCTATATAGTTCCGCCAACAAAAGTTTTATAGTCGCGCCCGCTGGCGCGCTATTTCAAAGCGCGCAAACGGCTAAAATTTGATTTATGAATTTCAGCGGCACAAAAAAGGCTGGTTAATACAGAATATGCTCCTCTATATAGTTCTGCTAGCAAAAGTTTTATAATCGCGCCCCCTGGCGCGCTATTTTGAAGCGCGCAAAATTTAAAAAAAAAATTAAATTTCACATTGTAGCACCTTAAAAATACATATAGCTAATGTAAAATTAGGAAAAAGTAGTTAGAAAATTATTAGCGCGCCCTTAGTCGCTAATTTCACTAGCGCGACATCGAAAGGTCGACGAATTATGATCGCTACGGTACAATATACTACTCCTGCAATGGCTTCTGCACTATAAAGTAATAATCGAAAAGGTCGAATTTAAGAAAAAATAGTCGGAGGTTGGACCAAGGACGTCCTTTCGTTATAAGATAGTACATAAAATATTCGGATACACCTCCATCTGAAACTATGACTTTGGTTTTGCTGCTTTATTGATGTGGTCTTGCCCCCATATGAATATGCATTCCATGGGACAGGAACAGGAGCTGGATATGGTTGGCAGAAACTTTTTTCGCTCGTGGCCCTGATGGATCCAACATCCAAATACCTTCCGAATGGAACCCTAACCGTCAAACTGACATTGGAAATTTTTTCTAAGCCAGTCAGCATTGAAGTCATGGATAAGAAGAAGTTACGATTGGAATTGGAGTCGTTAGAGACCTCATCCCAGACCTCCACCTTAGAGGACATATCCAACCTTCTGGAATCGGGACTCAACTCCGACCTCGTTCTTATCGCGACAAAAGACCTTAAGGTCTTTAACGCTCACCGATGCATTTTGGCGTCCCGGAGCCCCGTGTTCAAGGCCATGTTCCAGACGGAAATGATGGAAAATGCAACTGGCCGGGTGGAAATCGACGACATAAGTTCCAAAGCCATTGACATCCTTCTCAAGTACTGCTACTCTGGGACTTTGGAAAACGGTTGGACCGAAGTGGCGGAGGAGATGATTTACGCAGCCGATAAGTACGATCTTCCGTTGCTCATGGAAATTTGCGATCACGGGCTCATTGAGTCAGTGACCACGGAGTCGGCAATGAATCTTCTGCTCGTTGCAAAGCGACATGGCCTGTCCATCGCGACTGGCGACATTTCAGCCTTCATTAAGGACAACGTCGAGGAGGTTTTGGTCGAGTTTCCCGACGGAGGGACAGTTCCGGAACTAGTTGACGAGGTCTTGAGTGACTTGGCTCCTGTCGGTGTCGATTCTGATCTGTAAGGAGTCTCGTCTCTAAAGTAAAAAAAATACCAATATTTCCTGTAATACTTTCACTTGATTTGAGGAAGTTGTGTTGAATGTCTAGAGACACATAAGCTAATGTAATGTCAATTCTTCCTGAATGTCCTGAATATGAAATAACGAAATCATAAGAAAAGACAATAAAGAATCTATATCCAAGTGAGCACGTCTTCTGAAAGATCTTATTATTGCCATAAAGAAAGTTATTAAAATCTGTTATTTTCTTATCAAATAGTTGTCATTTCATGTTTTTAACTTAAAGTAGTCAATTTAAAGTACAATGAGTATGCTGCAACATTTTTATAAACATACATTTTGGTTTTAAAATGAAAAAAGAGAAGCACAAATTTTATATTTTTAAATTATACTGTTATAAACATCCAAAATATTTATTTTAATTAAAAAAAATATATTAATAATATCCCACCGGAATAGGTGTCCATTGTCCACCCTAATCCTAATTTTGACCGGTTTCAAATCCTGAAGCCCAAAGACTTTATTTCGTGATGGTACTAAATGATATCTAAATTGTGGACAAAATCATAGGGCATTGGATAGGGGCAAGTCTGCCAATAAATGTGTTTGACTCGGATGAACAAATATGAAATCATTTGCCAAATTTCCACGATTAGTTATGTTCATGACGTGGAGGTATCCGATCCGCTCCATGAAATTTTTGATCCCAGATTGTCCTTCTTGCACGTGGGAAAATTCCACCGAAAGCGTCTGCAATTCCATTAATTTTTATGACGTTCGTTTCACATTTAGTACGCTCATAATATAAAAAAAAACAGGCAAAATCACCTTAATAAAAACAGAATCAAAGGGGATTGTCCGCAGGACATCCAACTCGTTTCCCTCGACGTCCAAACTAAAATAATCCACAGTGGTCACATTCAGGTACGACAGCAATGTAAAGATTGGGTAACAGGTCACAGGAGATGATTTTGCCCCACTCGAGACTTGTGTCCCATCTGGAGCAATCTTTCCCAGATTGAAGCGTTGCATAAACACCACCTGAAATCATTAAGATTAATGAAAACTCATCGACACTTCGATAACTTTCCGTTAAATTGACTTACTTCATGAGGATAGGGTTTCACAGCAAGGCAGGCTTTGGCAGTCCAACATTTCCGTTGTTTTTTTAAAAGCAAATCGTAATTTTGAGGATCCCCTTCAATCAAAAGACCCTGTTCGGTTTTTAAATTCAAGCATTTAAAAAAATTTCATTTTTGAAATAATTACTTGTAATTTTTGCATTACCTTCCAATTCAACTCCTTCTCAAGGAAGAGAGTATTCGATCTCGTTTCCCCATCCAAACCACCACATTCCACGAAAAATCCACCTGTCTACAGATTTAAATTCACTATATTAGTAAACCCCAAGGTCATCCCAATTAATTAATTAATTAATTAATCTCAAGGTCACCATATTTTTGAACAACTTTCGAATATACTGCCCCTGCCCCATGGAAGGGTCTATGTGAGGTTCAACAAGATTATACGGGAACTGGGATGGGGGCTTCAGTACCCCTTGCTTCTTTAAGTATCTCAGGACCCTTGTGTCGTTTTGTGCCAAAACTATTGGAACCCCCTTCACTATTTCCCGCATTGGGACGACAATTTCATCTATAATTGTTATTTTCAGACAATACACATGTTATGTTATGTTTATACGGGACATAAAAAGTCCATGGATTAAATGTCAGGGACAATAATCTCTTTAATAATCACTTTACCTTCAAGAAGTGCCTTGGCGGATGTCAAGCTCTCAAAGTCCAAAACCGAACCCTGACCCTCAGCTCTTTGTTGCACAATAATTGAGGAGTAATAGTAAAGTAGGCAGATAATGAACACGGCGAGAGTGAAAGTGATGGCTTGTTTTGGCGAATTTCGGGCTAATAAACCCCCACTGGTTTTACTCATTTTGAACACGAATTAAATCTTTTGGAGTGTCAATTCTGTTCCTGTGCAATTACATATTTTTTGACGTGTCCTTGTGTACTTTAACATATGCAATAAGCCGCAATGAATATAAACTCTAAATAAGACTCTCGATCAATATTATACTTAGACGCCTCTAATTGCCCTTTAATTAAAAAAATTGACCTAATTTAACCACAGTCTCCTGGAGAGTGCGATTTCTCCTGTTTGTTTTGTTTTGAGAATGGAATACACTCAATAGACAATGGAAAACTATTTATGGTATTCGAAATCAAAAGTTGTAAAATAATTAAGTGTGATGAATATTTTTATAATCGTAAAATGTAGTTTAGACTTTAGTTTAGTTGAAGTTAGTTGGTTGTTTTAATGCTGTTATAATATTGTTTTAAGCTGGAAGATTTTTTGTTTGTAGTAAAGCAATCCTAACAAGAGCTTACAATAAATTAAATTGAAAGCTAGAATTATAATTTTATTCCAGTCACGTTACCGTAGGTGTAATTATAAGTTGAGGCAATTTAATTTCGATAAATACTCCTGGCACACTTGCAAGTTTGCAAGTAAGCTGTTTTATAATAAATTAAATTGAAACATGCTATAATACATAAGGTTCGACGATGTATGAAATCTGACCCCTGGAATCTGCATGTTCAATATTCATCATATTATAATGCAAATTGCAATTGAAACCATTTTGATCCGAATGCATTAATGCTGTCGTGTCAAGTTACATTACATTTTATTTGTTACTGTTCAGAGAAGTATTCAATGATTCAGCCAATATTCATCAGAGGGGCTGGGCTGGTGATGAGTGTGATTATTAAAATAACTCCATAAGAGGAGTATAAAAGGATCTATAGGAAACAAATAATTTTGCTTATGCTAAAATTGCACTTAAAAACGTTTTTGGGCTCAAATTTTTTGATTAAAATAAAAATAAAAATGAAGCTTTTATTTACTGAAAAAAATACAATGAAATAAGTATTGAAAATATAGTTATTATGAAGAAGCGAGGGGGATTAAATGCTTCAAGCTTTTGTGAATAAAAATAAAATCGTTAGCCAATCCTTGTGGATTTGTAACTTCTCCAGCGACAACGTATCCGTTGGATTCCATAAATGTCTTGACTACATCCTTGCCCTTGGCCACATGCGAGAATTCCACCGACAGAGCCTGAAAAAATAAGCAAAAATGTGGCTTATCTTCTAGAGATTTGAGGATAAAATTGTATAATTAGATTAATTTTGCTGTATTTAGCGGAATTGACGGAACTTATAATTTACATACAGTTGGGTAGTTGCAAAGTAATCTACAAACAAAATTGGAAATTGAAAAAATCTTTGAGCTTTGACCAGTTTTGACTTGTCAATAAAGTCCCTGGCCAAAATTTTAGAACCTCGAATTTTGTTGTGCTTAGCATTCTGAAATTATGGATTGGGGAGTTATTTCAGGGGTTTACTTAAATCATGATTTATGCAATCTGAAAAGCTAAAAACTAACAAATCTGGAACACGGAGTTACCTTAATAAATACACGGTCAAATGGAATATTAACCAGCACATCTAACTCATTCCCTTCGACATCCAAACTGAAATAATCCACCGTGTTAACGTCCAAAGCTGACAAGAGAGAAAATATCGGAAAGCATTGGACTCTGGCTTCATTGCTCGAATTCTTGTACGTTTTCGAGGAGTCGGCTGAAATCTTCCCGATATTGAACTGTTGTTTGAAAATCACCTGAAATGGTCGTATTTTTAATCAATTTACGGATTTAATGGCCACATCCCATCCCACTCTAAAATACGTACCTCGTGAGGATACGGTTTAGTGGCCAGACAAGTGTTGGAAGTCCAAGCTTTGCGGTTTTTCTTCTGTACGAGTTGGTAATTTTTTGGATCTCCTTCTATTAACAGACCCTGAAAAATAGGTTTAATTAAATGTCACTAATGTCAGAATATGTTTGGCATAATGTGTATTCAATTAAGTTGAAAGAACTTAAAATGCAACTGAATGTAATTAAGCTAATGAATCAAGTCGTACCTTCCATCCTAATTCTTTTTCAAAATATAAACTATTCGACCTCGTCTCCCCGTCCAAAGCACCGCATTCGATAAAGAATCCATCTCTCTAGAGGAATCAAAAATGACAAAATAAATGTTAAAATCAAATCGAATATTTTGAGGAGTTAGTTATTTTCCTGGTAGTTACACAGCGTTCATAAAATTGCTACTATAATAAAAAGCGTAAACACGAGAGTTGAACAACCATATCTGTCCAAATTTTTATCCCACACTAAAGTTCGATCCTCTCTATTTCTTATATTTTTAAAAATGTTCAAAAATGTACCATATTTTGAAGCATTTCTCTGACCATTTGACCCTGTCCCATACTTGGATCTTGGTCAGGATTCTTGAGATTGTAAGGTTCCGTAGAAGGTGGTTGAAGGTAACCTCTTTTCCATATGAAATTCCGGATGAGGATATCATCTTGTTGGAGTTCAATGGGATCCCCTCTTAGGACCAGTTCTACCGGAACTGTTACGCTATCTGCAAAAATCGATATAATCCAATTAATACTAAAATCATAACAAATTCCTAATTGCTGCGATAAAATAAAATAATTATAATTATTTTTTACCAACCTAAATTTGCATTTGACACTCCCCTAACAATGATGTACAAAACAATGACAATAAATCCAAAGACAGCAACCCGGATCCATGAAAAGGATGGCAGCAGGGTAGGGACTCCACCAGCATGTTTCCGCATTTTTCACGATAACTTCGAAAACTGGTCTACACGATTTATAATCTGTTGAACATAATGTAAAAAATTAACACAATTCAAATTAAGAATACATTGATTTTAAAATTTCTTAAAATTAGAAGCGTTAATTTAAGGAATCCATGTAACCGTATCACAAATCCAGAGAGATTTGCAAGCTTAAATTCAGTAATTTTTGAAATATAAAAATATAAGTTTAAGCAAAATATGGAGCTTTAAAGCTGACAAACAATGTTTGCATAAACTGACGGTGAGCCCCCTATTCCCGAAACTGTTACGTTTACATTTTAATATCTTTTAATTCTATAATCCATTTATGAAATAAAAGTGGTTTTGCCAAAGCCTATGGATTACCCAATCACGCACAGTTTGCACTTTGCAGTAGTTTGCATATATCATTCCCGGTTTTCCATATTGGGAATTAGAACAATATTAAAGTGCCTACATACGTAGTAGATCAGCATGACTTATCATGTCAACTGTTAAGATAAAAACAATAAAATACCCGATTCCTCAACCTCTATTCTAATTTATAATAATATATTCCATGGACCAAATATATCAAAATTTAAAAAGCTGATAGCGCAATAAATCAGACGCTTTGAGCAAGCTAAGTTCGATGACGAAGAATGACTATTTAATTACTGCTGCTGTGTACTGTTTTATGACAGGGTAGCTGAAAGAATTGTATTGCTCAGATTGCTCTATATCAATTCAATTCACCTACCTTGGTTTTATGATGCTTTTCTGGTTTTTGAGAGGTTATTTGAGACCCATGGAAACTATTGGAAATCAACTTAGAACAAGCCAAACAAGGTGACCATAGCGTTGTCAACAAGATGTCTTGACAACCAGTCCTAGTCCTAGTCCAGTTCCAGCGCCGGTTGTCAAGCAATCTTGCGTTGTCAAGGCATCTGGCACAAGCAGGTTAAAATGCAATGGGCGCAGGCAAAATGTACGCCCTGGGCGCAAATGATTAGGTGCAAAAGATTAAGCGCAATTGATGAGGCGCAATAATCCGCATACCAAGCAGAACCAGTAATCTCGAGTCTGCAAAAAGCACCGTGTTTTCACTGGTCTTTTTGGGATATTTAATCCACAAAAACTGGATAAAAATGTTTTGTTCGGCAGCATATTATCCATCTGCCTTAAAACTGTATCAAGCATGCATTGTCGAGATATCCTCCAACAATCGAATAGTACAATATGCTTTTTGGATGTCTAACATTGAAAGAGGGCATGTATACAAATTTCTAACAGATTATGCAAAACTCGTTGTTCAATTAAACAAGTCTTCGTGACCTCACTCCCAAAGTACCAAGTCGTGTCACACTGTCGTAAATAACTATGAAATATATTTACAGTTCAATAGTCAGTAATTTTTAAGGTTATAATAAACTTATAACGGCCAATCGCGTTAAATTATGATTAATCTCAAAATTACTGACCTTAATTAATAAATGCAAAGCATTAAATACTCCGACGTTATTATACGTTATCTTGTGTACGGTGGAAAGCCGGTAATCAGGTCTCAACTACCGAAAATGTAAACTCTGTCAAATTCATGGTTAGTATTAAGCTAGTGATGAGGTAGAGTCACTAAAATAACGAACTCAATTCACATTCAAATACCTTGAATATGAAATTCAATTGTGTAAATTAACAGAACTTACAAAAATTACTAAAAATACTTTAGCAAATAGATTCGGTACAAGTTATCATCTGCTAACAATAAATTAGATGACAGACGGACAGGGTAGTATAAATGAAGCATTTTTATCTCTTCTCATTTCCTGCCATTTGTCAAACTCTAACATAAACCCATTACAGATGAATTAGTATACAATCGGAATATGAGATGGATGAATGTTTGTGGTCGTGGCATAACAAATATCTGCTGAAAATAAGTTGCTTTTTATAGAGATTAAAATTTAGTTGAGGGACAAAATTCACTTGATCATGTACAAAATATTACATAGACTAGATCTACTGAAGCATGATATGGCGTTGGTTGATGTTAAGTTGGCATCATAAAGTTCTCAGGAATTATTTTGTCCCTCCACTATATCATGGTCTCTGTAATTTTGTTGCATTTAGTGTACGTACGATATCTCAGTATATCTCATCTCAGTCAAAATATGATACAACCGTTTTGTTGTAAATTTTACGCATAACCCGTTAAAATCAAAGCGTTTTCGAGTTAATTAAATCCCGACACCGGGAAAAAATCGTTTTTCTCTCTCTTTTTATGGTGTTTTAAGCAGGTTGATGTGAAAATCATTCTTAAGAAGGTTGTTTCCGATTTTATTGCGATTAAATCCGTAACCAGCTTTTGATAAGTCAAATATTCGTTGTAGAGATATCTCCCAAAAACTGGACACAAATAAGGTTTTTTGAGTTTCTGTATTAAAAGGTTAAAAAATTTCCAAGCTCTTTTTTGCATGTTCGTATCTTTGCTTTGCTCAGATAAGATATTGGAAATGTGTGGGTTCAGCTAATATTTACTAAATGCCTGTGAGTGGTGTGGTGTATGGTATATCAAGTATACATTGTGTATGTATTTCTGTATTTGATATCGAGTCTTATCTTTTGTTTTATGAAAGGAAATCTCATAGAGTTCAACGGTGTCATAATAATACCTCGTTCACTTCTCTGTTTGAAATATCACGTATATCTCTGCTGCATAAACAACAAGTTGTTGTAACGATCATGGTTGGAACTGACCCAGTTTTTGGAACCCTGGTTTGTTTGTATTGAAGTACCCCGAATATGGAAAAAACTCATTAGTCAAGTCAGGGCCCTTGAAAAAAATATGCAGTCTCCAATAATGTAAATTATAATAAAAAAATAAGTCAAATTGATAGTAACGTTCATTCATAAAGTAAAACGGTCTGCATCGTTATTACTATGTCTGACTTACTAGCGCCCGCGCCCCGCCTTCCTAGCGCCCCGCCCACCCATATGCCTTCCTAGCGCCCCGCCTTCTTAGCGCCCACCTGCGCCCAGCGCCTCGCCTTCCTAGCGCTCACCTGCGTCCAGCGCCCCGCCTTCCTAGCGCCCACTTGCGCCAAGCGCCTCGACTTCCTAGCGCCCACTACGCCCAGCGCCCCGCCCGGGTTTGAGCTCTTAGCTTGAAATCCAACGTACACGAAGTAACCGTACAGCGTACAAATCGCGAACCTAGCGTACAACATACTCAGCGTACAAATCGCGAACCTAGCAGCGTACAACATACTCAGCGTACAAATCGCGAACCTAGCAGCGTACTACATACTCAGCGTACAAATCGCGAACCTAGCAGCGTACAACATACTCAGCGTACAAATCGCGAACCTAGCGTACAACATACTCAGCGTACAAATCGCGAACCTAGCGTATAACATACTCAGCGTACAAATCGCGAACCTAGCGTACAACCGTCAGCCTGACCGTCAGCCCGACCGTCAGCCCGACAGTCAGCCAGACCGTCTGACCGACCGTGTCTAGAACTCTTGGGCAACCACCGACCACTTGCGTCAATTCGAGACCACCGTTGCTTGGTGCGACTAGACGAACATCTGACTTCATTTTAAATCGATCGAAAAATATTATGTTGTACGCTATGTTTGCGATTTGTACGCTGAGTATGTTGTACGCTAGGTTCGCGATTTGTACGCTGATATGTTGTACGATAGGTTCGCGATTTGTACGCTGAGTATGTTGTACGCTGCTAGGTTCGCGATTTGTACGCTGAGTATGTTGTACGCTGCTAGGTTCGCGATTTGTACGCTGAGTATGTTGTACGCTAGGTTCGCGATTTGTACGCTGAGTATGTTGTACGCTAGGTTCGCGATTTGTACGCTGTACGGTTACTTCGTGTACGTTGGATTTCAAGCTAAGAGCTCAAACCCGGGCGGGGCGCTTGGCGCAAGTGGGCGCTAGGAAGGCGAGGCGCTGGGCGCAGGTGGGCGCTAAGAAGGCGGGGCGCTGGACGCAGGTGGGCGCTAGGAAGGCGGGGCGCTGGACGCAGGTGGGCGCTAGGAAGGCGGGGCGCGGGCGCTAGAAAGTCAGACATGTTATTACTGGCATTAATTGGCAAAACTTCGGATCTACCGTATATCCGTTTGCATCCTCGGGGGAATTATTTCGACATTTTGAAGTCCAATACAACCCAGCTAAGATTGTCTTAAAACCATCTACTCGTTCACGTTGTTAGAGGTTAGATCTAGATCCTACATTTAAATTATATGCGGATTATGTAGGAGTACAAGTGTGGAATAGTTAAATGGGTTAGAATTAACCGGCCTCTTTTTTAATTGAAATTAGCCTCTTATTTTAATTGACTAAGTTTTGATTAACTTTAGCCTGCACCTTATTCTAAAGAGCCTCTTTAATGAAATTGACTTAGCCTCATAAAATATAAATTAGCCTCTTCATACCAAATTAACAAGGAATCGCTTAAAAAGGTAGAATAGTATAGAATGGTAATCCGTAATCCATAAATTATCTTATCATAAGTTAGCATATTATCTTTATCGCATAGTTATAGTAATACCGCCCCTTCGTTTTTCATTTTGGTGAGCTGGCATGTCCAACTCCCTTCTCTTTTTTAGTTAGTTGTATGAGTTTACTGCATTTATTAATTTTGAAAATAATAAAAAAATGGCAAATACGAGGTCACAGACCATACAGTTAAACCGGGATTCAGATTCGGAGGAGAATGAATCTGAACCACACCTACAAAAAGGTCCAGAATCTCTCATATTTGGATTGCAACAAGAGAAGTTTTTCCGGATTTAAAATCAGCCAAAGATCGAGTTAAGTCCCAACAACAATGGAAAAATCGAAATGTTCGTGATGAAGCAAAAGATGTTCCTTTAGGGCAAAAGCGACGCCGTGGAAGGCCGGCGTTATGCAAAAAAGCTTGGATTGTTGAATAATATTGTTTTTAATTTGTTTTATTCATTTTACTGGAAATAAAGTGACTTACTGTATAAAAAAATACAAAGAGGCTAATTTATATTTTATGAGGCTAAGTCAATTAAATGAAATTAAATTTTTAATTAGGTGCAGGCTAAAGTCAATCAAAGCTGTTTCAATTAAAATAAGAGGCTAATTTCAATTAAAAAAGAGGCTGGTTAAAATTAATCCTAGTTAAATTGTCAGCTTTGTAAACACAATTAAATTTAATGCTTACTGAGCTGACTCACTGGCTGTCACTTTAACACGGCATATAATTTGCGTGTATTGTATTCGTAATTTCTGAAACAGAGACTGTGGACTGAATTGTGATTAATTAAAAAAAATGACAGATTAGTAGGATGTGAAGGGAATTCGGATCTGGTTTTACTATCAAAATGTTATTTCCATTTATTTAAACAGCTTTGGAATATTAAAAACAGGAGTACATCCGCTCGTGTAGTCGAGGTTGAATTAGGTGTATAAATGGCGCTAATACATAACTGTTACAATCAGATCAACCTTTTCTTTAGGTTTTTTTTATATGAAGGTAAAGATACAGATATGCAATGACGAATCTTCAAAAAAACTTTTATTTCAAAATATTTTTTATTCCTTCCGGAATACAAGAGTCTTATTATTCGCCGGCATCTCAATCTTCTGAATCAATTTCAAGTTATTCTGGCCTGCTAGCTCGATCAACTGATCAATGTCCCGTATCCCCCACTCCGGGTTCTGTTCTTGAAGTCCGGCATCGAAACGGACGTTACTGTCAGGAACCAAGACACCCCCTTCGGAATAAGGACCGTAGGTGATCAGAAGGCCCGAGGACGGTTTCAAAAGCGTCCCTGCCGCCTTGAAGAGCCCTCGCGTGCAGCTAAAGGGGCTGATGTGAATCATATTGGCACAGTAGATGAGGTCGAATTCGGTGGATTTGATTGACTCTGGCCAACTTTCCGTATTCGTTGAGACGTCAACGAAGACCGATTCGTTTACATTAGTCAGGTTGAGGTTGTTGGCGTAGGCAGCGACGGAGCCGAAGTACCGTTTGTCGACGTCCGTTGGGGTCCAGGTTATGTTCTTGAAGTGACTCGCGAAGTGGGAGACATGTTGCCCTGAAGGGATAGAAATTCAAATAAGCACTGGAGCGGAATTCAGAGCAGGGGTTAAAAAGTTTAACCCTGTGTTGAGGCAAGGGTAAAAATCGGGTTACCCGACCCTCTGAATTCCGCTCCTGTTGTCTGTCGATCGATACACTTGAGTTTTAATTTTTAATGGAATTTTCCGTTGTTTTGCTTTTGGTCCTCGATTTGGTCGATATTAAAATTATATGCAATTATATTGAAGGTCTTTTATCTTTAGTCTTAAATTAAATGGCTGGAAGTTGGAAGGACGATTTAAACATGACTATAACTACACCTTTAGAATTACTCAATATCCAAACTGAAAGTTTCAGTTTGGATATTACGAAAAAAACTATGTTTCTAAGAGGGGACTTATTTCAGGATTTGCGGTATAAAATACAATTTGAATTCCCGTTGTGAATGACATAAATATATAATAAACTTGAATAGATATCGAGTTTCTAATAATATTCGTTAAAATTATCATCATATAAAGTCCTTGTGCTCGTTGACTCGCCGGGTAAATCTCGTTTCGTCCTTTATGGCGAGCCCAATGTTAAAGTAAAAATGCACAACAATGGACTACTATTGTGTACGTATTATTATCTATAACACGTTGACGAAACCAGTTTTACCCGGCGAGTCAACTAGTTCAAGAACTTTAATTTAAATGTGAAATGAGACTAAACTAAAACCATCCATCATTCGAATATTTTGTACTTCGAATAATTCCAGTATTCTATTACTAATAGACTATTAGTAAATATATATACCAGTTCCAGAAGCGATCTCCAAAGCCTTCATCGGAATCTTGTCATTGAGAATGTCTTTGAGAACCTGAAGGACCGGTTCCTTATTTCTCTCAGCTGCGGGCGCGGATATCATTTTTCCGCAGATTCGCAAACAAATAGAACCCCTAATATTTTTTAATTAGCAAATAATATCAATTATCCAGCCCAGAGAGATCACAGAATTCTAAAAAAAATCAATTTTGAATTTTTATAAAAAATCTTTCACTTGGGTTAACCGGATTTTCGAATTTGTAATAATATGCAAGATTTCTTCGGAACTTCGTAAAATTATTTTCTAGAAAACCTGGAAAATTCGAAGTAAAGAAATACCCCCAGGATAAAATCGACTGCCCAGAAAAGACTCCAGCAAAAAGTAATCTCCTAGCGCCTTCTCCATGACCAAAGTACCCACGTGTTGATTTTTTTGACATTTGTTTGCAAGAGATTGAAATACATATATTCAATAATAGGAAAATCCATCTCTAAATCTCTATATAGACTCTCATAATGACGAGTTAAATCTCTGGATTGCCCAATGCGGATCCAGACATCCAGAGAGAAATAAGAGATCCACCAACAAATTCACCATCTGAAAAAAATCATCACGAAAGCAACATAAAAACATATTAGATTTTATATGATGACGAATGCATTACTTAAAAAAAATAAAACGAAAACAATGAGAATGATATGTGATATGAATGGAAAGAGAAACATTTTTAATTGTAATTTTTGATAGACTTGATAAAGATGTGTCCTAAAAATAAATCCCCACCTCCTCAGTGCATTCTCTTGGGCTGGGAAGTTAATTGGGAAGGTGATTAAATTTTCCCGTAATTTCTCTAACATTCCTTATTTTTTAGCATGAAAGTTGCCTATAAAGTGGAGGTGATATAGTGTGTGGTTTGGTTGAGGTGTTGAATCCGGATTTATCAATTAGGAGTGCAAGAACCGCCAACTCCCAAAACATATCTAAATATACGGATTACTTATTACCTCTAATTTGTAATTGCATATTGACGGCCAATTCACAAAAATTAATTTTATGTTTTATAAATAAATAAAACTGTTTTTGTGTGTGATTGTTTGTGAATGTGATTCTGATTTTGCATTTCGCAATCGCAATGCACAATGGGCAAGGAGGATGAATGACAGAAGGTAATTTACATGATGTTAATTATTAACTTGAACTTATTTGTTATTGGTATTGCATAATTAATTGCATTCCATTCATTCTTGTGTATTATTTGTTATTGTGTATTTTGACAGTGACACCACTTCACAATTCACATAATTCATTCACACTTCACACTATCACAGATCACACTTCACACTTTGCACTTTTTCTGCATCTGTGATCTGCTTTCACATCACACTTTTGTCGTGTGTTGTGCTTTCTTTGAGAGTTTGTTTCAGGTTTGCCAGTTTATTTTATAAAGGCAAAAGGAAGGTCAAAGGTTAATGTGAATATATTGTGAATATGTGGAATGGCAGTTGTGGATTGGAAATTTTGATATTATTTGAATTTGATATTTGATATTTTTTTATGCAGAATATATTTTAACAACGTTCAATTTGAAGTCACAAGTTTGATTTATTTGAACGGTTCAAATTAAACTTGTGACCTCACTTCACACTTCACCCCTTGTGCCTTGCCATTCCTTCAACTTTTTTTAACTTAACATTTTATTCATTATTATTTGAAAATTGAAATGGATTATTTATGATTGTAAATTAATTGCCATTATTCACTATTCATTTCCAAATTTGAAATTCTAACAAGAACTATAATAATTCCGAATTCCAGATTATCGCCAATCAATCGCCATTCATTATCGGATTGAATAGATAAGTCATAAGTGATAAGTTTATAATCATCTCAGCCTCTCAGTGGTCTCAATCCACAATCTCAGTCTCGTCCTAAAAATAATTCCGGGTGGATCGGTACGGTACGGTTCCGTTGATTTGCAATTTGTGATTGGAAGAATATCAATATCTGTCGTCGAGGATAAAGCACGATGACAATGGGCGATAACATTCCTCTAGTCCCATTGGTTTATCCACTGCTTCTCCGTCCTGTTCTTTCTCAGGTCAGCTCGAATTCCTTATGCCTATATACTTTATATTATATTTGATATTGACATGCCGATTCAATCGCTGGTGGAAAAAACTATTACTTCCCGGCAACCTAAAAAAAATTTCCCGATTTTGGGGACCTCGTTTAAGCAAAAAAAAATCAGAAATTTGTAAATTATGGGGAAGAAACTGGAAATTTCCTTGCAAAATTGCCTTGATTTCCCAATTTAAAAAAAATAAATCCCGATTTCCCAAACACTTTCGTGTAAAACTGGGAAATTTCCTTAAAAATTGCCTAGATTTTTCTGATTTCCCGATTTTTTCCAAAAAATTCCCGGCAACCTTATCACTCGGTTGCAAAGGTTTTTCCACCAGCGGATTCAATAGTGCGTCATATTCTATGAAGTGATACTCCTGTGACTCCTGTCCTGTCATACAAGTATCTAATAAAAGTAGTAGAATGTCTGTTTGTAACATGTTTTCTTTTCTTTTCTTTCAGATGACAAAATCTGACCCTGCAGGGTCCTCGGTAAAGAATGCATTAGCATCTGCAGAGGCCTCCTGTCCAGGAATCAGTCTCGAACTAACCATGGCCATAATTAAAAAGTCCGAGTTAAATGTCAGTCTTAACGAAGCCATACTTAGACTTCAGGGGACTCCTGACGATGCCGAAGGTTCGAAATCCGACGACGATCAATTAATATTAATTCATTCGTTTCAGAGATAGGCCTAGACTTAGAGTTGTTTTTTAAAATATTGGATTGTATTTAACGTATAATATTTTAAAGCCCTTGTATTGAGATTTAAAAAAAAATTAATTCACTATGCGTTTTCAATATTTCAGCATCTGAATACCGAACAACAAAGAATGATGATGCTTATCGGGAATTAAGCAAAAAGTCGGCCCAACTGAAGCGGATTTTGAGTCGAATCCCAGATGAAATCATTGACAGAAAGACATTCCTTGAGACAATAAAGTAAGTATAATTGAGTTACATTGAAGAAATAATAATTTGTAAAGAGAATCGGATTTCAATTGAATACAAACTTATCATAATTTATGTGATTATTTAGGGAAATAGCAAGTACGATAAAGAAAGTGCTGGATGCCGTAGCTGCCGTTTCTACTCAAGTGGCCAATCCAAATGCCCGAGCTTTGCTAGAGCAGCGGAAAAGGGAGTTTGTGAAATATTCAAAACGCTTTTCTACGACGCTGAAAGAGTACTTCCGTGATGGAATGTAAGTGCCTTACAGACTTGTATCAACGGCAATGAGTTCTAAAATCAAAAATACTGTCGAAAAACTGATTTGATTAATTTATAATCTCAATATTATATCAACAGGGAGAATCCAGTGTATTTGAGTGCCCTATACTTGATCAACCAAACAAACCTGATTATGTCGACTGTGAAGGATCGGTGCGAGTGATAATTTTGACAACTTCACATCATCACCATTCAATCCAAATCAAATCATAGTATAAACTATAAAGTCTATAAAAAGTTTAAGAATACATAATACCTATATATAATTTGAAATGAAAAGAGATTCCCAATCAAAAATATTTTAATCGCAGCTGCTGTTAGTTGATAAGTTATAAAATTACTATTTCAACAAGCGAGATGAAATCGTGATTTGAAAATCATGCTTAAATTCATGGCTTGTCAAGGAGAAAAATGATCATTCGGAAGTAAAGAGCTAAGAAGCTGGAAATATTATTAAAATGTTAACTAGTAGTAAAGAAATACGAGCTAGAAAGAAATTACATAAATCGAAATTAGAAATATCATTTGTTAAATAGCGGTGCTGAACGAGGAATAAATACAAGCTCTATTCGTAAGCACGTGAATATAAGAGAAATGAAGTGTTATTAGGGGTGGATAGCAAAGATTAAGAAATTAGTTAAAACAGGCAAAATAGTTAAAAAAAATTGATTGTTGATGAGTTGAAAGTTGATAATAAGATAAGGACAGTGTGTTCCCTTTAAGTTTCATCTTCTTTGTCATCCACAAGAATGACGACAAATAAACGATCGTTAGAAATTACATGTCATTTTGTCCATGGTACAATAGCTTCCAAAGTTTTAATTTAAAGATTTCTATAAATAATAACATAATTTAACTTTATTTGAACTTTGCAATGATTTTGGGCTACGTACGTCTCCAGAAGGATGATGCATTTATCAAACTTTTCGTATTATTATCCTGTATTGATTTATTTATTTATTAAGCTACAAACAAAAGTACTGATAAATGAATGTAATAATATGACATTTATTGTGGTTCTTATTTTCTTGTAATGATTTCTAGTTTATTTAAACTATATAGCCAAAACCTAATTATGATGATAATTGTTTCGAATTAAAAAATGGTTAAAATCTAATTTAAAAATGTGATTCAATTTTTATAACCTACACCATCTTTACCCCTTGCATCCTATAGCGAACGTTCTTACGTTGAACACTAATGGGAATTTGTAATCGGGGAATCAATTCTTTCAAACGCTTCAATTCCCAGGGGAGTGCTAGAACTTCTACGTGTTTAGTTTACATGTAATGACTTAACTATGAATATTCCTGATCTATTTAATTGCAGACCTATTGTGATATCGTTAGTTAACTTTAAGAATTTTAATAGTATTTCATTTTTCATTTGAAACAATGATATGAATCAATCTCAGTCATTGATCCAAACATATTGAAGAAAGCCCAATTAAACCAAAATCTCCGTCAATACTTCATTTATATATATTTAAAATTTTGATTTTGATACGAATTTGATTTAGACAGTCCTGTGGTTAACAATTAGTTCTCTTTCAGAATATTTAAATTCAGTTGTCAGTCATCGTAATCAATTGATTTGGGGTTCTTGTAGATAATTTCTGTCTTCTTAACAAAATATCTCTTGCTAACCACCGTAACGTTAGAACGATTCATTTGGTGATGCTTTTCTCCTCGATTCATGGCGTGGTATGGATTCTTGTTATCATGGTTATTTTCATTTCCTCCAGGGGGCAAATATTGAGCATCTTGATGATTTCCGTGACCTCCGGGTGGCAAATAGTGATCTTGATGATTGCCATGTCCCCCCAGTGGCAAATGATGGGCGTCTTGATGATTTCCGTGACCTCCGGGTGGCAAATAGTGATCTTGATGATTTGCATGTCCTCCGGGTGGCAAATGGTGGGCGTATTGATGATTTCCGTGACCTCCGGGTGGCAATTGATGATTTCCGTGACCCCCGGGCGGCAAATGGTGGGCATCTTGATGATTTCCATGTCCACCGGCAGGTAAATAGCGCGTGTTTTCGTGATGGCCAGCTGCGCTACCCATAGGTATATACTTGGTATCCCTGTGATGACCACCATCCGCCAAATATTTGGCGTCTTTGTGATGTCCGTGACCAGCTGCTAAATAGCCGCCTCCGTGGGGTAAATATTTGGCGTTTTCGTGATGACCACCGGCGCTACCGGTGGGTAAGTACTTATTGGTGTCTTTATGATGGCCATGTCCACCGGCGGGTAAATACTTGGCGTCTTTATGATGTCCATGACCACCAGGTGCTAAATAGCCGCCTCCATCGCGTAAATATTTGGCATTTTCGTGATGACCCCCGGCCGCCAAATACTTCGCGTTATTGTGATGTCCGTGGCTACCATCCGCCAAATACTTTGCATCTTTGTGGTGTCCATGACCTCCTGCTGTTAAATATCCGCCTCCATCGGGTAAATATCTAGCATGTTCATGATGTCCCCCAGCAGCCAAATACTTCGCGTCTTTGTGATGACCGTGACCACCATGTGCCAAATACTTCGCGTCTTTGTGATGACCGTGACCACCATCTGCCAAATATTTAGTATCTTTGTGATGTCCATGACCTCCGGCTGATAAATAGCCACCTCCATCTGGTAAATATCTAGCATTTTCGTGATGTCCCCCAGCCGCCAAGTACTTCGCGTCTATGTGATGTCCATGACCACCATCAGCCAAATATTTAGCGTCTTTGTGCTGTCCATGGCCTCCAGCTGCTAAATATCCGCCTCCATCAGGTAAATATCTAGCGTTTTCATGATGACCACCAGCACTTCCGGCGGGTAAATACTTGGCATCCTTATGATGACCACCATCCGCCAAATACCGGGCGTCTTTGTGGTGTCCATGACCTCCGGCTGCTAAATACCCACCTCCGTCGGGTAAATATCGGGCGTTTTCGTGATGCCCTCCATTTGGCAGGTACCCTGCTCCATCCGGTAAATACCGTGTCCCGTCCGGCAGGTACCTTGCATGTTCATGATGCCCTCCGGCAGGCAAATACCGTGTCCCATCCGTCAGATACCTTGCATGTTCATGGTGCCCTCCGGCAGGTAAATACCGTGTCCCATCCGGCAGATACCTTGCATGTTCGTGATGCCCTCCGGCAGGCAAATACCGTGTCCCATCCGGCAGATACCTTGCATGTTCGTGATGCCCTCCGGCAGGCAAATAACGTGTCCCATCCGGCAGATACCTTGCATGTTCATGATGCCCTCCGGCAGGCAAATATCGTGTCCCATCCGGTAGGTATCTTGCATGTTCATGATGCCCTCCGGCAGGCAAATACCGCGTCCCATCCGGCAGATACTTTGCATGTTCATGATTTCCTCCTGGCAAATATTTCGTTCCATCCGGCAAGTACTTAGCCCCACCGGGTAAATAATGAGCATTTTCATGAGACCCCGTAGCTAAATACCCTCCATGTCCATGCCCTGGATGATGATTTTCCCCAAGTACAATTGGTACAATCAAATCCGCTTTGTATTTCGCTTTATCTGCCGGGGTAGCATTCAGGAGGCCATCCAAATTATTCTGCGCTTGTTTACCGCTTACTTCGTTCGCTTTCCGTTCCCTCTCCGCCTCTGCTTTCTTTGCATCCTGTAACTTCTTCAAGTAGCCCCCCTTGGGCGGAGGATTGTGCTTATCTTCCGGTGGAAGGACCACGTTGTCCAACTTCTTCTTCAACTTCTCATTATTCCCGGACATGACGGCGATGTCGTTGGCCAAGTTCCCCGTTTGTCCATGATCTTCATCCATAACCGTCTCTGAGTTCTTGGAGAAGAGGGTCTTGGCCTTCTTAGGCACTTTGTTCCGAACGATTGCAATCGTTGCGTGCTTCTTCTTCTTCCCATCCTTCCCAACCGCCTTGCTCTTCGACTTGTTTTTGTTCAGTTGCATTTCCCCCAGGATTTTGCCCCCGAGAGCCTTTTCCTGCTTGTGTAATTCGTGGTTGGAGGAATGGACGGTGGTGACCTTCTTTTTTTTCTTTGGCTCATCAAGGGCTGTAGTTTGGCTTCCCATCATCAGCGGTGGCAGAGGTCCGGGGTCAGTCATGGAGCCGTTGAAGATGCTGTTCACGGCCAGAACCGTCGGTTTGTGCATGTAGGATCCATAGTGCGGTAGTTGTGACGGTCGGTTTAAGTGATTGGAGCCGTTGTAGAACCTCGTTGGGGATGGGCCCAGACTTCCTTTTGATTTAGAACATTTTTATTACAACATATTATTAATTTATGCAAGGTTTAATGTTAATCGGGGCATCTGATCATGTTGTGTGGTAAGTTACGTCCCTCCTGAACTTGTGACTTGACTTTTTAGAAAAAATCGACCAATAAAGCTTCAACCCAAACCGTTAGATATACATACTGGTCGGGATCAGTTTTACCGACCGAGTCAAGGCGGATGGGCTGAATGAATTAAGCTTACAAGGGAACATTTTCAGATGTAAAATCCGGAATAGCTTTAAACTTGTATAATTTGAAAGATCTGTTTGACCTGTAAAGTCGATGGGAAAGTTAAGGACCGGGCAGGAGAAGGAAAAAATTAAAGTTTTCCATTTTTCACCTGTTTTCCCGCAAGACAAAGGGACTTAATATTGGAGAAGCGCAAAAACAGTATAAGTGCCAGCACAAGCATTTCCACAAAAAAAAGGAGCTTTACTATAGGACCCCTTGAAATAAGGCCCGCATTTGGACCTTCCTACCTACATTTGCATTACTAGTTCAAAACGATATTATTCACCGATAGTCCCAATGTTAAAGTTCATTATTATCACTTCCTCTTTCAAAAGTTTACATCGAATCTGGATTTTACATCTGAAAATGTTCCCTTGTTCGCCAAACCTAGTCTTGGTATCTGATGTCCTGTCTCATTGTGGCTGTGGGCGATAATGGGCATGGACGCTGAATATAATTTTCCGGATCCGGAATGATGGTGTCCCAGATGGGGATAGTCTGGATTTGCCGGAGGGCCTAAGCTGGGTGGTGATGACCCCGACCGATGCCCTATTTCCAGGGAAATGGACGGAGATGCGGCAGATTGATGCGTAGGATTAAAGGCTTTCGTGTCCAACCAGTACACGAAGTTGTAGATTGCAGTCACTTCCAGGAGCACTACAAATATCGTCTCCATCATGAGGAAGCCGGAATACATGGTCAGGGTGACGTACATCTGCTCCAGCATCTTCCTTCCACATCCCTGAAGTTCATTGTACACAACGGATAAGCACTTAAGAAGTTTGAGCCCGTGGTTGTACCATATTACCGTAATTCTATGAATAGACCCCCACCTCAAAATCATCTCAAACTATAGACACCAATCGCGATTTAAAAGCACAAAATTGATTCATGATTGCAATTTTGCATTTGGAATTTAGGAAAAATTCCGGAAAGGTAGTCATTCATTGGAATACAAAGGAATCTTCTAAATAATTTCAGGAAAAGGTCAAAGAATTTACGATTTTTCATCGGAAGTTCTAGTCTAGAGATAATTATGCAGCTGTTCTGATCCCTTTGGAAATGTAATCCTTACTCTTAAATACATCCCAATGGGATGCAATAAATACGGCTGGATTTTTATATAATACCATTGGGATTTTCGGAGGAAGCATGTGGCATTGCCCAGTGCTGGGATTTTGTTGGAATCCATAGTCCATACTTTGAAAGCCACCCCCACCTCCTCCCCCTGTAATTGTCGTGAAAATAGTGCATTTCTTGAACGAAATCCGAATACGTCATCAACACGTCAATAATATTTGCATACCACCCATTCCAGTTCGAAGTTGAATCATGAGCCAGTCATCCGGACCATAAATCCCACAGCAGCTTTTCTAAACGCAAGTAAAATTTAGAAAAATAAAAATTCGATCGAAATTTGTCACTCTCACTCTCAAAGCTGAAACCTTGATTATAATTATAATTACTTCTTTCTGATACTTCTCAAATGTCTCAACGAATGCCGTGTCCTGATTGGCCTTTGCAAAGGCCTCGTACAGATAAGACATTTCTTCTTGAGGTCTCTTCCCCTTTACAACAACGTAAATGGTCAGGCCCATGGTAGCCAAGCAAATAATTCCAAAATATGATAACCACTATAAAAAAATAATGCATCTCTGTTTATGTCACCTCGAAATAGACTCCGGTCCTAATAGTGTCAATAATAATCAATATTAAAATAAGCACACCCTTCCATGGAATTTTCGAAAAAATGCCCAGTTATAAGCGCCCACCAGGGGCGGCTTTGAAACGGGGCGCTTATGATGGGCGGTGTTTTCCGCAAACCTTTCCCTGGGGTCTTAGATCGAGTTTTCTAGCCCAATCGAGGATCAAAACTAATTCTTAATAAGCTCACCCAAATGTACTTGACTCGCTCATCCCTGGACAGTTCATAATTCCGTTTCCAAGTCCTGAGTGCAAATTGTAGCCCATTAAGGCCGACTGGGATGAATACGAATTGAAAGAGGAGCATGACGAGATACAATGAGAATGTTCCATTGTACTTGGGGTCGGATTCTAAATGCTTCTGCCCCTCCGGGTTCACGAACAACTCAATCAGGGAATAGGCCATGAATACCGATAAGCCAAGAATTACAAAATCCAACAACACGGCGGCCGCTCGGAACCATCGCATCACTAATGACTAACGATCACTAATCCGTGGAGTGGATCTCGAAATATGAACTCTTGGGTCACTCTAATCTGTCTATATTAATACTACAATCTGCCTCTGTCATCTTTATCAAATCATCGTCACATTTTATGAAGACGCCTTAGAAAATGATCTTGGTACTGGACGAAGGTCGCTTGACAACCTTCTCCGGAAGTAAATTAAAGCGTTTATTTGGTACACTCATTTGTAAAAGCATGTTTGCTGAGGTAAAATAAAAACCGTCCAACGAATGTACTGATGCATCGTTCGTAGATGTAATGCTTTTATCAATGTTGTATGTATTGAAACTGATTTATTTTTTTAAATGTTCAATAATACGCTGATTTAAAGCGTTTGTTGAAAACTTGGCTGATCATTTTATGTACATTTCATCTAATGTGGATGCTTTGGTCACATCGATAAAATAATCAGATCAAAGGCATGTAATAATATATAACTGATTTAGTCATATTTCATGGAGGTTACGAATATATATTGTAAAAATAAATAAAATGAATTTCTATCAAAACTATTGTAGTGTATTTTACGAAGTTACTGCCGTTGGCCTTGACCGTGTCGAAAAAGGGACTTATAAATAAAAGGTAAACCCAAGAAGGCATCTCTACTCATGTCATATCGTTCCGTACATTCGATTTAAATCAATTGTAAGTCTCTCTCAATTACAGTTTTATAAAACTATTGTCGTTTGTATCATTTAATGGCAACAGTCAAGGTGAATACTTAACAACTCTACGATTTTCGTAATTGCATTCAACTAGTGCTACGACTTCAGCCGCCTATTAATCAAAAAATGCAGTTCAGTTACTCTAATATAGTTCCTGTAAATGTAAAGAGAGTCGAGTAACAGTCAGGACCACGGGATTTAAATATTGTTATTGAAATATTTTAGTAATCTAATAACATATTAAGATAAGAATTTATTCCACTCCTTCTCAAACACAAAGGCTGATGTATTTTCAGTTCCTCTGGTAAAAGATATCCGTATAGAATGGGTTCCTATTGTTGGGATCCGGAAAAGGGAACTCATCCCTTTACTCTTCTTCCAATAGAGGTAATTCAATGGACTAATTTTAGTATAATTATTTCCATAATTTTTTTCATTATAAATATATTTTTCCTTAATTCTTCACAATTTCTCAATTCACCTATCCTTTCCTTTGAGATACATTTTTTGTGCAATAAAAAATGTTAGCTTCAAGCTTTGAAGTTTTATTTAACAGTATTAAATATTTTAGAAAACAGTAAGATATTCAGTAGCATTACCGGCATCTCCTTCTCTAAATTGAAATGATCTTTAAAGTACATTATAGGAGATTTTAGAACGGAGGACTTTAACGAATTTACCCCCAAAATAGAGCCCCAACAAGCCAATGATACTTACCTTAAAACTAATTATGTTGACGGGCAAAACATGCAAGAAATGTATACAAATACAGTTCATAAACGGATCGAAAAATTGGATTAATTAATACTTTGGGGTTTGAATACATTTTGTGGGGATGTATTTTTTAGCTTTAAAGTTGACTTTAAAAACCACCTACACCGTAATAAGTCCCCACCCTCACGCACATTCAACATTCTTGGGTTTGAATGAAGTATCGGTACATACGAATCCCATAAAACGCTTCTTGTTTTCCAGATCAAGAGCTGTATTTTGAACAAACTTCCACAAAAACGTATCAATAAACTCCGCTCGGTCTGTCGACAGTGGGCCAACGATATCGACCATCTCTATGAATTCAGCGTCGAGCTGGACGAGGACAGGATATTTTTGGAAAGGGTTCTTCAACTTCGGATTGTAAAATTGTCAGTTCCAAAAGCATTTTTCAGCAATAATCTACAAATGGATCCCCTTGACCAAAGCAACCCTAAGGGACTGACTTTCAAACATCCCAATATTATTCGACACCTTGTCATCCCAAATTGGGAAATGATTTCGCCAAAAAATGCTGCAGAACTGCTTCAACTTTGTCAAAAATCTGTCCAAAATCTTGAAATTAACATTAAACTGTCGCAATCCTATCCATCTCCACCCAAATCCTGCTACAATTTCAAAAATCTTAAAAAACTTGTGATGGTTGTCGACTCCTTGGACGACGAAAGTGAACATTCCCTATTCTATCAGCTCGGTAACTCGAACATGCCAAATCTCTCCTCCCTGAAGATCAAGTTGATTGGAGACGTTTTCTCAGCATTTCTTCACATTGCTCCTATCCTATTCAAACTAATGACTAAGAATCCCAAGGGATTAGAGGAATTGAAAATCCGATTGATACGGTCCGATTGGAGTATGAACGATATCAGGTCGGAAAAACGAGCAAAAATCTGCGGGGAGCTGAATTTCTCGCCATTTTTAACCCCCGAGGATCCAGCGATTTTGAAACGATTTAAAGCAAAGAAACGCTGCGAATTGGGTTTCGACTTTGACAACCAATCTGCTATGGACATTAACTTAATGGAGAGGCTGCTTTCTTGCCAGCGCAATCTCGAAACAATTAAATTGGGAAGCGAATTCCCATTAACTCGACGCTTGTTCCGCTCAATGATGACTAATAATTCCAACACGATCACTGAAGTTCAGATCTACTGCCTTGGAGCGATAAGGAGTAGGCACCTTGACCTCTCGGTCTTTAAAAACTGCAGGAAACTGGAGGCTTTAGAATTACGTCGAATGAGCTGGGATGTAAACCATCGCCAGTTGTCGAAATTGATCAATTTTTCAGACCTGCCAACGACGATTCGGCAATTGATCGTACAGAGAGTAAGACTTCGTACGAGCGAGATGGTAGAATTTTTTAATTCAGATGCGCTGTTGGACCTGGAAATGTTGCATCTTGATGAGTGTGGCGATTCTGGGGATTTTGGGGTCGATTCGGTGGTTTTTGAAAAACTCTGTAGGTTACGGAAGAACGAGAAGGGGTTACGAATGATGGTTACAGGGATCAATTGCTCTGGTCCTGAAGAAGAGTTAAAATTCCACAGGGTTTATGAACAGTTTTACAGGCCCTGGATTAGCCTTGGCAGAGAAACTGCACTGTACTATTTTTCAATTTCAACTTACGAACGTGTAAGTTAATGTAATCAGTAGGAACAAAGTATGATTACAATCTCGAGCTCAATTGTCTCATAAAAACAGTAAATAATTCTTTCCTGGAATAATTTCAGATTTTTTATATAGTTTTTTTAGCATTGTTATTTGTGTAGGAATTAATCAATTTTGAAAACATAACTGGATTATTTTCTAGTTAAATAAATATGGATGTGAATACGATTATGTATCCTTACATTGGTTTTGTTTGTATATTTTCCGATGTTTTTAATTAATAACTCTCGGTTATCTTATCATTTCCTTACTTGAATATCGCTCAAATGCCAGTATTGCGCATCAGAGTCAACAGAGCTTTAAAATTAAATGTACAAGTCCATTTCCAAAAGAACGGATAGACTATATATGTTTGAAAGTTTGAACTTTGGAAATAAATCGTAAAATAATTTCAATAAAAATTATTGTGTCGTATTTTTAGTAGTTGTTACTCGCATAGGGACTTTCTGATACCTGTATTTCGTTACGAGGAATATACAGCCAGTCAACTACACTTCGAGTTTATCAGTTTTAACATTTGAACCTGCTCCAAATGCGAATCCAAAAAATCTAATGTCATGTCATATCGACACTAAAAAATAGCAGTTTGGTTCATATCCCTTGTAAGTATGATACTGACTTCCGCATTCTCATTAAAATGTTCAAATTACAGACATTTCATGACATCATCAACTCAAAGAAGTTCCTATTAAGTTTAATTTTACCGATATAACACTTAAACACGAATTCCTATCAATATGCTTCTATTGGATGCTGACGTGATTTTGATTAGGACTAGGTTTCAAAAAATTGGCAATCGAGATTCTACTTGACTTAAACTATTACACCTTACTGAAAACTCAGAATCCAGTGTCCAAGCCTAAAAATTGCATTTAATCTGCCGGCATTAATGATTTGACATAAATCTTATTATTATTCGAACAGTTAAAAAAACTGAATAATCTAACCCCAACCACAACGGTTTCAGTTTCTTAACGTAGAACCTACAATGTCTGTAGTAAGTTAATGAAAATGTATTTATTATCGCGTTTCTAGACATATCCCAGATCGCAGCTAAAGGTTTATCATTAAGGTTTATGAGTTTCAACTTGTATTAGAAATGTGAATCTCAAACCACCTCGAGTCTTTATCAAACTACTAAATTTACGATAATTATAATTCTTATCTGTCTAACATAGTTAGTAACCTCACCCCACGACAGTTCAAGTCATATCAGTTCGTCTGTGGTTGATTTGTACCAACCGAAGTATATCTATTGATAATTCAAGAATCAAGTGACAAATCTAATTTAAAAATCATCAATATTAAAACTTCAACAGCCATTAATTATTGAGGATTTTACTAGTCATGGCCCTTATTAAGATATTGATAACTTGAGGAGATGATTGATTTAATGCCCATAAAAACTACTCAAATTATAAACATTTTACGATATCCGTTCATACTTCAAAGACAGGTCAAGTTACATTTGCAAATGGGCTTCACATCCCTTCTTACTGAAGATGAGTGGATTTTCTAAGAGATGAAAAGTCGTTAATTATGGCATGACCGCCTGGTGATGATGAGATTCTGATAAGATTAACAAACAATGGAACCCTCTGAAGAGACAATTGAACTAATGAATATATTTATAATAATATGAAAATGATATCTAATCTTCCAGCAATAGTTCCTATAAAAAATCGTGGAATCAATCAAAGATGTATTAAATTTAAATAGCAAACAATTTTTGCTTCGATACGTCTGAAAATGTGATTTCCATATTCAGGATTGTCTTGTCAAACCTACCATGATTATTCTAGACCAAACCCCGACCTTTATTTAATAAAAACCGTGATTAGAATGCTTCTTAAAATCATCATAAACGTTGTTTGAACTTATAATATAGTAGTTAGATGTTTGAACTATAATGAGCAATTTTTATTCAATAAATGCTCTCCCTTAAAATCATAGTCTTACTATAAATACAAACTGTTCTTTTCTACTTTGCTTAATTTTAAAACGAGTTCAACAAGGCCCGAATAAATGCTCGAATCGTTAAAAAAAACTTACGAAACCTCTTCCTTACATTTCATGTCACATCTTTCCAGACAAGTTCTTTCGCAATGCCGGTATTGCGTAGATCTATCTATGAACATCATTTATACAACCATAAAAATATAATAATATGCATATTAGGCCGAGTAAAAAAAACTTGAGATCATGAGAACCTGCTGAAACCACATGCCTCTTAAACTAAAGCCTGAAGTTCTGAAGGCTGGAGAATTGCCAGCCAAGTCCAGAAAATCAAAAGAAGTAACCAGAGAAGAAATATCCTCTCCAAACTCCACAAGAACATCCAGTTGGACTTGGACTTGTGTTAACAAAGCTTAATTGATTTAATTAGAAAATTAAATCTCATCATTCCCAACACTCTATCCAAGTGGATAGACTGTATTGAGATTTAGCTTGACAAAATTATAATTATTCATAGCTCAAAATCAATAGTCTAGAAGTTTCTAAAATTAATTTATTAAAATAAGACACAATACATCAGATTGGATTAGAAACTATTTTTTTAGAAATCAAAATGTTAAACATGTCCCTACAATCATTTGGGATATTAGGAATCCTAGCAATAATTGCAATTATCCCCTTAACAGCTAAAGAAGTTAATGTCGACTATGGGGACCCGAAATTAGATGACCTCCTCGACACTTGCATTGATGGGAAGAATCATAAAAGTAAACCAGGTCCAGAGGACAGTCTCCATAGGCAGGTATGAATTCAATTACAGTTTAAAAAATAATTGAAAAAGCAGAAACTGCTTACATTTTAAAATCATTTGCTGAGAATTAAATTAAAAATTATTATTTTGTCCACAAAAGATAAAAAAGATTTCATAAGATTGGATTATTTTTTGTAAAGTGTGCCCCATGGACTAATCGATCCTGCTGCACTCCGGAAACCAGTGACCGAGCTCATTACCAGAAAATGTACAATTTCGACTGGAACCACTGTTCCCATGTCAAGACTCTCTCTCCGAATTGTAGTCGACATTTTCGACAAGACCTTTGCTTTTACGAATGCTCTCCCAATGTTGGTCCTTGGAAGGTTAAGGTGCGTCCGGTTTTAATCTTACGAAAATTATCAAACAATTAAAGACAGAATTAAAGACAATGGATAATGGTGGAAAAAACTTAGCAAACAAAACTGAGCAAACTAACTATTTTACCAAAAAAATTTTTCCGGAAAATTGTGAAATCAGAAAAAATAGAGACCTTTTTTATACCTACCCGTTTTTACTCCGAAATTTGCACATTTTCGCAGTAAAACTCGGGATTTTTTCAGGTTACCGAGAAGAAAAGATTTTTTCCACTAATATTTTGGAAGGAGATTTTATCTCTGTATCGATTAATTACATCACCGGCTCTATAAAATGATCCTTAAAAATATCCAGGTGGACATGGAAATCCGAAAAGAACGGTTCTTCAAAGTGCCGCTCTGTGCCAGCGACTGCAACGCTTGGTTCGAGGACTGCGCCGAGGACTTCACCTGCACCGACAACTGGACCCTCAACTTCGAATGGGTGAAGGGGATCGGGAATCGCTGCCCTGTTGGCTCATCCTGCAAAACGTTCCGGGAAATCTACCGGACGGCCAAGTATTTCTGCGAAACGGTTTGGGATCACTCCTGGGATGTTGTCCCCGATCACGAGCACTGCATGCGGCTCTGGTTTGACCCCGTTGCTGGGAACCCCAACGACGATGTCGCCAAGTGGAAGGCCATTCAGCTCATCAAGGCTGCCAATTCGGGGTCAGTCTTTGGGATCAGTGGGATCACTTTGGTTTTGGGGACCATTGCTGTTTTTACGGCTAGGTTTTGACCTAATTTTCAACTCTGGATCACCATTCTGAACATTCTCTTTAAATAATACAGTATACAAAATATTGATGTATTAGGTGAGGGGGGTAACCCACTGGTGAATTTAAATGGACAATCATTGCCTTTTGAGAGTCAGGAACTGAGCTTTTTTGTAGACAACGAATTAACTGTAACTGATTTTGTAACTGCAACGGAAACACAACGAACAAGATGATTTGTGCGGCTAGATTCTAGATTGTAGTATAAAATAGTTTATTGAGAGATAATAAATTTTCTAGCGAAAGTTAGCAATCCTTGCCAATTTATTTTTGTCCATAGCAATATGTACTGTTTGTGTTCACAGCAGCTCTAAAAAATAGACTAAATCAAGCTAATGAATCATTGAGACATTTTTGTACATCAATATTCTTGATACTTACAAACAATATATGCAAGCAGATGTCTAAAAAATACATCATATTTAATACCTCCCAATTCTTAGCAATTTGAAGGATATAAAAAGCACACTCCTCAACATCTAATCCCTAAAATATGAACAGTTTTGGATCCTTATCTTCTGGATTTGATTTAAAAAGCATTACAAACCTAGTTTTCTTCACTTTAACTAATATTACTTTAATTACAATCCCTTAATTATACTTATCATTTATAATTAGTTATAAAAACAGGAGGCTGTATTGACTGTATAATAAAAGACTTATGATAAATTAGAGTTAAAAAACATAAATTAAATTATTGACATGATGAATTCGTTCAATAGAGATCATGACTTCATTTCTATACTTAAAAGTCTCTTCTCTGGTAATTTGTGTCAAGTTCATGAAAATGACTTAAAAATTTAGTAGTAAACCACAATAACATAATATAAAATTAATTACTGATGAGGTGTGACTTAATTAGTAATTAACAGGCGAATGACTCCAGCTCCCTCCTCTGCACTTTCATCAACAACTACAACGTCTACAACAACAACTTTAAAGTTTATAATACTGAGGATGTTTCGTCTAGTGGCTTTAGTTTTTCGGCATTTTAAATTCTATCAAAATCTATTCTGTAAATATCATAAAACGATCGCTGTTTTTTGTTAGTGTGCGATTTTACTATGGAGCAAACATAATTTGTGAAGTTGCTGGAAGTAAACTAGCCCGAGTTTTCTGATTGAACTGGGAAATTGCTAATTCATAAGTGTTTTGATTTAAAAATTTAATTTTTAGACACGGTCAGATTCGCTTCTTTAAGATACAAGTCCAAAACAGAATTTCACGACTAAATATTAAAATAGTAGCATTCCTTAGGTGTAGAAATTGGCTTGAAAAAATTGTTATGAGTTAAATTCATAGGATTTGCATGAAAATTAACAATTCGTATACTATATTCATGGTTAGTGTGTCACAACATTCGTTTTGTAAAGCTAAGGTTTTAAGTGTCTAATTGAGCTAAGATTTGAGATTTAATAACAATTAGCTCTATAGAATAGTGTAGTTAGTTGTTAATCAAAATTTGCCAAAGAGGCCATGTGAAAGAGCAGTTCCTATAACTTTAAGTACGATAGGATAATTACGAATTATTATCTAAGTTCACAATCTAGAGAGGCAGGTGAGGGAATCTCGTCGATATATCGACAATTTTTCAGTTTCTTATCATTTCATTCTATTAAATTTGACATTTTAAGTTAGCTTTTAATATTATGAGGAAAGATCGGAAGAATCTTAAAATCTTGTCACTTCAAATAGCTCTTTGAGTTTCTGTTCGGCTTTTTAAATATATATTCTATACGTGTTTTCTTCAGAGTTGCACACTATCTTTACTATTATTCCTTGGTATTTTTACTGACCATGAGGACTGACATATTCTAAACATTAATTAAAGGTAATTGTGGCTGAATAGTGAATCGACTTGAATATTTCCGGACTTGTTTTGATGACTCGAACACTTGTTACAGAAGGAGTTGTTCTCCTCTGAATTAGAATATCTTTTTTAAGAAGCTGTTTTTAACAAGGTTTTGAATAGCGTTAGAGCATAATGCAGTTACTCTGTCTTCGGCGTTGGGGCTCAGGTCTCAAAACTGATCGAACGGCTTCGTCGAAAACCTTGAGAATAATTTAATTACGGATTTATTTGTGTATTAAAGAGGTGGAATTATTTAATGGTTAATTGTAATTAATTAAAAAGTTAAAGTGGAGTTACCTGCCGTAAACCTCGTTGAGTCAAGGCAGAACATTCTAAGTATTTCACGGCACGGATTTTATTGGCTAGTCTTTGCCCTTGTTCCCTTTTAATTGGGCTCATGCCCTGCTCGCTTAGTTGCTGTAGAGTCTCCTTGTCTTCCCTTAAGTCCAATTTCGTCCCTGTTGGATAATTATTAAAATTCAGCAAAGATCCAATTCGACGAATTTCGAAGATATCGTCGACGAGCTTGAAATTCTATGAATATTGATAAGAAGTCGTCGACAAGTTTCTAATTCTGTAAATATCGTTATCGATGGGTTCCTAAACTACTAAAAGTCTAAAATTACTGAGAGGGGTAATTTTCCTCACTTAAATTACTCGTCAACTCAAGTCCGTCGGAATGGGGGTTCCAGTTATGGCATAGTTATAAAAAAACGGAACAAATTTTCGCCATTATCGCTAATTTAGTAAGGACTGATGATTGCTTGAAAAATATTAATTGTAAGGAATTATTTGATTGCCAAAAATGGAGTTCATTATCGAAACTGCTTTTGCAATATTCATGAGATTGGAATAAAAGTTTCATCAAAACAGGTCATGTGTACATTTATACTTAAATTGGGCTCAATTTCCTATATTATAATCATCATAGCGATTAGTGACATACCGATAAGGAGGATGGGTGCATCCGGGCAGTGATGTTTAATTTCAGGGTACCATTTGGAAGTTACATTTTCGTACGACGAAGGACTCACAATTGAAAAGCAGACGAGGAATACATCAGTCTATGTGGAGGTTTAGACAATTAAAAAATTAAATACATCAAATTATTCGTTTTTAATTGGATTTATTAGTAAATTCAATCACTTTTTTAACCTTATCTTATTAAAATTAATCCTAAGTAAATAGTAAACATAAAGGTAACCACCTGAGGATAAGAGAGGGGCCTTAGACGGTCATAATCTTCCTGGCCCGCCGTATCCCATAAGCCTAAGCTAACGGGGATCCCATCTACGACCATCGGAGCCGAATAATTATCAAATCTGTCAAAATAAGAATCATGGTAAAAGTGATTAAGAGTCCTCCTTAGAGCTATTAATTAGATTAAGCGGCACATGTACTTCATTTTAATTGGCGCTAATTAATTTACAAGGATACTTTGTTAATTAATTAACTTACACAGTAGGCACATATTCTCCTGGAAAACTGTCCGTTGTATAGGATATTAACATACAAGTTTTACCGACAGTTCCATCCCCGACGACAACACACTTTATCGGCCTTCCACTCGACATTTTTAATTTTTGCGTTAATTTCCTTAAATTTCCAAATTGGATCGGATTTTTATTTTACAAGCCCCTTTAATATAACTAAAGTTTACAATGTTGTCTTGAAAGAACCGTTTTAAATCCTATTCCCTTACTTTCACTATACCGTATTTAAACATTTTAATTAAAATACCATCACAAGCTTCACAACTTCCCTTTAAAACCGATATATTTAAAAGCTAAAAAAGCCGAACTCCTCTAAACTTTTCTCAAACCTCTTTAAACTCTGTAAAACGGTTTTAAAAATCGGTTTCAGTTACAATATAGGGCAGGGCCACCCAAAAATGAAGTCACCGACAACCGAGAAAAATATTAATCTATTACCCACCGAGAACTGAAAGCAGTAGAAGGGTTCGGTGTATTTTTTATTTATTTTTTGCCTCTTTCCTCAGACTATCTTCATATCATCTATCTGAGTACATTGGGATATAGCAGAAATCCTCTTATTTAAAGGAATATTGCTCCTGGTTCTTTGGATGGTGGTACGAGTCATGGAAGACACTATATAGTATTGAAGGAGATCTCTACTCAGTCACGGTTTTTAAGTCAAAGTCACATCTGAAGAGGCAGGGAAGGCAAGGAACCGTAAAAATGCTTAGGAATTAACAGAAAAACCAACTTCCTTTACACAAAAACACCTATTTTACTCCGTAAATACGAAGTTAAGAAAAAATTAAGTAAAACTAAAACAACAAGTATTTTTCCGATTCAACTTCTCGATTTTAATTACATTTATTAAACAAAAATGCAGATTCATCTTCAGATCGATGATTCATTCCCAGTTATAAAATAAATGCTACCTAAGCCTAAGCTACCTACTTTGAAATTGTTACAGGGAATTCATAGTTACAGGAATCCCTAGTCATTTTTTTCATAGAAAATTAGCAATTTCTTTATACACTCTCTGATCTCATTATTTTGGATTAGCTGGTGGATTATACACTCGGGGCTTTAAACTTCTTATCTCTGCCTTAAAAAATAAGTCTATATTCAGAATTTCAGATGAAAAAACACTCGAGTTGAGATGAGAGTCTTGAGAAGTGTAGGAGATCCAGAACTTGTTCTGTGTCAAGACCTGAGCCTTCAAACTTCAAAAACTTCAGACTTAAAACTCAGAGTTCATGAATGCTCAAACTGCAAAGTAAACGTAAAAATAAAAATACTTCCTAGGAAAAAGCTGGAACTGTAGGAGGATTTCACTTAAATGTTTTTTTTACATCCTTATATTTTGAACGCTATTTTGATACTTAATGCCTCAATGCTTCCATACTTCCTTCACTAATCCTGTCCCTAAGTTGAGGTGTCTTGGTACTTTTTTGTATTATTATTTAGAAAACAAGTTTTTTAAACCCTCTATGGAGCGACAATTATATGCTTTACTAAACAAGCTCCTAATCCCAGTGGAAAAAAAATCCGGGCAAAAATAAACATTTACAGAATTGACTGCCTTTTGGACTTGTATCCCCCAAACTTTAAGAACTTTAACGAAGGAACTTAACGTTTTACAGTGGAAATGATTTTTAAGGAATTTTTGGACCACCTAAACTTTTGTATTAACCCTATGGAAGTGATACTGTTGGGATTTTAAATCCTTGGCTTGTTAAATCCATCCATTTATAACCTGTCTCCTTATCAATCAATCCTTACAACAAAGTTATACTCTAAAAAAACCCTATCCATCCATCCGAAATAACGAAATCTAGAACTATAATAGAAGTACATAGTTCGAGCCTAACCGAATCATCATCATCATCCTCCTATGGATTCATGAACTGGGAGAGAGATGTAATTTAAACTCAAAAATGCATCCATACCGAATGCTTTCTCGGGTTAATAATATATACCGGGTGCGTGGGTTATATTTTATATAGGATATTGGGGCAGGTTCAATGGATTTCGGATCTATCTCTCTAGCTAAATCATAGCTGCATATGTCTGGAAATACCCGGACCACAATCTATTATTATGATTTCGGAGGCAGACTCACAGGGGTTGAAATGCTAAATTGTTGAGTTGTGATGAGGGGATCGGGCGCATGACGGAATATCGGTTTTGATTTAGGATATCAAAAGGCCGGAGAGTAAAAACCGGAATAATCGTATGCATTTTAATATTTTATAAACAAGCATCTGTAGAAGAACCCTCTCGGGTCTCTGATAGTCAGATCCCAAGTTTTTTTTATTACAGATATAAAATATACAGCATAAATCATACTTGGCTGGATTCGGGAATTGATTCTCAATTTTTGAAGTTTCTAGAGGTTTGTAGTTTCGGGCGGATAATTCACTCCCCCGTCTGCCTCTGAGTCTGCTGTCTCCTGGATTTGGCTTAGTCAGGGGTGAAATGGATTGCGTGAATGGGTAAATCTGAATGGTAATATGGAAAGTACATGACAACAACTCAAAAACCGAACCGGGTAGCCTGTATTTGTATACGTGTGTAGAGTAGAGGGTCCGTAGGGATATCGGATTTCGGATAAGGGATTAGGGCCTGTCTACCTTGGATATGTTTTAAAGTGTCTGATGCATGAAGCATGAGTCTCTAAAGTCTGTAAACAGAAATCGGGCTTGAACCCGGACGAACTGCCGGCCAAAACCCGATCCGTTTTGTTACCATAAGGTATAATTATAAGTACAGCCGGGTCCGATTATAGGTCTGTACTATTTTATATTTGAGGATTCAAATACCCGGATTTTTAAATGCAAATGGGCTAAGGATACGGATCCTTGCCTGTATCTGGTTGAGTAATTAAATATTCATAGCCGAGAGGGTAGTCAGTAGTAAAGCCGTAGAAAAGTGTCTGCATGTCTTTTAGGTCGGCAGAGACACGGGTACTTTAAGTTCATAATTTATTAAGGATTATAAATTGATGCCACTATCTTGGTCTCGGGAAACGGTTTAGAGGGCAATAAACACGGAGATGAAATTTACTTGGAAAGAGTTGCCGGGTATTTAATGATAAAAAATTAAACGATTTCAAGACAAGGGGATTCGTTTTAATGGGCTGACAATTAGAAGGATTCGAGGCTTTAAATATTTGATTGGGAGTTTAAAATCCCGACAGTTTTGCCCTGAAAGTTGTTCCCGTAAAATAATTTTTGTTCAAGTTTGTTTTCTACTGCAAAACTTTGAACAACATACCTGTGAATTTGTAAAATTAAAAATCACATCTAGATAAATAAAGTAAAACGCGAGTGTATTACTCAATTTTCTTCCCCGGAATTCACAACATTTTTCTCGAGAAAGCTTTACAGGTCGTCACGAAGCTGACATGTGAACAAGTTCATCTGATAATGAAATACAAGCCTGTAAATAAATGCCAATTACCGTTCCACTTATCTCGATCGTAATTACAGTAATTCGGTCCGGTTACCTGGTTCTAAATGGCATTTACGAGGAAATGAGTTTGTCAAGTTGTGACCAATGTTAACCCTCACATTTTGAGCTTGTATTTAAGTTCCTGGATTCACAAGTCAACGCATACAATACATGCGTTACAGGACATATAAGTTTTCAGTCCATTTTCAAACGGCCTAGCTTGATAATATGGAATTTTCTCAAGTATTCCTCGAATTAATTTTTTATATCAAGCTTAAATTACCTAACACCAAGGTCTATATACTCTTGGTTTCCTGGGTGTCTTTCTTTCAGGAGGTTGTGCCAGTAGCTCGATTTCGAAATTCCAATTTTGGGCTGGGGGAAAACAACCTTTTTTAACCCGTTTCTATGGTAACTTTAGCTAAAAGATTCAGATTTTAAATGAAAAGTGTATTTCCCTTCCATCGTCATAACGCATAGAAACAGCGGTTTACAAAATCGGTACGGGTTCGTGAAGCGTTATTTTGAAAAACTGTTTCACCAGATTTGTAGCAAAGACAATTTTCTAAATTTTGATACGCTTGTTTAATTTTATAGTAACTGCAATCTAAAGCAATCACGATTTCAAAAGACCAATTTCAACTCCCTGGTTTCGAGTGTATTTCTGCAAGTTTTGCATTTCCGACAGATTTTAACCCAAAATTGCTGTTTTCCCCCAGCCCAAAATTGGAATTTCGAAATCGAGCTACTGGCACAACCTCCTGAAAGAAAGACACCCAGGAAACCAAGAGTATATAGACCTTGCCTAACACCCAAGGTTCCTATACTCTTGGTTTCCTTGGGCGTCTTTTCCTCAGGAGGTTGTCTCAGAACTTCGATTTCGAAATTCCATTTTTGGGCTACGGGAAAACAAACTCTTTTCCCCGTTTCTACGGCGATTTTTTTAGAACTTCTTGGAATTAAAAATTCTGAAATTGAGGATTTCGACTCTAAATTCATGATGAGCGTGATCTAACAGTTCATGAAATGCAAGGACAAACGATGTGACACGATAATTTTCATGTTCACACATAAACTGAAAACACCAAATCGTATTCCCTAATCATTATTCATCATATTTCATCAATCTTCTGCATTTTATGCATCAATCTTAAAGTTACTAGTAAAGAAAAAAAAATGAATTTAATAGTTTTGAAGAAGTTGAAATTTCTGAAGACTTATTTTAGTCTACATTTTAAAAATATCATAATAGAATAAGATAAATCTCATGTTAGAATTGTTGTTTCTTGTGATAAGTAAAGGTTACTTTTAATTCTACCGATACTATTTGATGTCTTCAGTTAATTTAATGGATTTAATTGAACATTATCATATCACATCCTTGCATTTCATGAACTGTTAGATCACGCTCATCATGAATTTAGAGTCGAAATCCTCAATTTCAGAATTTTTAATTCCAAGAAGTTCTAAAAAAATCGCCGTAGAAACGGGGAAAAGAGTTTGTTTTCCCGTAGCCCAAAAATGGAATTTCGAAATCGAAGTTCTGAGACAACCTCCTGAGGAAAAGACGCCCAAGGAAACCAAGAGTATAGGATCCTTGCTAACACCTGTAAACTGCCATGCTTTTTAAGTTTCGTGTTCCTTCGAAGAGTTGCTTTAAAGGAGTTTTTAAGTAAATATGTTTCTCAATTATTTGAAGTAATTAAACCAATGAAAACAAAATTTATATTTATTTTCTAGATTAAAATTAACACTTATTGTGACTGGCAGGGTTCGAAAATTTAGGGCCAATTGTAAAGCCTGACTTGCTTCATTTGACATATAGTACACATACGGCTGTAAAAAATCGAATTAAAATCCGAAATCAGAAACGCTGAAAAAGAATTTCATATGAACGAGGCCGTTTACAAACAGACTGAAAACACACATGTCCTGTCACACATATATATATAAGTATCAATATTGACATTCGACGATTTTTCGGTCCAAGTGTTCCGGTTTTCGGGATGATCGATTTATGTCCGTTCTGTTTCCTTGTTATTTCCTATTTCCGGTCTGTATTTCCATTTCCCCCAAAAATCGCCCTAAGCATGTTTTTCTTCTAATGATTTTTTCTTCCTAAAATATTAAGCCCCGAAAAAGTATATAAAATGCCACTTAAACTCGCACTACCGCATACTATTCTATAATTTATATTGACACTCAACAAACATCCGAAAAAAAAACCGAACCGATATTTGACCAATTTCCTTAACCAATAACCTCAAAGGCTAAAAGAACCATGAAAGTCTCTCCTCTGTTAACTGACAAGGGAACATTCCCAACTGTACAACCCCGATATTGTTTAAACTAGTATCATTCGAAAGAGAAACAAAAATAATGAAACTTTAACATTGGAACTATCGGTGACTAAAATCGTTTTGACATAGTAAAGTTGGTGGGAAGGTCAAGCAGCGGGCGGTATTTCTGGGATTCCTATAGTAAATCTACATTTGAATTTTGCGGAAAGTCTAATACCGGCGCAATGTTAATTTAGGGGGTCCTCCAATGTTAACTCCCTATCTTCATCGCGACTTTCCACGGAAACGTGGTGAAAAGGGGAAAAGTCGACTTTCTCGTCTTTCCCCCCTTCTCGCTCATGCTACTTTTTCACGTAAAACTCGCAGTCCTTGACCTTCCCACCAACTTTACTAGGTCAAAACGATTTTAGTCACCGATAGTTCCAATGTTAAAGTTTCATTATTTTTGTTTCTCTTTCGAATGAGACTAGTTTGAAAAATATCGGGGTTGTACAGTTGGGAATGTTCCCTTGTCAGTAGCTGAGTTTCTATCTTCTAGGAATCTCAAATTACTACTTCCGGTCCTAGCTTGTTTTCTCTAATAACAGAACAAGCTAATTTTGCCCTTTTGCTGAAAATAAAACCCTTCTTCATTTTAACTTTATTAGAAAGTATGAAAATAAAACTAAAAATGACACAAATAAGTTCATTCCGTGCGATTTCAATGACATCAAAACAAAAACTATCACTACAATTTTTTTTATCTCTACACAAGATCTTGTAGTCCTATACGATTCAATTATTTTCTAGTTTAGGCAAATTAAATACGATATCCTACATTACCATCAAACAGATCCCAGAAAACGGTCAAATATGGAAATATGCAGCTAATACGCAAATTAAGCTAACCTTTGGTCTTGGTCATATTAGAGCAATTGTTCAATTACTAATAAAATGATCGATCACATATATACGCCTGAACTGCTGCTATTGTAACAATAATCTGATCTTCGAGCGTCGATTTGCATGACAATAATAATCTATTTTACAACAGTTTATGACCCCCCCCCCCTCCCAAATATTAGCCCACCCATGGCCCACCCTTTGGAATGGATTGCAAAATTTCATATTCATTTCATGCTGTCTTACCAAACGTAGTTGGCTAATAAATTACACTTCAGAACTTCTTTTAATTCCATAGCCTCAATCAAAACAACTTTTTATTCCGTTCGAATTCAATCATCCAAACAATATATTGAACAATCAATAATAATTCTAACTCCGCCTCTCCTAATTTCATAATCATAACCTTTTTTAACATTACAGTTTCTATAAATGCTTATCCACCGACAAATCAAAAATCGTGATGGATGGTCTGAGTATTAAATAGAAATCGCTCCATTAATTACACCCTTCACAGATCGTAGAATAATATTATTATTTGGCTATAATATAATCATATTTAATGAATGACAACAATTAAATATCCTGTCATTGTGTATTCACAAATCACAACAACAATTTTTAAATAACTCATCTACAACAAAAATTAGGAATTCGAAATTCGATTGAAGCTGTGTGGATTTCATAAATATTGATGACATTAAATTAACTAAATTAACGTACAACCAATTTAAAGGTGAGTTAATAAGTTCGTAGAGAAATAAGGTATTCAATGATTGTTTATACGGAATGGTTCTTAAAAAAGTATAAAGTAATTAATAACATTCACAAATTATAATTCATGGACTTGACGGATAATTACCGTTAAATAACACTCCTTTTAGGATGATGTGATCATTTTTATCATTTAATTTAAATGCATTTCAAGGGCATTTCAAAACAATTAGCTGCTTAACCCTTAACCTCGTTTTTGGACAATTTTTTTCAAAGAAATCATTCAATTAGAAATCGATCCGATATTTTTAAATTTAAATCCCTCATTAGTTAATACTAGAAACGTTTAAAGTCAAACTTCAAGAAGACCAACCTGTCCTCACCTCTTTAATAAATACGTATGAAATCCAATGCAAAACTGCAAAACTCTAATTCATATAGTTTACGAAGTTTTACAAAAAGTACTAGAGATAAAAAAGACTGAAGGCTTATAGCACGTAATTCTTAGCTCGTGTATTCAAGATTTACATAGTATGTAGTATTTTAAATTACGAAGGCTGCAAGATTATAATATATTGGATCCGCATTCTTAGCTAATTCATAGGTAATAGTAACGTTTGACATTTAGATTTACAACGCTTTGCGAATATTCAATTTAAGCATTAGTTAGTTAATTAATTAATTAGTTAGTCAATCAATTCCCTTTCGTTGTTCTTCCTCTTTGATCTAGTTTTGGTGTAACTAAAAAACTACAGATTTGCGTTCGTTCAAGTTATCCTCTAAGCTAACTTATTCTCAAAAATTGCAAATTGTAAAATCCTATTAATAATCAGACCTTCGTTTCGTTATCAAATAAATTGTAGCTATAATAGTACTATATACTGCTAACAAATTTGGTTTGTAGTCCTTTGTTTTGCAGTAATCGACTATTAGATTAAGGTAATTTGTCTGTAATTTATGGTTAACATTTTGGCCTAAAAAGTTGAGTAACTAAGCAGAAACGTTCGAGTTTAATCATAGGTTTATGGTAAGTATAATTATGATATAAAACATAGTAGTAATATTATGCCCAACATGTTTTTTTCAAGATTCGAACAACGTCGAATCGAAATGCCTCAAATGGGTTATTAGTCTTTTAATTGCTGATTTTTCTTTACAAATAGAAAAAAAATGAAGGAATAAAGGCTAGAAAAAGACATGTATAACAAGGATTAAAAAATTAACTGTGCTTCCAGACTAGTTAGCAAGATTCAAAGGAAATGAATCTTTGGAGTTTGCCGTTTCTATTTTAGGATTACTTGAGATTTTTGGGAATTACAAGCTTTAAAGTTAGTACAGGCGATTGACCTTTACGTTTCCAAACTACACTCTTAAATTATTGTTAGTCACAAACACAGATCTATGAAATAGGACACAAGGACACTACAACGAACTAGAACTACACTGACGACAGATAGGCAGGTTTAAATATTTATAATACACAACATTCCATTTGGACTCCGTACAAAGTTTTCATGAGCAATCAGGCAAGCATTTACACTTGCTCTAACCACAGGTTAGCTATAAATAGTATGTAACCGACACGAGGCTTAATTCGAGACGCTTAACCGTTCTTTGACGCTTTCTTTTTTCACTACGCTTCACTAATTTTTTTGGTCGCGAATTGCGATCCTTAATTTTTTGAAAATTACTCAACAGTCTTCAAGACTTAATAAATTGCGATTTGATCAGTGGGAAATATTTCTTGAGTGCTACCCCAAGGGGAATTAATAAGTCCAAGTGTAATTGTTTAAACAAGCTCATGACTGACATTCTAACAAACTCTCTCTCTCCGAACAGAACCATATACAATGAGAACAAATGGATGTTTGCAAGAGTTGTACAATTTTTGCCAAACGGTGGGACCAAACTTAAAAATGGTATCGAGGTTTTGGCTTTCAAAAAACAGCTACAAGCTAACATAAACAAGATGAAAAGAAGGCATCGATTGTATCATTAAAAACCGTAACGTGTTTCCTTGAGTAATAAGTTAGTTAGCTAATCAACATGACGCGTTCGGGGGCCTTGGAAGAGCTCGAACGAGATACAATTTCTCTCCTCGCTGATTCGTGTATATAGGAGCCCTTTGATAATGTTCTACCAATTGATCTAAACTGATAAACTTCCGTTGTCCAATGCAGAACTGACCGCTCTCCAAGTGAACTCTAAAATGTTTGTTACGACCGGGTGCTTTGAGGGACACGGAGAAGTCACCAGCCTGTATCGATAAATAAGAGACAATTTAAAATCACTGACAATGAATTCCGAAAGTTTACATTAGCAAGGACATACATTAGTCTCCGAGTCCCGTATAAGGAAGTCACCGTCTAAGCCTCGGTCATTTAGGATTTGATCACACTGGGACCGTGAGATACTGCCGAAATACCAGTTCTTCCCCGTCAGGTGGGAACGGTCGTGCCCATTTCGGTTATTATGATGATTTGTCCCATTACCATTAACCCCATTTGCATTCGCTTCCCGGAGGGGCTGGGTTAGAAATTCTGAGAGTTCTTGCAAGTAGTTTCGGGGAACTAGGCCCACTTGTCCATTCGATTTTCGAGCTTTGTACCAATCAGGGTCTGAGATCGGCCGGTCCACGATCTCCAATCGGTCGCCTTTCTCAAAGCTCAGTTCTTGGTCATTCTGAAATGGAATATCCGGAAATGATTCATATAAATCTCAGGTCCCTCGCGTTACTTTAACTGCAGTAACTGAATAAATAAGGCCTACCTGAGCAGTGAAGTTATAGAGAGCTACCATAATGTCCAAAACATTTTCGGCCATGGCATAAGTGTGAAGGGTCTCATCTTCCACCTCTTCCGACGTGTAGTTGGACGGGAACCAACCGATATGATTCCCATACTGTCCCTTCCACCACCCGTCGTTCGACTTTTCGAGGATTAATATCCGAGAGCCTTTGACTAAGGCCAACTCGTCCATTTGTTGAGCTTGATAAGCATATTTGACAAGGGCTGTCCCAATTGCTTCCTGAGGGTCAAGGGGCCGTGGTTTGTAAGTGGCTGTTGACGTTCCGTTGCTGTACCCGTGACTTGGAGATACATGTGTTGCTGGGGGGACTTCGATGGACCGTACAGGGGAGTTTGGCAGCGTTTTCGATCCCGTGGTGCCCTTTTTTACTTTCTTCTTAATGCTGTGTAAACAAATACAAATTCGGTGTTATGATTACGACAGTTTCAGCAATTGATTCGACAGCTTGTTCTTTTGTCATGTCTTACTCACCTGTCGAAAATGGAAGGTTTCTCTCGTTTGACGTAATTACTGGGAACATAGCCCGACTGACCTCGGGCACTCTGTACCCTCCACCAATGTTTCGTGTCGTCAAGTAAAAGGTACTTTTCGTTTTTCCGGAGGTCCAGCTCCTGGGCTCCTTGAGCAGTGTAATCATATTTGGCTACGACATAACAAAATTCGTCCATCGGGCCTCCTTTTCCTATACAGTCAAACATTTCCAATGATTTAGAATTCAGACCGACGCTATAGTTCCATTTCAAGACGGTTCACAAAACAAAGATTTTAAACGGCCAATAAGGAATGCACTACCACCAAACAACACCCAAAAAAACACTATCAAAAGACAATACGACGGAGCAATCGGTCGGTGGAAGTGAAAGGTTTGGGGTTTGAAGGTTTACTAGAGGTGCATTAAAAATGTAAATAAACCAACTACAATTACACATAAACTAAATATAATTGTTGAAGTTAACAATTAGGCGGTCCTCATTTCAATTCATTCCTCGAAGTCAGTTATATTTATATTCTTAAGTCATGACTCATTCACGTTCTTACATCACTTCCAAATTTACATTACCAATTACCATATAGTCAAGTCCATACAAACATTTACGAACACCGCATCCACACCCGTTTAAACAGTACTAAAACGGAACGATTGGATTGCTTTCAAAATTTGAATTATTCCCCATCGTATAACTATAATAATATATTATCATGCAAGCTACCAATTTAATACCAATATCAAGCACAAGTCATTGTTGTTCGTAGAATACAAATACTAAATAAAATTGATGATGCAAATAAATACTGACAAACGTGTTTAAAAACGCAGTAATCCCATTATCTCTAAACTGATTGGATAACTCATAAATTCGGCATCTATAGAACTCATCATACTTTGATGTGATTTTTTTCATGCTCAAAAACCAAAGAACTCGACCCAGTATCCGAGCTTATCAAACCCAAGCCCAGATATCATTCACTAAAATAGCATCTAAACTTAACTTTATTATGATTAAACCAAAAGACTATGACAAAATAAGGGACTCTACCCGTGCTTGACGAAGGTCGACGGGAAAATAAAAAACCAAAACTCATCGAAAAAAATCGTCGAAAAATCGGTACTGATAATGAGTGCAGAATCAACTGAGGAGAGGAGGATAAGACTCTGGTTTTGAATCCTTACCGATTTTCAAACTGGCCATTACTCGAGAGAGACTCAAAAGCTGAAAGGACCTTCAAGAATATTCTTCCTACGAATTATAGAAGCCATAATATTCGTCTCTTATTATTAATTAGCATTTGGACTCATGTTTTACTTGTTCAGCAATTACTTCATTAGTAATTGCAACTTGCAATTTGTAGAAATTCCTACTCATTCATCATGAAATTTTCTGCAAAATTATCCATCATTTCCCAAACACACGACTTCCAGCCACGCAATAATTATCAACTATTTTTAATACAGTTTTACACTACCTGACAACGCATGTAACATGGAACTAATGTAATTGTTGTTAGCAAGTCAGTAGGATTTTAAAACGAATTGTACTTGACTTTGTTTGAAACCTTCATCCTTTCATACAATTCAATCAAGTTCGATTGTCTCAAAAGTCTCAAGCTCAACACAAAAACACAACAATAATATTGTGTAATGATATGAAACAAAAACAATATAATAAAACCATCCAGTCATTCCAATTCCTAAACATAACAACATCATTGTCATTTCTGCACGTGTGACATAGCATTTAACGTCAAATTTTTGACAAGGTTATTGAACAGAATTTGCGTAACTATCCCTTATCCAATTCCATGAATGGATCAAAAGTACAAATCAAACTCAACTAAAAAGAACGACTATAACATTATAATGAAAGTAAGTTAAAGGTCATCTAAATGTCTAAAGGTGTGTATTTATATAAAAAAACATCTTCAACGCCAAAGATAAGACGACGGTATTTTAGGGAGGACTTATTTTATCGCTCAGCTTTTCTTACCGTTCAAAATTGAATGTAAATTAATTGTAGATTATAAAAAGTATCAATTTGCAAACTTTTGTTCTTATTTTTGTTTAGTTAGATTTCGTCTTATGCATTATAATTTTTTATTTGATATTTCCGATTTAATTGCAGGGTTTATTTTTAATTTTTTGGAACTTCCAATAAATCCAAAATCCAATCCAATTGACCCTAATTATTCCGATCTTTTCGGCATTCGTCTATATTGTTGTATTGTGTTTACAATTCCAATTAAAATTACCAATAATTAATGTACAATTATTGTACACTTTCCTTTTCACTTTCTTTTCGTTCGGCATTCAATCATCAATTGTTGGATTTTGGAATTGTTTGTGAAAATAACATGACAATTTCTTTCATTCGCTTAGATAGTAGATGGGTTGTTGTTATGGATTTAGTAGATAGACACTGTCACTGTCATTTTAATTTTTCTGCAGCTGGAATTCATCTCAAGGTTCTCAAGTAAACTTTGTAAAGTTTTGTACATAAGATGATTTAAGATTTAATTTAAGATGATATAAAATAAATTATTTTACCTTAAAAATAGTCTAACGAATTTCCAAGAGCCCCGATTTCTAGGACAGGTCCCACTGAATTTTTTTTTGGAAGTCCAGTACTCAAAATTCTGATCTCTGTTCCCCTGTTCGTAAAAAATCCCAAATTTCCAAAAATTTGGAAACTAACTTTATTTGTATAATAATAGTTAGTTAGTAATAGTGTGTGTATAATAATAGTAGTAAAGTGATAGTATGCAATGTAATGTATGGAAGGGAGGCCAATCCTGTCAATAATAAGGAAAGCTGAGAGTCGACTCTGAATCATCGCCCACTCACTTACACAGCCCTCTTCCACATCAACTCTGCAATATCATAGCCAAAGACCAGACAGGGGTCACTCTTTGACACCCAAACTGGTCGATGCATCGATATTCGACCACTTTCTTGCCGTAGACTATAATCCGCAATCCCATGTCGATGAGTTTCAGAACCTTTGCCAATTTCATCGTTTCATTTCAGATATAGGAAAAACCTTTCAAGGGGTCAATTTCATAGCCAAACTCATCGATGAGATAACCAATTGGATGGGTATAGATCTAGTCTACAATCTAATGTCGATGACTCGATCGATGTGTTCGATCCTCCTCGGGCCTCGGGGGTTCTATTTCGAATCCCTTCACGGGTGGGGTTTTATTTCAGGGGTGAGGGTTTATTTTTAAAGCATCAGAAGTATCAGAACGGTTAAAAATGCAAATCGATCGAAATTTACGTTATTTATATCTTATATCTGGCAAAATTTTACTTCATGAAATTTTATTTAAAAAGTCATTTTTTCTAGCTCGTGCTTTTGGCTTTTTACTATATGGGGTGAATGGGGTCTATTTTTAACCCTGTCAATGGCGTGCATGGGGACTTATTCCGGGGGATCCATCCATATTTCCATATATGGATCCATCCAAGGAATTACAGTACTTTTGACACTTAAAATACGAGTTTACGAATGAAGTAGATGAATCTATGAATCTGTGAGGAATTAAATTCACGAGCGTTTAGATAATTAATATATTCCGATTTCTTGAGGATGTCAGACTGTTTTTGAAGTTCATTAAATCATGGGAATGTAGATGCAACTTGAATCGAAATTGTCAATAAAATTCAGTGAAAAAACTAATCAATATGATAGGTTATCAATTATTAATAATACTTTACTATTGCAAAAGACATCTCGTTACTGATCTGTGGTGAATTTAAGAAAAATTCGAATGCTCTAAATAATATGTCCGGAGAACCATCAAAACCATCCAAAAAATAATAGTTTCTGAGATATAATTTTCAAGTACACTTTTATTAGGTAAATTAGCTGAGTTTTTAAAGCTCTTTCAAACAAAAAATAAAATCTGTTCCGTATACTTAATTGTTAATTTAAAATCCCTAGAATATACTTTCATATAGATTTGACATCCTCATTAAGATCAGAGGAAATGTGAATACTGGTCATTTCATCGACATTGGCATTTCCATCGACATTCTGAGTATCTCTTTTGTCTTCGTTAATAGTAGTACTGTTATTATTATTATTAATATTAATAGTATCATTGGTCCCTAGCACTAGCTCTGAGTCTTCTTCTAGAAGTTGGTTCAGGCACTTGGTACAGGAGCAGTCGAAATAGAACAATTCCCGGAGCTCTTGTCTCCGGACCCGAACGGGTTGACTAACGTCAAGATACTGGGTCGTGATCATTTCTCCAGGAAAGATCGTCCTCGCCGCACAAATCTCCATCCGGACTCCACTCCGAGCGTGGCAGTCTTCCTCGTACTCGTCGATATTGTTGTTATTGTTATTCGTCGACACGGACATTTCCTCGGGGCTCAGTTGGACCAGCTTTCTCGACGTGTTAGGGTCGCAATCGTGAGCCAGGAGCGTCACTTTGTTGAAGAGAAGGGAAGCGTATCTAAAATAATTTCAAAATCTAGGAGTTTTTTTTATTGTATCGAGTTTTTGACATTTGATTTTTGGTCTTGGTCGATAAGTCCAAATCGGAATCGATGAGACAACGGTGTCGTTCCATAAGAATGGAAAATATCGGGGATTTTGTTTTGAAGTTTAACAGATTTTAACATTTTAAGGGCTTTGGTTTTTTAAACAGCTACGTAAGTTACATATAGTAGTTAATTTAAATCAGCATATTCTATCTAAAAAAAACAGTAATTTGATGGTCTCATGAATAGATATTGATACAAATGACTTAAAAATTAACTTTTTTGACTCATTTCATTAAACAATCGTATTTCGTAAGGTCAGTTTCTATCATGAGACTGTTGAATTCCTTATCTTGTTGAAAAATGTATAGCTATGCCGAAAAAAGACACTAAAAATGTACATGAGAGAACGTATTTTAATTTTTAATTTAATCGCTTGTAGTTCTGGTTTCTATTTTTAAGGAAAAAATTCCGTCCCTATATACTTTCCTTGGTCGTAGTTGGAATTTGTAAACTAACGAAAAAAATATCCCCAAAAATCTTAAAAAATCAAAAAAAAAACTTATCATGGAATTTCTGAACCCTGACTCTAATAACCTTAATATATCATAATATTTCCAAGCCAAAGCCCCACATTTCCATGAAATTCTAACCTTTTAATTTCGCCATGAGCAAAGAAGGTATTTACGCTCAAAACCCCGACGACTTGGTCAATGAGTTCTTCGTCAAACTCCAGCAACTGGCACTTGTTCCGTATAAAGTCGATGATGAAGGCCCTGGTTTCTCGAGCCCGACCATCCAAGGTTCGAGAATCGATGTGAGCTTCGAATCTCATCACTTGATCCCATTTCTTGGGCGAATTCTTTCGGAGAAGTAAACATCTCAAGGCTTCTATGCTGAAGTACTCGTTTACAATGCACTTCTGCCGAACTCCCTGTTTCATGAAGATCTCACATTCGTTCTCCGCATGGAGTGCATTCTTTAAAAATTGTTGTAAATAAGTTTCATATTTTTAAACATTTTAATTAAGTCATTTTTCAAAATTTAAATCGGAAAAACTATTTTTCTCTAAGATTGTCTAGTCGTAAAACGGCAGGGATAGATATATAGGGATGGGACTAATTTCTAGATTTCTACAAGGTTGTGGTTGATGCAACTAAACTATATGCAAACAGAAATCATAATCACCGCAAAACTGAACTTTTACTTTAAATTAAATTGAGTCCCCAAGATTGGACCTACCCAGTACCCAAAGTGGACAAAAACGGTACTGAAATCGAAGCAGTCGAATTTAACCCCATTGTTCATTACTGCCTTTTTAAAAACATCACATGAAATAAATAAACCCAGATCGTCCTTTAAATAAAAAAATATAAGTCATTAGTCTAAATGTCAATTTTATTAAATTTCCCCCGGGTGGGGAGTTATTTAGATATCTTAAACCCCCAAACCCGTGAAGTTGAACAAGTATAAGAGCTTTATTCTGAGGGAGGCACTTATACCGGGATATATTATTATGGTTTGCAGATTATAGTCCAAGGAACGTTTTGTTATTCCGCTACACAAGTTATTTATAAAGACAGACCAATACAGTCCTTAAAACTGAATTTCGTCTCATCTTGTGCTATGAAGCCTTATTATTGAAGCCTTACCTGCAAAATATATGTCCACACCGTTGCATTGATCATACTTCTTGCAGTTTCAAAAATTAACCTACAATTGAGAACAGTAACCTTTTAAGTTGAAATCTTTATCTAAGACTTTTTGATATTCGGAATCGTATTTTTTTTACAAAAAAATTAACTCTAAACTCTTTCAAATTGTTTCTTCTACATTCGTTAATAGTATAATTAAGACTATGACTGTATATTTTAAATCACCTCCTGACAGTCAGGTCCACAAACGGACCATCGGCACTTCCGGCACTTATCCTTGGCCGAGACCCCGATGTCCCGACAACAGCTCATGCAGAGGGGCAGGATATCCGAGGTTCCATATGGGGACAGCATCAGAGCCTTCTCCAAGCATATCAGTTCCCCCGTTTCAATCTGCCTCGAAGCCACGACATAATTACCGTAAATCGAGTTCCGCTTCACAATCGCTGGTCCGGGGAACGTGACCCCCTCGACCTCTTCATCCTCCCCTTGACCTCTGACCTCTTTTTCGGCAGAGGAAGCCCGATAGGCCTTGACATTGTCACAGGTCAGGCAGCCCGGAGTGAAGGGTTCCTCCTTACAGAGGACACAGACTGGGACAACTACTGACCCTGAACTTTCTGGGTTAACCATTTTAAAGGGGGTTGTTTTAGCAGGTTTTAAACCTTAATTCTATAGAGGAAACCGTTTTAAAATCCTAAAATTACTATTTTTAGAAGGTTTTAGAAGGATTTAAATACAAAAAATATATAGATTTCGAGTGACCAGCACTCGCAAAAATATTCGGAGATCTGTTGGCTATTAACACCTCCGTGTCTGGCACGTTCACCTCGTCTGCCTCGTGGCTTCTGGTTTCCGTCTGTTCCCTATTGCCTGGTGTCTGATAATGTGACTACATATAGGAGTACAGGATCATATTCTATTCTATCCAACCCTTTACTTACATGTTACGCAATCCTGAGAGGCTGTTTAAATCTGTGATAAAAAAACCGATATGAGCTGTCATTCAATATGTAAGAAGCATGAACTATTTCCTATTCGATGATGATGGAATGATGAATGATATCACAATGTCATCATCAGATGGTAAAAAGGGTTTCATTCAAGTCTATGCCGACTTGGAAATGGGATGAGTTGGCCGAGGTCGGCTCATCATGATCATTCATTCTTATTCTGACCATTGGCCTGCACACACCTGTCAATACTACCTGCTCCATTTCTTAAATAAATAGGTCTGACTTATATCTTATTTGCCCTTAAAACTACATACTCACTTACTCAATACTAAAATGCCTCCTAAAGTCAGGAAAGCAAACCTCTCTCAACTCTCTCTATCACAACCATTACAATCTACAGTGAATAATAATTCAATTAGTGATACCAATAAGCGTGCTAGCGATTTCGACAATGAAAATAAACGCAGATGTTCTGATTCAAATAACCAATTATCACCTATACCAATACCAAGTGACCCAAGATCAGTGATCAGTAACGACATACTATCTGACAAGTTCTTAACCACTTTAGCTTCCATAGAAAGAGGGATTACAAGTATCAATAAGAAATTAGCTAAAGCAGAAGAAGAGCAAACTGCTCAACAAAAATCAATTAAAGAAATTCACGCCATTGTCTCAAGACAACAGAATGACATATCAAGAATCCAAGATGCAATAAAAGATATTCAATCCAAAGCTGAAACTACAGATGAGCTCGTCCAAGATACTGTTATACCAAAACTTCAAAGTGTAGTAGTTTCTCATTCAGAATTAACAAATAATCTTGAATTAGCACAAAAAGAAATGCTAAAAATCAATCTACTGTTCAGTGGCATTCCCGACTTCAAAGATGAATCAAACTCTCAATTACTATCCCAAATTTGTGACATACTGAAGAGTGTAAATGGATACGATATGGACGTTGACACATTTCACAGAGTTGGAAATTTCCGTGAAGCACATAACAGACCAGTTAGAATCCGATTCTTAAAAATGTCCGATAGAAATCTCACCTGGAACAACAGAATGACCACCAAACCTCCAATCTATATCAATGAAGACCTACCAGCTAGTCTCAGACGGGACTATGCTCATATTCGCATAAAAACACGTGAATTAAAACAAAATAATCTAATACCTGTAATCAACTGGAAAGAGAAGACCATAAAAGCAGGCAACCAAGCTTTTCGAATAAATGATGGCAAATTGGAAATACAATCAAACTCAAATACTACCCCAACAAATCATGTCATTAACTGTCAACAAGAAATGTTTCTACAGTACCCTAAGCAATTACACCGACTCAATCTTCCAATTTTATCATCCACCTCATAATTCTGAGGAATCCAAATACCATCAAATCTCATCATGTTCTCAACCCACTCATATCTGACCACTCGCTGAATCATGAATCAACTTGGAGGAATCCAGAATTGATGCTTCTAACATCGGTTTGACACCAAATGAACTCGACCAATTTTTTTTTTTTTGTCAATATCTCTACCTCAAACTTGACTTCATCAAAACCCATTCCTACCAAACCAACTACAGTCGACCCTTCAGGAATTAGACCTTTTAAATTCTGACCATTAACCAACGATGACATTGCTAAACCTTGGAAAAGGACAAAAATCCACGCAACCCTCAAGCTCAACCCACCTATCTACATTCAACTACCTACTTGAAAACCAATCTACGGAAATTATCAATTCAAATCCTATACTATATCAATCCTGTTTTGACAACATTCTAAATGAACTATGTAATTAAAAACAATAATCATAAAAGCAATCCTTACATAAATATTCTAAGTTTTTAGATAATAATATAATATGACACAAACTGTAAATCTTCTACTTTTAACATTACATTTAACTGACTTCTCCCATTGTGAATATATTGTATCCAATAATTCCTTGTGATGTAACGACCACTAAGTACACGTACTGTGGGTATCACATTGTAATAATAAATAAAATAAAATAAAATCATATAGTTATGAATGAGAGTTTTGGCGATGAAATTGGCAAGAATTTTACTGATATTTAAATTGTAAATGGAAGAGACATTTATAAATATTATTATGTATTATGCACAATCACCGATGAGAAGAAATCAACCTCGTCTCTGTTCAGTTCAAATAGGGCATTTACAGCTTAAATGTGGGAGACTGTCTCGATGTATGATTTTGGATATTATTATTTTTATAGTGTTTGTCTTTAGTCATTAAGTGTTCATTTAAATACAACACTAATTTCAATTAAATGCCGATGTTGACAACTCTGTTAAATTCTTAACAAAAGTAAGCAAATAAACGCTTCTTGACATTTAATGGATCACATTGTCATGAGGCATTAGTACCAATTTACCATAATTAATTGATAGTAGATTACACGAAATTATTTCTAACGAGCCGAACTTGAAATAAGGCCAACGCAACGAGGAGATAGATCTAGATTTACTCTACAAAATTACAGCTACATAAAATCCATTTCCCAGCGTTTTGATCTAAAAAAAATTATGGTTGCCAGGTATCAGTAGATTCCCAAATGTATTTTCGAAGGTAAAAAATCCATATAAAAAATCCTCTCGTTTCACTACAAGTAAAGCATGCGTTTTAAAACTATATTTTGAGGTCATATTACTGTCGATTCAAATTACCACTGATTAAAGAAGCTGTTCTGGAAATGATGTCGAGATGTTTTCCAACCATAGCTTGTTCCCTCCTCTCAATATTATTTGTAATCCTCATTTACTTACCTAATTACCTTCAAAAATAATTTCCGGGGATTCATAAAGTAAATGCTGGATTTTAGATCTACGGGATCATAGGGATAGTTTCCAACGCTCAGGAACTAACAACAACGGAAGGCCATGGGGGTTGGCCATATAATCAAAACCCAGCCCATGGGGCTCTTATTGTGATTCAGTCCTGCTATTTTGCGACGCTGACGCTCGGGATTCTCGGTTTTTGGCGAGAGGAAAGAACGTTTTATTACTGGGCTGCTGCAATCCTTCTGGGAGTTTTTGTCTCCTTGTTCGTCTTTGGGATCGTATGCTTGAGGTCGTCGCTAAAGGACATGACACCTGACATTTTTAATACGTTAAAGAAAAGTAAATCAGACCCGAAGGAGTTTGATTGGTTCTTCATGTTGCAGTATGAGGTAAAACCGAAACTTATCGAAACTTATCGATATGCAGATACCAGCTCAGTTGTACTGAAAATTGAAATTGTCCAAAACTACAGCATAAATGCTGTGGCGTGTCTTCCTTCAACGACTGGAGTGTTTTAAAAACAGGGTTAGACAACACGAGCGTTCCCCAAACATGTTGTTCCAGAGATCAGACTGTTCTCCGGAATCTGGACTGCGGCTTGAACATTCTATCCCCAAGTATACCGTTCGAGGAGATCAAGAAGATGATTTACATCGAAGTAGGAACACTATACTACAATGATTTAACATCAACTTGTTACAAAATGTAAACGGCTATACGTTTCTATACCGTTTCAGCCTTGTGGTCCAAAACTGTCGCAAATCATACAGTCCAAGACCATGTACCTCGGCATGGAAATGATGATCGCGTCTTTTGCGACCATTGCGACAGCGACGTTCCTCTACTGCGGGGCCACGGAGTTATTTTGCTTAGGAAATAACGGAGATGACAGTCAAGCAGGGATTCCGAAGTCGTCTGGCTCAGCGCTCAGTGTCGCTGCGGAATATGGACAGGATTCGGAGGTTGACTCCGAATACAGCAAATCAACGGTGGGGGCTTCCAGTACCCGTCGAGGCAGTATTGGCTCCAAGGGGAAGATTCGGTTTAGTACTGCTGTCAGCAAAAATTCCAACTTTGCTGGGAATCCGAATAGCCAGTTACAGAGGTTTGTAGATTTTTAAACCCTGGGAGTCCCAAAATAAGCCCTCCCGTGGGGATTTATTTTGATAAAAAAGGACTTGTATTTAAAGTATGGGGAGTTTTTTAAGACTAAAGATTGGGGATTAAAATGGCAATTTATTACGGGGTGTGACTGCAATTAAGTGTTTTCTAACATTAAATTTAAAAGAAACGAGACAGGAGCAACTATAAACGGAGCAAAGAAAACCAACGCAGCTACCAAATCCGGAACAAGTGCGATGCAACGGGCTAGGGCCCTATCAAATTCCATGAAAGGGAATAAGCAACAATTACTGCCCAATAAACTTGCAATCGACAGGAATAGTAAGGCCAGCAAACTGGCTAAAAATCCTCGCAAATGGAAAGGGACCTCCCAAATTGCGAGTAAAGCTCTTATATTTGGATCAATAAGGATGGACTCGAAGGCGAACTTCACGAATGCGAATGTCACCGTCCAAAATCGTACGTCGATGAGAATGTAATCTCTTACTTCTTGTCAAAGATTTCCCAGTTTAACTCATTCTAATTTTTACCGACAGTCGAAATGCTTTTCGAAGGGATCGACAAGAACTTCTCGACATTGAGTACCACTCCGAACCCCTCTGGCTTGACGTCCTTTCCAGCTATGCACAACAAAACCGGTACCCCCAGTGGGGTCGGCACATCGACTAAAACACCCCCAAAAGACAAGCCGGTCTTTCCAAACATTTCTCATTACTCCAGCCTCCCCCTCTTCCATTTGGTAAAATTCCCAACCGGAGAACTGGGAACTTTAGGTCAATTTAATTTGGCCCCAAATCGAAACCAGAAACAAGTCCATCGACACACGTACTTTAACACGGTCCAGCCAAGTATATTTGGAGCTCCCATTTCGACTAACATCAATAACAACAACAATGCCAATAATACACTACCGCCATTGAGTTCCCCGTCGACAAGTCATGAATATACCGAGAGCCCTGACTCCAATATCGGTGAAAACTCATCGAAATCAGACCTATCAGTTTTAACTACATCAATGAACCCAGACAACTGTGATGACACTTTGTACACGTCCCAAATGTCGACAACCGTTCGGTCCGTGACGCTTGCAACGATACAAGAAGAATCGGAGAGCTTGAGGGGCAGCCCTACGAAGATTATCTCGACGTTGCCGAGTTCAACGGAAATAGGACCCATCCAAGAGTTGACGAATGTCAACACGTTTGGTGGCAGCTTTATCAATGAGATGACAACTCTTGAAGCGCTAGACAACTCGGTAGCTGATCCCAAACTGGAAAGTAATGAAAACCTAGCCATTCGAAGCGAGTCTGACCAAATATCCGAGAAAATTGTCCCACTTGGACCAGTCGCTACGGGGGAATTCACTGTGACGGCGACATTACCTTTGGTGGTTTGTGGTAAAATTTCTGAGGAAACCGTCTCTTTCGGACCAGTTGCCACAGGGGAATTTACTCTAACATCAGCCGTAGCTGATGAAATTAGTGATCAAAGATTTGAGAAAGCGGTTCCACTTGGACCAGTTGCAACTGAGGAGTTTATTGTGAGCCCAATTCGACCGAAGGAGACTGTTCACGTGGGTCAATCTACAAATTCCCCACTATCCTGTGCCGAAGATATAACAATCACCTTAGAGGAAGATGCCGTTGTCGTAATTGATTCGACAAATACAGACGGGACGATTGCTACAGGAAGTGATAAGGATTTAAAATCAGATGAATTTGAAGGAACGCTAGCGATTGAGGACACGATTGCTGAGATCGGGGCTCTGGCTAAGGCAAGAGCCAGCAAGGCTCAGTTCCGATTGGGATTCGATGGAGAATGAATTTATGTCGAAATTTTGTCAATCATAAAATCATAATCGTAATAAATCATAATCATACTGAAGGAACATATATACTTTTTTTTTCTTGGATAAATATTTTCGTAATATTATGCATAACATCTGAATTCTGCAATCGACGATTTTTCAAATTATCAACCACAGTTGCATGCAATATACAACAATAGGATGGAGCCAAGACGAAGACAGTCAAAATCTCTTTCAGTTTTTGCTACAAATTATATCGATGAATAACGAGTGCTTATAATCACTAAAATAGCACTATAAGCATAAATGCTATTCTATATCATTTTAACTCCAAATAAACCTCATTTCGGTGAATACAATATTGTAAATACGGAAATAAAGCTGGCATTTGATAGGTACATTATATCAATCAAGCAATTTAATGAATTGAAACCCCCAAGGTAATGAAAAATATTCAGCTCAGGGCATGGCGAAACTCCTTCAATTCCTCCATGGAGATCTTGATATCTCTGATTTAAAACACTAAAGTAAAGTCGTTTTATCAAGCTTTTATCAGACTTTTATTAGAACACTAAAATTATATTGTAATTAGCTTGTAAATTTTTTGTATGACTCCTATAAGGTAGCCAAATGCCTTCCCATCTAGTTAGTGACGCACGGAGAGGCATATAATATAGACACCTTCTTTTAAATTTAAAGCAATTCCGAAAGCAATACAAAATTAAAATCAATTATTTTTACGTCTCAGAAAATCTACGTACCTTATCCCGAATACCAGTTTCTATTTCAAAAGCCCAGCCTTCAAATGTCTTGAACTCAAAACTAAGCATACGTAATGAAATGGTTTCGAGCCACAGCCGCTACCTTAATCGTGGTGACGTTCACGATGGCGACAATCATCGCCGGACTGATAATCGACATGTGCACCGAGCCTGGGAAGCAGAAACACATGGACTACGATCCCAATTACAATGGAACACTAGGGGTCTATATCGTCATCGTTGTAATTCAATTCATGCTCATCCCGACTCTCCTCTACGGCCTTTTCATCGCTTTCAAAAACTGGAAGAATAACTATCAACTTGACCACATTGCCCGCCGTCGGTACATCACGGTAATTAATACCTTTCCCGTCAAATTCCTATGAATTTTGAATGAAAATGACCTTCGTAAAACCGTTTAACCTAGTGGATGTCAGTTATGGTTCTGCTCTGCCTGATCAATGTCAGTGTGGCCGTCTTTGCCATCGTCCGAGGGAAGGAACCTCAGAAGGAAATGGCTAACTTGTATGACGTTTTCGCCCAGACGAACAAAGATACGACTTTTGTCAAGGCTTTTGAAAAGTATCAAAAGGATGTAAGGTCTTTAGCTTTAATTGCCCGTTTCGCTATTAGATTTAACTGCAGGTGTCGAAGGACTTAGTAAAAAAAAATATTTATTTCAGAAAGCGTGCTGTGGGATTTACGGGCCGGATGACTGGCTAATGGTTCAACTTCGATCTTCTTTTGGAGGTCTGTACCATTTTAATGTGAGAATTTTAAATGCATTCCTGTATTACAATTTACAAACACGACAAAAAATTGCTACTAATAAATAGGCGGTGGGGGTGGAGGGGGTTTCCAAAGTTTGGACTATGGATTCCAACAAAATCCGAGTACCGGAAACTGTCACTTGACGCCTCCGATTATCCCGATGGTAATTAGCAATGTGTCAGTGGTTTAAAACTTTACGACAGTTTATCGAACTATAGTAGTTCATGAGATCCAAATTTGGAGGTGGAAAGGTGAGCTTGATAAGGCTATCTTTTTTAATAAGCAATTAAACTGTTTAGGGTTGCGGGAAAAAGATAATCGAATCCGTACATTACACCCTTTCTACATTTGCCGGAATCCTGATATTCGAAACGATTGTGGGGTACTTGCTTGCTAACAAATCTCGAAACCGTTCTTGAAAAAGCAGGGAGGGGGTATACAATTCTATATATTTCAAAAACGATAGGTTCGCCACGGTCAGTTTTGCCGGCTACTGCTTCTACTACTGGCTGGACAAGGAAGTGATCGTGATCCCGGAAGACGAAATCTCAAACATGATCATCATGGAAGGCAGAAGCAGTACTTCCGACAATGTTGCTTCGACGAACGGAATGCCACCCCAGATCTATCCACCCGGAGGGGGCATGGGGGGCTCTCGTCACTCTAATGCTCCCCATTACGGGAACTATCCGGAAGCGGAATATGGCTCGCGATCGAGGGGCGGAAGTTACATGGGAAGCTACCGCGGCTCAAGGGATTATCAGGGCTCAAATTATGGTCGAGGGTCTGGCAGCAATTATCACGGTGGCTCAACATCCCGGAGGCCAACTGGTAATCTCCCATCGCTAGGCCCCTTCAATTCTAACCCGATTATGCCGGAAATTCAGGAATCGGGAACCGGTGGTGGTGGGCCTCCTAAGGTTGACCCTGCGGGATCTACTAACGCTGGTGAAGGTGGTGGGGGTGGGGTCGGGTCCTCTAATCCGAATGCTACTGTACCTGGGGGTACTGCTAATCTGGCATTTGATTGGAGAGAGCGACGATATTCTTTGTCAAATGCCTATGACCCTAGATTTACAGCTGGAGGACCCATGAACCCATCGGGATCAATCGGCCAACAATCCCCATTTTATCATCCCTATTATCCTGGAAGTCTCCAACTCAGTTATCACGATGATCGTCCACCACCACCACAGCTTAGCTACCTGGGTGCTGCAACATATCCTCCTCGTGGAAACCCTATTCCAGGACATTCTAGAGCTGGCCCTAGTCACGTATCCCATAGTGCACAAGAGAAGGTCCACGGGGGCAAGGTTTTGGCCGAAATTCACGTGGATCATACGAAGAGTGATGATGAGGTAAATGAAGATAAGGCTCAAAAGCCTCGACATCCAACCATTGCCATTGTTCGGAATAAGAAGCCACCGAAACCGAAGATGCTATTTGCCCAAAATGCATGAGGCTCTTTAAGTTCAATCCGTGTAGAATTCTTGTAGAATTCTAATGAAAAATGCAAAAAACTGTCACCTCTATCTGTCACTGTCCATCTCCGAGCAGAATTAACTTACAAAATTTTGAATTGCGAAATTACATCTAAGTCTTGCTTACAACTAAATTATGAGCTACTAAAATTATTTAAACATCATTTAACTAATCAACTCCGAATTTCAAACCATATAAGCAGATGTGACGAATACTCTGAATGTGGATCAATAATTCAACTAACAAGATACACCTAGTATTCAAGGTCATGTCATACTGTAATGTTTTCGATTCGTACGATACCAACAGGTTTATTAACTTCATATTTATATACAAGATTACAGACAGATCACAACTACAATGGACTAAATCCCAGCTTAGCCAGTTTACTCCCTTGCCTGAGGATTTTTAAAAATAACTTCAGTATTTTCCGGATCGTACCTCGTACCTCTCGACCTATTTGAATAAGCAGAGGACTGGCTATTATGACTCGATTGTTCCCGTCTTTGTACCTCTTCATCTCCAGGCCTTCGTTCCCTATTATTCCTTGTCATCGTCCCTGTCAAATTATTACCGGCGTAACCCAAGTTGCCAAAAGCGTCGTGAAGGGCAAAGGCCCTTTCCTGATCCCTCAGCTTATTCAGGGTATCTTGATACGGCTGCTTTTGAGACTGACTTCGAGGATGGGAATGTCGGTGGGTGTGGTTCGTCCTGTTCGGTTCCGAGTCTGGATTTTTATTTCTACTTTTGCCCCTATTATTCGAATTGGAATCGTCACCTTGTCTCGAACTGGGTCCTTGTTGACGAGAGGAAGGACTTCGATTTTTCTGCTGACCCTGGGGTAAATCTTGAGTTTCGGCACGACGATCGTTTACTTGCTTCGATTTCTTTGATGGTGAAGGATCAGCTCGAATAAATTCCTGCTGCGGCTGTGGTCGACCTTTATCGCTTCTGGGATTGGAGGACCTCCCATTTTTATGGGGGGACTCGTCCTGAAAGCCATTCGATCGTCTGTAATTCGGCTGCTGACGGTATCGTATCCCTTGGCGTTGTGGCTCTTGGCTGCTTTGAGTGACCTCTCCTTGTCTTTTAGATTGACGAGATTGTTTCTGCGAAACTGGCGAAGAATAAGCTGGTCCTTGCCCATGGGGATATCCTATCATTTGCTGTTGGTGGCCCATAATGGACTGGGGGTGTCCAATCATCGGGAGTTGTTGCCCCATCATAGGATGAGGATAGCCCCCATAACCCATGGAGTATCCCACATGGGCCTGTTCCCTGGGGTTTGCAGGATTGCTTAGAATGTGTTGTACCATTTGCGGAATATCCGTCGCCAAATAGACGTTCCTTGGGGCTCTGTAAGTAAATGACCCCCGATACTGGCTTGCATTGGGTACCGAACTACGCGTCGATCCGTAATACATTGAATTGGCATCATAAAGGCCTGCTTTGGACTGTAGTTCATCGGGAGGGGGTTCTGGAAGGCCTGGCATTGGTGGTGGTGCCGGGGGATTAACTATTTGCATTTTACCGGTTTTAGAGTGTTTATTTGTCGACAATTTAATTTAATAGGCTGACTAATTGTAATTCGTTACCCATTCCGGGGGAAGCAGCAGGATTCCCAGTAGGATCAGTCGGGGCTGGGGCGACATCGGTCCCGTATGTCGGATCTGCTGACAGAACTGCGGGTGGAAATGGATACGAGCCAAATGGATGTGATCCGTTCGGTGGAAAACCCGCAGATCCTCCAAAACTCCCGTGAAAATTTGACCCAGGAATGAACCCCGATAGCTGGGGGTATTGCGAGGCTGGAGGGCCCAGGTAAGGAGCTTCCGATCCTGCCACGAGATAACCCCCACCCCCTAAATATGCGCCAGGACCTGGGAAAAACCCCGGACCACCTTGAACGGATGCGGCCGAAGTGTCAGTGCTACTGCTATCCGCTTCCATAATGATAAGGTTCGACACTTCGTCTTCCGGGATCACGATCACTTCCTTGTCCAGCCAGTAGTAGAAGCAGTATCCGACGAAGGTTGCGGCGGTTATACCTACTAGTGTCTTCAGGATCATCATTGCCGCAACGACGTAGAGGAGGTAGTGGATCTCCTCCATCATTTTGAGGCCACAGCCCTATTCCAATTTCAAAATTCAGACATTTCTGGCTTTAATTTTGATATAATAAAATAAGATTTGCAATTGATAAGACGAAGGACCAGCCCCTGATCATTGCAATTCAAAAACAACATGGACATAAATTATCCTAAAATTATTTTGCATAAGATAGGTCATAATTTAAATATGTAATTCTTGGATGAAACAGATTGATAGTAATTATGGTATTTCTTTCTAATTTTTGTAGACAGAAATTCCCATGATATTTATGGCAACTGCAATTACGATTGTAGACACGGTTTGTCATGCTTGTTTCAACATTTACATGCTTCATATGTTCATGAATTATTCGACACCGACTTCGATTTTGATATTGATGGTCAAGTCGTGTAGGTGTAGTTAATAGTTAACGTCCGAAACATTAATTACCATTGGAATAGTCGGAGGTGTCAAGTGACATTGACCAGTGCTAGGATTTTGCCGAAACCCGTAATCCATACTCTGGAAACTGCTTGCACCGGGTGCACCACCAGCCCCTATGAAATTATTTAATCACAGTTAATTTAGACTCTTAACTATCATCAGCTAGTAGTACCATTTCAAGTTCATTACCTCCCATTCCAGCTCGGAGGGTTACCATCATCCAATCATCCGGTCCGTAAATCCCACAACAACTGTTCTAAAAGAATTAAATAATTAAAGAAACCTATATATTTACCTGGTGAAGTCTGTTTAAAACACCTCTAAAAGGGGTATGGGGCAGTTGTTTCGAGGTAAAGTAGTCGGGAGGGGGGGGGGACTTAATTAGTTAATCAAACGCACAAACCTCACGTTGATATCTTTCGAAGTGCGCCACAAGCCGGGTGTCCTGATTGTACTTCGTGAATATTTGATAGAGATAGGCCAGTTCCCCTTGCGGTTCCTTGTCTTTCACAATCAGGTAAATTGCAAAGGCTAGTTCTACAAGGCACAGGATGCACCACGTTGATAACCACTGTAATTATTAACCAATTTAAATGTCATTTAACTTTAAAACTTTGTGTCGTACTTATGTTTATGGAGAGAAGCCCACGGGGCTTATGGAAAGTAGACCTACAAAAGCAGTAGGCTCATTTGAAAAATAGTGCCCCACCCCAAAATAGATCCCCCTCAGAATTCTAAATGATTTTAACCGCAATTTAACGCGAACAATGAATGTGGGTCCTTATTATAGGATTATATTAAGTTTATTTTTAGTATTTATTAGTAAAAATCTAAAATTGGGATGAAATTGTCATAATTATAAAATTAAAATAATTATTCTATACCTTTCACAATGATTGAAACTAAGTTTCCTTACCAGGTCTTTCTGACAGATTAAAAATACACTTTTAAGTGGCCTAAATAGAACCCCGTTCATTTTAAGCGTTTAAAAAAATAACTCTGGGGAATTTATTAGAGAAATATCTTATGCCCACAGGCTAAAATTACTATCCAATATCAATATCAATGCTGAATTCACTTTTCGAAGCTAATTTATTCAGCTACCTTTGGCCAATAATAATTAATATTTTAAGCAACTTCCAATGACTTCATACCGAGATGAGCTGATGTCTGAGCTTGTGGTCCATTTGATTGTTATTTCTCCAAATGTTATAGGCCAAAATGCAGCACCAGACGCCCAAACCAAGGATCGTCAATTGAATGACAATGTTCAAGAGGTAAAGGCCCAAGTTCCCATTGTAAAAGGGGTCCGACTCGATGGACTTTGTGTGAGAGGAGTTGGTGCACCGGTTGATGATCCCAGCCGTGATCCCGAGTGCAAATACCATTGTTAATATAACAAGGGACATGGCCGTTTTTCGGAACCATTTCATGACGTTACTAATACTACTACTACTAATCTAGAATTTAATTGAATCATTTGATCAGAAATAATTTAGCACATTTTTAGACGTATTTTTATAGACTAAAAAAAGGGATCTATTTTAGGTCCGTGCATTGGTTCTTTCATGATTTCCATGACTCCTTTACTGATGACAAGTACTTGTTCCCGTCGCCCTTGACAAGGACCCCTTTGGAGTCTTAAGCCCGTTTTATACTTTCACATGCCGTTCACTTGCCGTTCCCATGCCATTCACACTACTTTCCCTGTCCTCATATATGCTTTCTTTTTCAAACGAGGAGTTTACTTGACCGTTCACTTACCGTTCACTTTTCACATAAGAAAGTAGATATGCTAGACAGTAGACTTTCCTCAAGTAAAAAAGAATTGAGTGATAGCGTTTCGACGATCTTTGTAATATTGGCTAAATTGGCTTACAATTAATAATCAACGTCCGTCCACGTTGTTTAAACTTCATGAGATCAAAATCTTGATATATCTTAATATATATAGGGGAGAAGATCTAAACATCTCATCAAATGCGAACTCCTTAAAATAGTTTATAACGCGGAAGACGGTAATCATACATTTTTACCCAGTTTTTTTGGGATTGAGTAAGAAACACCGTAATAAAAAATGAAATACACAAAGTATTAAGAAAAAATTAAAGCAACGAAGATGCATAAAAATAAATGAATAATAATTATTCATTTATTTTCGAATTTTTAATTCGATTTTTAATCGAACAATAATTATTATTGTTCGATTGAATTCTTAAGGATTTTTGAGAATTCGGGATGAAAAATGGAAAGTGGACGGAAAAATGGGTGAGCTATGATCGAAGCGTAGTAGCTTTTTAGATTTTTGCATTTTATCAAAAGAAAGGACAAACAAATGAGCATGAATGCATGCTGTAATAATTAGTATCAATTTGAAAATCAGCCATTCATGATTCGGAGAAGCCCCCTGATTGTTTTGTTTCAGGAGATGATCATGGGTGTGGCAAGATAAAATATCTGAATAATATCGGTACTTTTCCCCCCGGCCATTGTTTAGCTTTCTTCTCCTAATTGACATGATTGGAATGAATTGTAACATTTGTAACCAAATTTAAGGAGATTTACTTTCAATAATCAGTTGAATATCAAATTCGGCTTGGTTCCTATCCTTTATTTTCGTATACCAAATAATAATGACGAGGGAGCATCAGACGGATGCGATTTATCTTTAAATTTTAATAAAAACTGGAGTTCATATCACTTCATCATCAAAATTTACTTGTGGGTTCTCACAATCAATATTCATAATAAGATGTAGCGTCAGAATGGCCCGTTTTACAAAAATCAATCCCCTCCCCTCTCCCCTACAGCTCCCCGATGGGAAGTAAAATTCTCAAGCGTATGCACAAAACACTAATTCCTATTTCAACTAGATGTGGTATAAATGAGATTAAAATTGTGTTAAACAATCCTTATCAAGAATATTAAGCATCATATTCTATTATATTCTATTGATTTAGGAACGGGGAAGTAAAATAAAGTACTTGCCCGTTAAACTTGTGTGAAAAGTGAAAAGTGAACGGTAAAGTCGTGTGAAAAGAAAGTATATATGGTTTTCTGGAGGAATTTAGATTACTTGAGTAATTCCATGAGAACGGACAAGGAAAGCAAGAAGAAAGTATATAACGGGGAAATCGCGTAGGTAACGGCATGTGAACGGTAAAGTCGTGTGAAAAGTGAAAGTATAAAACGGGCTTTAGAGTATATAATAAAACTAGAGAGGACAATCCCATATAAAACTGCCGTTTTTCTTGTGATTATGATTTTTTTAGTAAGGGGTCCGGGGCACCTTAGAAACAAAAAAAGTTCATATTTCAAGGCCAAAATAGTATACCTAGGGGCAAGATTGCTTGACAACAGTAGCGTTGTCAAGGCATCTTGACCTAGAGGGTAGGTGGAAATATGAAATGCCCCCTTACTTTTTTGTTTCTAAGGTGCCCCGGATCCCTTACTAAAAAAATCATAATCACAAGAAAAACGAGGATTGTCTCCTCTACAGGATTGCTTGACAACCGGCGTCTCTGGGGGTTGCGCGGATTTGAAGGTTTTTTTAAAAAAAATCAATTGGTGGGCAAAATCTCGATTTTGCCCACCAATCTACTATCAGTTGTAAAATTGAAAATTTATGAATGAATCTCTGATCGTTTTTATGAATGAATGGTTGCTGGAGATGGCAATTGTCTAAGTAACCATGGCACATAATAATTGGCAATATAAATCCTGAAAGTTGCAATTTTTGAAAAAACCTTCAAATCCGCGCAACCCCTTCAGACGCCGGTTGTCAAGCAATCCTGTCTCCTCTAGTTTTATTATATACTCTAAGTTTGGAGTATGATCATGATCGGTTGCAGGCTGCAAATGCTACAATTTCCAGTTATATAAATGTTTTGGTCTCATATAATAAACATTTACGTACATTATATTAAATGTATTAAAAAATTGAAACGCCAATATAAATATATTCATTAAATCTGTTGATAGAATCCTCGAACGAGGGCTTGAAAAATAACACAAAAATTGACTGTTTTTACAATTTTAGTTTTCATAATAATTAATATAAATCCATATATGAATGACCTTAAAATATATCATATTCTCGATATGCATTCACGAACAGGAACTGGTTTATGAAAAGTAGATTAAACAAAGAAATTTAATGAAAATTAGTGTAAAAGGACGAAAGTGACAAATGCAAACTCTATTTTTTATTGCTTCTGGCTGTTATCAAAGTGTATCATTTTTAATTTATTGAATAAATGACATGCCATAAGAAGGCTGGCACTTCTTTCAGTTCTTTCGCACGTTTCTAAGCAGTCGAATTTCTATGCAATCCCATGACTGAAGTAGACCATAGCCCGGACGATGGACCAGAGCCTGGACGGGTAGCCTTCACTGACAGGGAGGGTTTGAGGATAGCAGACTGGGAAAAGGAGATAGGAAAGGCCCCCGACGACTGCCACCGATCCGCAAATGAGCAACGATTTCCCCAACTTCCGGTCGGCATCCTTGACATTCGAATCATGCTTCTGAAGATTCTCCAGGGTTTCCGATTCAGATGGTTGTGAATTGGACACCGAACCACGCTTCCATTCCGAGAACTCCAACCGTATCTTCGGTGGTTGTTGTGACCCTTGGACCACCTCTTCGGGCAACCTGCCCAGTTTTGGTGTCGAAGTGACCTCAGACGGCCCCACCACCACTCCAGGTTTCCTAAAGTTCAACTTGTAGGAATAAACGGGAACATTTTCCAGCAGATCTTGTTCCTCGGAGGATTTAAGGTTGTTTCTGGGAACCTTCTCAATAGCTTCGGATAATGGGAGAAAATAAGGGGTCTCTTTGACCGACAAGTCTCTTACTTTGTCCATCGTGATGGAGAGCTTCCGACTCATATTATATTATTATCATTATTATAGGAATATAAGTATTATTATCATAGGAGAAGAGATCGTTGTATCGAAAAGAAAGGTTTTGTTAGAAAAAAACCGCTTTTGATCTGCAATAAGACGTAAGACAAGGTACGTGAATTGAGTTCGTAATGAGGTAGCGTCACTGGGCAACATTTCGAAAATATCGTTTCTTTTTCAAAAACGAAAAACCTAAAGTCATGGTAACCTTTCCTCTTGCTACTTCAACATTTTATATGCGATTAGCTCATAAAATCCAGTTATGAAATCGTTCAGTAATCGGATATGGGAATCGATGAAATTCTAATGACTAATAATGAAGGGTTGAAATATCCTGCTGTAAATTCTAAAAGAACAGATCATTTGTATTTTTGGAAATCAAGGCAGAAGTCTGAAGGCAGATGCAGATGAATGTTTTGCCAATTTCTGTCTCCCAAATTGGGGCAAATGATAGTACATTTTTGAATGACAAATGATAATTGCCATGGAGCGTATTGGCAAATTTTTTTGTCTTGGGGGTCTGTCCCCCAAGGATATTTTTTAAATTATTTTTCGAAATGTTGCCCAGTGACGCTACCTCACAAGGTACGTGAATTGAGATCGTAGAGAGGTAGCGTCACTGGGCAACATTTCGAAAATTAATTAAAAAATTATCGTTGGCGGCACTGCCGCCAAGGAAAAAATTTCCAATCTCATCCATGGCAATTATAAACAAAAAGTGTAAAATCATTGACATAAAATCTGCAGTTGGAATTGTCAAAGTACTTATCTGTCTTTGATTTCCCATATAAAATATGAATGACTAGGCGAACGAGCCAGCCCGTCGTCCAATTTTTCAGCTTACAGGAGGACATTGTTACAAAATGAATGTAAAACTAATGAGTTATGGCTCGTAAGTCGTAACGCTTATTGTAGTTGTCAAATTGTTAAGTTCTAGTCTAGTCTATATATTGAATGAACACCAAATAGGTAGATTTTATAGAATAGGATACTATTTATAAAGTAAATAAAGTTTATTCATACTATTCGTACATGATAAGCATATCGGCAATACTTCATCGATGAGATTTACTCGTTTCGGAAGATAGTCGCTTTCATAACTGTATTTTTACAAGTTAGATCACCTATCAAATGATGAAGTAGCAGGAGCAAAAGTTGCCATGACTTTACATTTTTAACTTTTGAAAAAGTGACGATATTTTCGAAATGTTGCTCAGTGACGCTACCTCTCTACGATCTCAATTCACGTACCTTGGCTACCTCATTACGAACTCAATTCACGTACCTTGGACGTAAGAAACCAAAGGGCTAAAACCAAGGGCCCTTGACAACGTTGGTTTCAGGCCTGATAACCGCCATTTTCATGCGAATTTCATGATAATTCCTTTCATGTTCAAGCTCATTTCATGCCAACTGCTTGACATTTCATGTCAACTGTTCAAATTGGTTTCAAGCCGATGTTTTATCAAACCCCTTTCACTTGGCCTAACCTGTTGGAGTCACAGTTATCGAGCAATCTTGGACTAAAACAGACTTGATTTTGTGCTCAAATTCTAAGCTAATTTGCTATACCTACCGGGCAAGAAGCTCTGAATAAGGATGGAACCGACTGCAACTCTTCTTGGCCTTCCCCAAGAGGTCCGAAATCCAATCAAAGAATAAATATAAACTATTAACATCTTATTAACAAACTGTTCTCCAATCAATAGCTCCGGCCATCACTCCTAAGCTTACTCGAACCCAAAGATCGGCTGTCCCTGAGGCTGACTTGCACCCGAATATGCTGCGAAATCGACGAGTACATCGGACCAACGGACGTTGTTTACCTTCATGACCAAAAATCCGAAGAAGCCCTCCAATTTTATGGCGAAACATATTTCCCAGGCATCGAGATCTCACGACCTTTTCTGTTTGACGGAAGTCGTGACCTCCTGTACCAGCCCCACCGGCTCAAATCCATATCCCTCAAGCACCAGACCGGGATCATGCACTCCCAATTCCTAGTCCAACTCCTTGAACAGGCCAAAGGATTGACGGAGCTAAAACTTGAAGGTCTCATCCATGGCGGTCTAATTCCAAGGGAAGGTGGGATCATGACCTTCCCCCGCATGAAGACCCTTTACCTCCAACTATCCAATGAAGTCTACCGCATGATTCCTGACGACCCAACCGGATTTCGCCTGCTGGGAATTCCACTCCTAGAAAATCCCATAGCCGATGAACGTCACTTAAGGGCCTTGGAAAGCTGGTGGGAGAGCCAGGTCGCCCTAATTTCCAGAATCACAGCCCCCACTTGCCAAAACTTGGTCCTGAAACTAACGACAGGAATGAATGAGTCCAATGAAACGTATGACCAGTTGGAAATCATTGCCGCAGCTTTCGACTCCCTCCGTCGACATCCATCTTGCCGACGTTTACGGTTTCACACGGCCGTTCTTGAATTGGACTGGATTACTCGGCATCATCGGCTACTGCCCCTTCAGGACCACTCTTTCCATTACAAGAGAATGAAGGCCTTAAGGCCTGACGAGGATGTCCAAGCTCCGGCTCACGCCCCCATCCCGAGATTGGAAAGTCTTAAGGAACTTGTCCTGGATTTCACTGACTTTCGTCCGAACCATCTTGTCCAGGATAGACTCTATGATTTCTTGTCAACCCTCACTGGTCTCGTGAAACTGACTCACTTTACCGATACAACACGTCCGCCGAAGTGGGACACCCTCTTCCAAGCCATTCTGAGGAACGGAGAAACACTCAAGGAACTCGTCATTTCCGTTCATTGCAGGCGAGCGGAACTAGGAATGCCGTTGGTGCCGTTGGAAGTATTTACTACATGTCCCAACCTGACGTCTCTGTCCTTATTTGCGGTAGAACTTGTGGAAGGAGCAAGGTATCCCATGACTATGACCTTATTGGAAGGGGTCACTGCGAAAAAGCTCCAAATTCTGGTTCTCAACGGATGGTTCATCGGACAGGGTGACTTGCGCTTATTTCTTCAACTGACGAATCTGAAGTACATGTCCTTGAGCGGAGTTTCGTCAGATGCCGAGCTGGTGGATTTGGTTAATGTCTTGCAGATGAGGTCACTGGAGGGGCTCATTCTTCCCCTTGAACTTCTTGATGAGTTTGACGAAGAGGGTAAGGGAATGCAGAAAGGCTTAGAGCCCTTCATATCGAATGAAGACTATGTCATCTCGGACCCTATCACCCCGGTCTGGACACTACTTGAGAATGGAAGCGTCAGTTTCGCTCAAGTCCCTTCGCAGGGTCTTGGCAAGCATTTATTTTAATGAAACTCTATTGTATTCTCATAGATCTGTCTCTTAACACAAAATAAACTTAAAGACCATGTACCTGTACAGTACCACTGAACTGTGAGTCTAATTAATTTGATTTTTCAGAGATTTACAATAAGTCCTGGGTTGTATTGTGGTTTCATTTTTCATCTTTATTGAAGAGTAGTAAAGAGTAGAGAGAAATAAGTTAATCATGAAAACTGTAGAGCTTTATGTATTTGGGGAACTTTACTTGGAACCTTAAATTCATTCACATTGCATCATGGTTGGTGGCATATGGATTCCAATTCCAAGACTCGTAAATAAAAAATGAACAAAAATTAGCCCTTTCCCGATTCTAGTTGGCAAGATCAAGAATGGCATGATGATCTCATATTTATATAGGGAGCAAGGGCTTACTTACTTTGTATAGAGATGAACATGTGGCAAATTCTATCACCTCAGTCAGTCAGTCTCTGAAATGTAAAAAAGCGTGGATTCCTAAAAACTTCGATAAAACACATTTTAAAAGGGTATATCATTAATATCAATACATATATAAATATTTACTTTTATCTTCGCTGAAATATCAATAAATTGTTTGTATCCTCCGAACAGTTAGGAAAACAAAGTTAGAAAACTAATGTTTTGATTTAATTTTATCATAGTTTTGAGTTTAATGCATAGATATGGATAGTGTTTAATGAAGTCAAGTCATGAACACCGGATTAAAATTCGATTTCCGAGTCCTTTTAATCATAAGCATTTTTCAGATCTGTTGTACCGGAGAAGGATTGCTTTCTAAAGACCAGTCGTGTCAAAATGATGATTATTGTTCGGGGAAGGAAAAACGGTATAAAGACCAATGAAATTAATGAAACTTAAGCCAATTCCTGTAATTTAATTGAAATTAACACTCTTAAAATAGTTGTGTCCAAATTGAAATAACTTATACTTTACAGGTATATACTTTACGAAGTTAATAGAGGGGAAGGTTTTAACCTCCGAAGGGACATTTACATCCGGATAGCTCCCCTAATTCACGCTTTAAATGAAGAGGATTCAAAGAATAGGTGGATTTTGGTAAACTATTTGTAAAAAATCAATAGTCCATTAATCGCTTAATTAACAAATCAAGCTTTAAATCTATTCATAATTAGGTTTTGCCACCCTGGGGAAGGCTACCTCATTGGAGAAACACCGACTTGTCGAAACAATTCAACTGGGATACCTTTTTCGACATCGACAACATTCGGAAATACATTCCTGTTCTCGAGCTTGAGGAATATTTAGAAGGTTTCTTAATTAATATTTGTTACAGCTTTTCCCACAAGAGAAATCTCAGCTAATTTATTAAAATACCGGTTTGTCCATCAAATTCAGAACATGGTTTCGACAACCCTATCGACATTGTCTACCAGCTACAACACTTCCCTTTTGAGGAACCCATGACGGACTGGAAGGAGGAGATTAAAACAAACGTTCCTTGTCAGGATCGCTTTGAATATAAATTGTACAGGGCCAACCGATTTTTTTTTAAATGATCATCGACCCAATTACTATTTAATTTTAATTTCTATAAACAGAGACCCAGTCATGGGACATTATACTGGATATTTCTGGAGGCAAAAGCTAGTCGCTAAAGAAGCAACGTGTATGGCTCTCAGAGGTCAAGCCTCGACATTAAAGCCATTTTTACAGAAATCTAAAGCAAAGTAAGGCAACTTCTTCCGACAAATTTCAGTATATGATGTTCATTATTGCAATAATTATCAACTCTTTTAAATTGTCATTTCTAACATCAATCAGGTCAATAATGTTCGACAGAGCGGAAGTGATATTGTGGGACCACTATGGGGGGAAAGATTGGTGGCAAGCCCGTATCAGTCTCAAATTCAACAACCGATTGAACCAAATTGCACAGCAATTTCTACAGGACTTTCACCTATCGTATGTAAAAAGTGTAGCTTTCCCAGAAACCAGTAGTACTGTTGGCAGCGCCGATTCGAAAATCGACAGGAGGCAATATCTTGCTGTCCATTTAAGACGAGGGGATTTTTTGGAAGGAAGGCAAAAAGATGTTCCATCTCTAGAAGAAGCGGCTCAACAAATTCTTCAGGCTTGTAAACAAGAATCTCTATCGGATGTGTTCTTAGCTACGGATGCAAATGCACAAGGTGCAATCTACTCTAATAAAAACAAATTTAAAAACCCAAGTACATAACTAATTAATTATGCTTAAACAAATAATGCAGATATTCAAGAACTGAAATCCAGGATCTCAAAATCGTCGGAAAAAATTAGGTTACACCAATACCACTGTCAACTACCATTACTAGACGGGGAATGTGCCATCATTGACCAAATACTGTGCTCATATTCCAACTATTTCGTTGGTACTAAAGACTCTACATTTACATCTAGAATTTTCGAAGAACGAGAAATAGCTGGGGTTGATCCTGAAAAAACATACAATCTTCTTTGCCCTAATGAGAAGTCCGATTCCAATAGAACTCCACCCATTCCAATTTCCTGTAAAAAACCAACGCAATGGAGAATCCCGAAATAATTTCTTACGAATGTTTATTAAAAGACTATTTAACTACAGGTTGTTTCTTATTGAAATCGAGAGTAACTATATTTATAAAGCGAACTAATTAACTAATAGTAGCTACTGACTAATTAAATAGGTAATAATAATATACGGCGAGAATAAACTTATTAAACTTTCTTACAAATATATAACTTAATGAACATTTTTATATCGAGAAGATATATTGGGTTTAAGTTTACTCGGTCATTGGCATTACCTTACTTAAAACGACTTTCGCAGTCACCTTAAACTATTATTATGTTATGTATGTCAACAAAAATACAGTCTCATTCAATCCGAAGTAGAATTTACACTTTTGCAGTTACCCTAACGTATTACATATTCACAGGATGATTTATCATCAGTTCTGTTTTGTAGCGCAAACCATTCAAAAATACAAATCCAACAACTTTTAGACCTGAAGTAGGTACCTACTGTGTCAAAGCAAAATGCTTATTGAGGGAAGTATAATCATATAAAAGATAAGAACAGTTATCTTACAACAAAGGATAAAACAAACTATTCATCGTCCGAATCCTGGGATTTTGATTTCTTTTTTTTCTTTTTCTTCTTCTTCTCCCCTGATTCTTCTTCTACAGGTTCTGGTTCAGCTGCGACTTCTTCTTCAGCCCCTACGGACTTTTTCTTTTTCTTCTTCTTGCCTTCAGGTTCTGCAGTTGCTGGCGAACACGGGTCAAGCTAGAAGAATTTAAGAATACAGTTTTAGTTATATTATTATTATCTTTTATCTACATGTTATTTAGCATTATTATCGGAACAAATAAAGTTAAATTAAAATTAAAATTTTTAAAACTGTATCAGTTCCGATTGAGACTAGGCTATCATTGGTAAGATGAGCTGTCACACCCAGAACTGAAATTAATTTCCTTCACTCGACAACCAAAAGAACTATAGAATAGCCAACAACTGGTGCTTTTATGGAAGGATACTCACATTAATTACATTGTGTAAATTTATAGATAACGCATCATACCTTTCTTTTCGACGGAGCGGGCTCAAAGCCCTCAGAAGGAATGACATATTCTGGTTCTTTCTTTACAGGAGAAGATTTGATAGCCAGTTTGGACACATCTTGAGCTAAGTATGAAGCAGGAGTCTTGTCGTTAGGCTTTCCATGTTTATCCAACATACCTTGTTTTATCAATTCTTTCTTGATTGTTGCCTACAATCAACCAAAACCGAACGTTATCACGTTAGCAAAATGTAACGCGTTAAGAAAAAAAATAACGCCGGCATTAAGAGATTATAAAGAAATGAAATGACATAGGTAGCTATTTATTGTTTAGGAGTGTAAAGTAACTTCGTAAGCAGCTTTGATATAGTAATCAAAAGCCCCTCTCGATTAAAAAGCCATGCTAAAAAATCAGTGCAAGTAGTAGACGATAGCTTGATTGATAATGTAGGAGAAGTATATTAACCTTAGGACCTAAACCCCATTTACGGGGATATAAATCTCTCTCCATAATAACTCTCTTCAATTTAGCCACACAGCCATGGTCACACATTGACATGGTCGATGTGGTCATCAATGCGATAGCTGTTTTGTAAACAACAAAAAATCATTTTACTGTAAATCAAAATTATAAACTTAAAATGGTAAAGACCATTATTATACTGCAGACTTAACTTACCCAATGCAACTGCTTCACCCTTTGTTGTAACAATAACAATTTCTTGATTCATCTCGATACCATCTTCGTATCTGAGAACTCCAGGCAACATAACTTTAGCTCCATAGCATATTGCGTTAACCTGTTTTCATAAATAACAATTCATTTATCTACTTGTTCCAAAATAATTAGTTTCTATAACCAATTATCAGCACCAATTGATTTCATTGCATTTAAAAAAAAATGTTTCAAATCAGATTGGGACAAATCTTCCATTAAGAAGGGAGGTGTCACACCCAGAAATGAAATTAATTTACCTTCACTGACAACCAACAGGGCTATAGTTAGCTTACAACTGGTGCTTTTAGGAAGGATGCCTTTGCAATACTTTTAAACAACTTAAGACTTCGAACTACTTACACTACTGTCTTTGACAATTATCCTTTTGTGGGAAATAAGCAAGCCTTCCAACGGTCTGATAACTCTTCTAAGGTAAGTCTCGTCTTTGTGATTATCATACAGCCATTGTGCGTCCATAACATCGTGCATTGTAACTAGCCCATCATATTCATCTTGAATACCTAGACATTTCAATTAATAATTAAGAATGGATTTTAATTTTGCCGTAAGCCTAAAATCAAAATGAATACACGTAAATAAATAAATTAATCATCAATGAGAATAAATTACCTGATCGATTTCTACGGAGTTCTAACATGACACCACCAACTCCCAAAACTAGACCAAGATGAACACAATGCGTCCTAACGTAGGTTCCAGCTTCACAGCTTACCCAATAAACACCTGTGAATTGCAACAAAAACACATTTACATATTTTTCAAATTGAAAACGTATATTTCGATGGAATTCAAAATGAATATGAAATGACTAACTTACCCATATTTCTTTCTGCGTCGAAGTCAAGAAGTTTAGATTTATAAATAGATCTAACTCGAAGTTGTCTTTTAACAGCTGAAATTAATGGAGGTCGCTGGAAAAGGGCTCCAGTTAGTTTTTCCAAACCTCGGAGAACCGCAGCTTCACCTCCTTCTAGAGCTGAATGTAATTTAAAAACTGCAATGTACTCCTTTCCTGCGCCTTGTTGCGACTTTACCAAACGCGTAGCTCTTTCGACACAGACGATTAGACAACCTAAAATTATTAGAAAAAATATGTAAATTTTTCACATTAGGTTTTCAAAAGCAGAATCTTGAAAAGCAGGAATTTTCCTCACCAGTGACTTTAGGATCCAAAGTACCCGAATGACCAGTTTTCTCAACTTTTAGAATTCGCTTAATCCAAGCTACAACTTCATGAGAACTAGGATTCGATGGCTTGTCCAAATTAATAAATCCGGACCGGACGTAGTCTTTGATTTCTCGTTGCAGAGGTGAAGACCCGAATGGAAGGGGTGTGAAATGTGTTGACTTAATATTGAGCTTATCGAAACCCTAAAATTCAGACCAATCGTTTAAAAATTAGTAATCAGTCAGGATCTAAAGATCATTTGTATTTAACAGCGTAAACGAAAAACTATAAAATGTTATTCAAACAGACCTTGAGTAACAAAGGCCATTCTGATGAATGCATCTTAGCCGGTGTGCCTGAGGATGCAAGGACGAAACTTTTATTATGCTGAACATCGGCTAGCAGTGCTCCATTTCCATTGGTGTCGTCTACAGCTTCCGAAGCTGATTTACTTCTTCGCTTCTTCTTTTTCTTTTCGATATCCATACCCATGATCTGGTCGTCTGCAAGTTGATAATTTGTAATTAGGGAATTATAATTAGAAATATATTCACACTGTAATAAAAACAGTGTGCCCTTGATTCACATTTCACATTTATCAATAGACATAAAATAAAAACTAATAATGTAGTTAATTGCATTTTTTGTTTTTGTATCAATTCCGATTGAGACGAGGCTACCATTAAAAAGGTGAGCTGTCACACCCAGAACTGAAATTACTGTACCTTCACTCGACAACCAACAGAACTATAAGAAGTCAACAACTGGTGCTTTTATGGAAGGACATGCTTAAAATTGAAAATGTTAAAATCACTCAGTGATGTATGGCAATATGGCAAATCATAAATGTGAAATGGTTTCAAAATGTGAAATGCAGTGAAGTGAATTATGAAATAGTAAATAAATTTTTACAAATTTATTTATTATCAAATCATATCAAATTTCGTTTTAACATTTGACATTTGACATTGAATTGAAGATAAAAAATTGAAAATCAAGTGCCTAGTCTAGTGAATAGGTAAAGATCAAATCACAAAATACGAAACCAAAATAAAAACTACATAAATACAAAATAAATGTGAATGTGAATGTAGTAAAAATAAAAAATAAAAAATATTTGAAATTCATTATTTTTATAGATATTCAATATCAAATATTCAATTTATTTGTTATTATCAATTATCGTGGATTTGGGATTGTAAATCACAAATTACAAATTAACTTACCATCAACTTCCATTTTGGAACTTTAATATATCGTCGAGAGGTTTAATTAATTGTTAATTATAAGTTGGGACAATTAAAAAATTAATCACTCTTGTTAAACTTGGAACAGGAACCGCATCTCCTTCCTTCTTCGTGATCTCCGTCTGAGGCTGAGGATTTTGTGAAAGCATGCTTCCAGTCGGCAGCCATGCACCAACCATGCTTTCCATTCTCCTCCACAAATTCCAACACCAACCATTTCTCACTCTTGCGTTCCATACAAACTCACATCACAACCTCTTGCACGTGCATGTGCAGCTCCAGCTCATTCAATTTACAATGAATTTACACCACTTTCTTTCTGCTAGATCTTGATTTGTGATGTTCCATCAATGGAATAAATTATTTAATTGTATGCCAACATTGCCAACATTCCAACTATAACCATTTCATTTGATCTTAACTCATCAAACCGCAAGTCCGCAAATGAATAAAATGCAATGCATTGCCCCGAATCCCGTCAATATGCTAAACGTATTAAAATCAATAAATCGAGTGTTGTACTAAATTCCATGATAAGTTCTTGTATCTTAGTATGTTAAATGGAATTATGGGATGAATTGATGAATATGAATAATTTTGACAGCTAAATTATACCGCATTTTTTAGTAATAATTCGGGACCGTGACTTGTGTGCTTGACAATTGTCACCCCTTTTGCCCCCCTACCCCCTTCACCCTTCGGCCTCTGCAATCAATTTGACTTATTTAGATTTAATTCATTTCTTTGTTCTTGGTCATTACTCATTTTATTACGACGTACGTCCAATTCAAATTCAAACTTCAAACTATAAAAACAGGAAAGCAAAGCGTTTGATGAAATTAGCTTTTTTACTAAGTCAAGCAACCAACTGTTGCACTTTGTAATTCTAAAAAATGCGAGTGGGAGAATGGTTGGAGGATGCAGGCGTGTTAATTTGTGGTGGATGTTATGGTATGGAAATACTTTCAAATAAATCGTGGAGGGAACTCCGCCTCCAGGTGCGGAGCGGGAAGCGTTACGCAACCAAATCTACCTTCATTCCCCTCATTGGCTCCTCATTCATTCACTTTCTTCTTCACAGAACGAGACTACAAAACAAACAGAAAACAGAACGAGACAACGAGAGTAAATCAACAACAGCAAATGACAAACAAGTCCGAAACTACGCATTTGTAACTTCACAAAACAAACACTCTCTGAAACTCGGAAATCGCTAATCGGTCAGAAATTATTAATAATAGTGTACGTCAAGTTAGCGCCTAGCGCCTATCAAGTTGGCGCCTAAAATACTCTAGCGCCTAAAACCGTCAACTTGGCGCCTAAATGCTCAGCGCCTACAAATCTTCAGCGCCTAAATTTTTTTCTTGAAATTTTTCAGCGCCTAAAATTTTTCATGAATTTTTTCAGCGCCTAAAAATTTTCAGCGCCTAAAATTTTTTCTTGAAATTTTTCAGCGCCTAAAATTTTTCATGAATTTTTTCAGCACCTAAAGTTTTTCATGAAATTTTTCAGCGCCTTAAATTTTTTCATAAAATTTTTCAGCGCCTAAAATTTATTTTTGAAAATTTTCAGCCCCTAAAATTTTTTGTTGAAAATTTTCAGCGCCTAAAGTTTTTCAGCGCCTAAATTTTTTTCTTGAAATTTTTCAACGCCTAAAATTTTTTCATTAAATTTTTCAGCGCCTTAAGTTTTCCATGAAATTTTTCAGTGCCTAAAAATTTTCAGCGCCTAAATTTTTTTCTTGAAATTTTTCAACGCCTAAAATTTTTTCATTAAATTTTTCAGCGCCTAAAAATTTTCAGCGCCTAAACTTTTTTCTTGAAATTTTTCAGCGCCTAAAATTTTTCCATTATATTTTTCCGCGCCTACATTTTTTTTATTAAATTTTTCAGCGCCTAAACTCTTTTCTTGAAATTTTTCAGCGCCTAAAATTGTTTAGCGCCTAAACTCTTTTCTTGAAATTATTTAGCGCCTAAAAATTTTCAGCGCCTAAAATTTTTTCTTGAAATTTTTCAGCGCCTAAAATTTTTCCATGAAATTTTTCAGCGACTAAACCTTAACTTGTATTTCAAGTTGCCCCAAGATTCAGCAACTTGTATCAAGTTGCCCCAGCTTGGGGTTTAAGTTGCCCCAAGACTCACCAACTTTTATCAAGTTGCCCCAAGACTCACCAACTCGTATCAAGTTGCCCCAGCTTGGGTTTTAAGTTGCCCCAAGACTCACCAACTCGTATCAAGTTGCCCCAGCTTGGGTTTTAAGTTGCCCCAAGACTCACCAACTTGTATCAAGTTGCCCCAAGAGTCACCAACTTGGGTTTTAAGTTGCCCCAGGAGTCACCAACTTGGGTTTCAAATTGTCCCAAGACTCACCAACTTGGGTTTCAAGTTCCCCAGGAGTCACCAACTTGGGTTTTACGTTGCCCCAGGAGTCACCAACTTGGGTTTCAAATTGTCCCAAGACTCACCAACTTGGGTTTCAAGTTGCCCCAGGAGTCACCAACTTGGGTTTTAAGTTGCCCCAAGACTCACTAATTTATATCAAGTTGCCCCAACTTGGGTTTCAAGTTGGGGTGACAAACAATTATTTTAGTCATTTTTATATGATCTAGTTCTATAACATTATTGTTTTAGTAAGTTAAATATTTCATTAGGGACTTGATTTAGGTGAAATCGAAGAATGTATAATAGTCGATTTTAACTCATTTACAGATTACCATCTATAAAAAAAGTAGACTTTTCCTTTTGTCTGGTCAATTTGATTCAAGTTGGTGAATCTTAGGGCAACTTGAAACCCAAGTTGGGGCAACTTGATACAAGTTAGTGTCTTGGACAAGTCCCCAGTACATTGTATGTCTGCAATAGTAAAAATCTGACAAAAAAAATTTTAGGCGCTAAAAATTTTAAGGCGCTGAAAAATTTCATGAAAAAATTTTAGTCGCTAAAAAATTTGAAAAAAAATAATTAGGCGCTGAAAATTTTCAAAAAAAAATTTTAGGCGCTAAAAATTTTTATGCGCTGAAAAATTTCATGAAAAAATTTTAGTCGCTAAAAAATGTTAAAGAAAAAATTTTAGGCGCTGAAAAATTTCAAAAAAACTTTAGGCGCTGAAAAATTTCACGAAAAAATTTTAGGCGCTGAAAATTTTTAGGCGCTGAAAAAATTCTTGAAAAATTTTAGGCGCTGAAAAATTTCAAGAAAAAATTTTAGGCGCTGAGCATTTAGGCGCCAAGTTGACGGTTTTAGGCGCTAAAGTATTTTAGGCGCCAACTTGATAGGCGCTAGGCGCTAACTTGACGTACACTTAATAATATAATTATTAATTTTCGTTAGACTCACTCCGCCACTCAACAAAGGACGACCAAAAATCATATATTTATTTTGCTTGTATTTTGTATTTCATATTTCATGATTTGTATGTAAATTACATGATAATGTGTGATGTGTAATAGTGTAACTGTAATATGTGTAATGCATAATGTCAAATGTTTAATGATGTATGTTGTATCTTGTATTTTTTGTCTTTGTTGATAATATTGACCCAATATTGCATTATTACACATAATTTGACTTTGCTTTTGTTTCGTTTGTAATTCGCTGTAGCGGTATAGGATTCTTATGATGTACAATGTATGAATTGGAATGAGGAGTCCTCATTGAGGACCTTACCAACAACCATCCGACAAAATCATTTACAGGTTTGAGGTTGCAGTACAGGGAATACACACACAGTGAGTGTGTGATGGGTATCCGGATAGAATGGTCGGGACAAAATGGTCAGGGACAAAATGGTCCGGACAAAATGGTCGACAGACAAAATGGTCGAGGATGAAATGGTCAGGGAAGTAATGGTCGGGATAGAATGGTCGGGTGAAATGGTCGCGGATATAATGGTCGGGATATAATGGTAGCTAAAAATGGTCGCGGACATAATGGTCTGGTGAGCAAAAAAAATATTAATATTTTTAACAGCTTTATTTAACAGTATAATAACTTTCAGCTACTCAATATAACTTTCAGTCTTTCAGTAACCGTTTCAATCTCTTGTATTTCTGCCATTTTATTAAACGCTGAATTAGAAACAAAAACAACAAATCCAAATCCGCGACAACAAAGAATAATGAAACTAGGAAGTAATACAGATTTCTTTAAAGGAACGAACAACGGATGGAAAAATAAGATACAAGTAGACCCTTATTATCTGAACTTCTGAAGGGTAGACCTAGCTGGAGTAAGGCTTTTAAAATGTTACAAATTATAAGTAGGTACTGTAGATTTGATTTGATTTGATTGATTTGATTTGTCTTTATTGAATTGTCAAAAACCGAGTCAGCATAGCTGGTCTCCCCCCGGGGACAATAATTAATCGAAGAACATAAAAATCATAGTCTTTTGTAAAAGATAAACCATGAATAAAAAGCAAGAAATGACAAAAGTAGGCCCTAAATATTTGAGTAGGTAGATTTAATTAAAATATTAGTCGTAGTCCTATTCAGCAATCTACTTATACTATACAGCAGTACAATTCTATTTTAAATAAAAATATTAGTGTAGTACCGTAAAGTATTAAGTACTGCATGCAGCGAAATAAAAACGGTCAACAGGTAAGCGATAGGGAATGACAAAATTTATGTAGATACATAGATTAATGGTTGTATTCAGCGGCCATCAGTACAGTGAAATGTGATTTTAAAAAATCAGACCATTTTATCCGCGACCATTTTTAACTACCATTATGTCCAGACCATTATATCCGCGACCATTCACTGATACCATTACGTCCCGACCATTTTGTCTCCGACCATTTTATCCCTGGGACCATTTCCTCCACGACCATTTTATCCGCGACCATTATGTCCCGACCATTTTATCCGGACCATTTTGTCACCGAATCTGTGTGATGTGTGATACAATACAAATAATACAATACAAGCAAACCTGCTTAATATGCCCCCGAAGAAGAACTCAACATAAGTCTTCTGCTGGGTCTACATTGAAATCCAAACCCAAGGCAAATGACAAGAAATCGACTAAAAACAAAGAAGATGCTGTCGCTGAGGAGGGAGGACCTCCTTCCAAGAAACTAAAGACTGTCGATGAGACCTTTGAAGGGTTTCTGAATCGAATCGGTCAACAACGTAAAAATGTAATTACAATTTACAGACACATTTATTGTGTAGTTTGATTTGAATTTGAATCAACTTAGGAAGATTTGTTTCGCTCTTACTAATTATTACCATTACACTTTTATTGTACAGGCGGGGTCATCGATAACTGATTTCAAATTCGATAAAACCCGATGTCGGAATTTGACAGAAACAGAAGATCTACCTGAGAATCACAAGGGTATTTTATATTGGATGTCAAGGGACCAGCGGGTTCAAGGTGGCCAACAAGCATTAACAAAATTCAAATTATTACTAATTTGCATGTTATATATATCCATATATATTGTCAACATATCATAAATGATAATTCATAATCATTTCATCGACTTATATCTATCTACCCAACATTGTCTGAGTCTGATCACATGTATGTATCCTTTAAATTATAGATAATTGGGCTCTTCTATACGCTCAGCGTTTAGCATTGAAGGAAAAAGTACCTCTGTTTGTCTGTTTTTGTCTTGTTCCGAAGTTCCTCCAAGCAACGCTTCGACAGTATGCATTTATGCTAAGGGGTAATGATTTCATTGATGGCATGAGGTTACGGATTATCTTTGAGTTTTTTAAGTAATCTGGCAAATATCTAACAATACTATATTTTTAGGATTAAAGCAAGTCCGGGAAGAGTTACACGATCTAAAAATTCCATTCCATTTCTTGTTCGGTGACGCTAAAAATCTGGTACCTGATTTTGTGAAGAAAAACCAAATTGGGGGTGTGGTCACGGATTTTTCGCCCTTGAGAGTTCCTATGTCGTGGACAGATGCAGTTGGCAAGAAACTAGAACATGAAAACATACCCTTGTGTCAGGTAGTCAGGGTATTCTATAACAATAACACTTGATTTGAGTCGTAAAATCATCATTGTTGTGTAATTCTGGTTATCATCATAGGTTGATGCTCATAACGTAATTCCTCTATGGGTAACATCAGAAAAGCTTGAATATGCTGCTCGAACCATTCGTACAAAAATTAACCGCAATATACCCAAGTATTTGACAGAATTTCCTCCGGTTTTGGAGCACCCACATCATACCGGTATTGATTTCTCCAAGGTACCAAATCCGTTTGGTAATTGGGAAGAGCTCATTAACTACCTGGAGGTTGATAAAAGCATCGATGAAGTTGAATGGGCAAAATCAGGAACACAGGAAGGGTTTAAAATCTTGAAGCAATTTTTGGATGTCAGAATCAAGAATTTTGATTCAAAGAGAAACGATCCAAACGAACAAGTGTTGAGTAACTTGTCACCCTGGTTCCATTTCGGACAGATCTCGGTTGCGCGAAGTATTCTCGAAGTTAAGAAATCTCCGTACAAAGAAGGTGCTGCTGCTTTTATTGAAGAGGCGGTTGTTCGACGGGAACTTTCTGACAATTTTTGTTTTTATAATAACGATAAGTACGATTCGATTACCGGAGCGTATGACTGGGCCCAGAAAACCTTGAATGACCACAAAAAAGATAAACGGAAGCCATTATACGTTCTTGAGCAATTTGAAAAAGCGAAGACATATGACGATCTTTGGAATGCGGCACAGAATCAGATGCGAATTGAGGGGAAAATGCACGGATTTCTTAGGATGTATTGGGCCAAAAAAATTCTCGAATGGTCTGAGAGCCCAGAGAAGGCTTTAGAAATTGCAATTTATCTCAATGACAAGTACAATTTAGATGGTCGAGATCCCAATGGTTATGTAGGTTAGTTACCCATGTCACATAATACAAAAAATGCATGATGGTTTTAATATTTTGTATTTTTAATTAATTTTTTTTATTTATCTATCATAGGATGTATGTGGTCGATTTGTGGAATTCATGACCAAGGTTGGCGAGAACGAGACATTTTTGGCAAAATTCGCTACATGAACTACGAAGGGTGCAAAAGGAAATTCGACGTCAACCGGTTTGAAACAAAATACAAAAGACTTGCACAAAAGCTTTAATTTATTTATTTATATCATAAACATTGTTGAACGCCTAATTTCAATACTTTGCACTAATTTGCCCTTGCAGACCTTGTGTAGATTCCTAAAGAGATATCGATTTTTTGGTGGTCAACATTTTTCGATGTTAGGCTCATTGTTGTGGGTTTCACTTTTTCGTGATATCCGTTTCAATGGTTAATATTTTTTTTATATTCAAATCTTAGAGTATAAAATAGGCAATAAATAACAAAGAAGCATCTTTTCATAAATTCGATATGAAATTTTTCATTTTCATCATCTCTTCATAGTCTTCATCTACATGGATGGCTAATTGCAACTATCGCAAAGACTTTGAAAGTATTGAAACTCAAAAAATTTAACATTCCAACAAAATGTAATGTAAAGTAAGCAAACGAAATGATTTCATTTGGTATTATATAGAGAAATACAGATTGATTAATTTATTTCAATTTCATATAAAACAAAAAGCCTTCTGCCTTATTGACTGGAGGCTTTACTATTACAGATTTATTTTGCATTCATTATAATTGGTAGTTATAAAAAGTATAATGTACAAGTTTAAAATCAGATAAGTAAAATTCAAACGATAACGCAACTCGATTAGATATGTCTTTGACTGTAGTCAGGTTCTCCTTTTCGATAAATGAAGTAATATTCTCGTATTATTAGCCCAAGTTTTATAGAAAATGTTCATGTTATGTTTTATTTTTATGTTCATCTGAATTGTTTTGTACGGGATGGTCACAGACAGTAAAGACAAAAAGGCGAGGTAGGCAGAGAGGGTGGCAGCGATGTCGATATGGAAATATCGAAGAATTTCATACAGCGAAGTCGAGGTATGTATTTTAGTATGGGCCAGACATTATATTAACATTTCCTCGGATAATATTCTGACTTTTACATAGGAAAAAATAGGCAGGCATGATGAAACCAAGACCAAGACCCCACCACTACAGCTCCGCGTTCATTCTACTGATTCTACCTTTCTATTCTATAGGATGGGGAAGGGGAATGAGGAGAGACTAAAATGGCATGAAATCCGTGATAAAATACACACTATTTCCCGTATATATGGCCTATGCTATCTGGTCTCAAAAAAGGTTCATGAAAAGGCAATATGAAGGAGTTGGTGTTGGAATAGGAAGCTGTAGTGGCATTGCAAGTCGTGGCAACCGGCAACCGCGGCGATTTCCCCTCCTCCAACTCCCCGATGTATTTTTGCATGAAAAAGGATGTGTGCGTGTGTCTGTAGCTGTCCTACTTGAAGAACTCGTCGTCATCGCCATATGATCTGATATAGAGAGGAAAGGATACTACGTGGTGTACTTGTGGTACAATAGCATAGCGCAGTCGACGAATACCCGACGACATAAGATTGGTGAGGGTTCGCCTTCGCGTTATTTTTCAGCTCTACAAAAAGCAGTTGTGGTTCTTGCTCTTGATGGGTGTATGAGTGGATTTGGGAGCTTGAGGACTCGCCCAAGAAAAAACTATTCAAAAATTGAATTAAAATTTGATACAACTTTCTCTGACGATAAAAATTCAATCGGAATTTGGCTTCGGTCGGGGGTATTTTGACAATTTGAGATTAAGGTGAGTTTGCCAATAATTTATTTTTATACGCTTAGTCATTTACCATATCATTTACATCATATTAAAATATTTTGTGTTGATTTCCTCCGACAGGAAGGAAGCGTGAAGTTTCACAATTGCGGCCACGCGGGTGCCCAGGGCCAAGAGGCCTCCCCAACGACTTCGAGAAATGGAGTATGTGAAAGAGGAAAAAGTCCACCCCCACAGTATCATTGGCAATGTGGAGGAGGAGGCTGACGATAGTTTCCAGTGGGAAGGGGCCGAGGTCATCGGTGAAGTTGTTTCCAGCCCCGGCTCATCCTCCTTCCATGACCATCTCGACGGGCATGACCAGTTGCATCAAACCAGCGCCACGCTCGACATGGACAAGAGCAATTGGGGGCCTGAGGAAATCGCAGCGTATGCCCTTCTCAGGTCAAAGAGGAAGAAGTGCATAGTTTCTGGTTGTACTTCAAGATCTATCCCGTTGGCTAGGTCGTATCATCAGTAAGTTTTACTTTTATTGCTCTTGTCAATTAAGATATTTCGTTTACGTTTTAATTACGGCTCGTCGGGTCGTTCATAAGTCACAATTGATGTTTGAACTGTTCTGTTTTTGCTTTTAATTGCATGATGATGAAAACTGATCATATAAACACCCCACTCCCCCTTACGTAGGGTGTTAATTTTATTAACGGTCCTTTGTACCCATATATGAGCGAATGCTTTGTACCAGAATTGATGAGGCAGTGCAGTGGCAGTAGCCGCGTGGGTTTCGTAATAATATGATGCCATGCCAGCCGCAGCCATGAGGCTTACCTGCAACGCAACGCTAGGGATACGTATTCAATGAATGGTCATAAGGCTATACTTTTTCTATGGCTCGGAGTGACTTTTGATACATTTTTATTTATTGAAAAACTCAAATTGAATGTTTTAATTGATTATAAATATATATGTGAGTATTCAGGCCATTTTTCAAATTCACAATTTAATATAACTTTGATTTGATTAACTTTTTAATTTTATAAAAACACTGTCTTTTGAACTATAATGTCAAATGACGCTGATCAGGCTGATCAGAAACTTGAAGAGATCTGAAATTTTTGAAACCTTCTCATTCACACGCTGTCACAAGCCTTAACTTTTTTTCTGAGCCTCATATCTAGCCACAAAGAAATAAGATTTTTTTTGATTACTTAAGATAACTCTAAAAAATAGATTTATTACTATAAAACCTGAAACTCCATCTATGAAACTTCTCTTCGGAGGGTTTAATTTATATTAAAAGTGTAGGAGTTGGTGTTGGACCATAAAATTTGCATAATCTTGTATTCTTGGTGTAAAAAAGTTAGAGTCTGAATTCTAGAAACTCTGAAATACATATATAGGTACCTTAAATACTGAAATAAGTCCCCCTTCGGAATAACTCCCGTTCTATTTTTCAATACTTCCATTTCAATCCTTTCAAAAATACTCTACTAAATGAACAGTAAGATCTTAAAGACCACATATGGACATTTGAAATTTTAACGGCTTTACTTGACATAACATAACTCCTCCTCCATATGCTACGTATTTATTGCCGTATCCTCCGTCCTAATGATGGGAAGATGAAGATTGCTTTGCATTTCTAATCGAAAGAGGTGAAAATGAGTATGACGCTACCTGTCCGTATTACCTGTACTAATTTTTTACTTACCTATATTTTTTTAATCTAATTAGATTGCCAGTCCGGAACTTAGAAGTTTGGCAGAAATGGGTAGAAGCGATTCAATGGTCTAAAAACGACCCAGATTGGCTACCCTCAACAGATCAGCCTCTAGTTTGCAGTCGTCACTTCCACCCCGTGACAGCGTTCGTCTCGTATGAAGGGTCAACTCGAAGCCGGTTGAATCACAATGCCGTCCCCTCGTTGTACATCGACCCCCCAGAGGGTACGGTTATGGATCCAAAGTTTAATGAGGAGAGGGACCCGCCTCAATTTGTTCCCTTCATGCGTTACAGCAGATCATCGAAGTCGAACAACAAGTTACTTGATGATATTGTCAATGGCGGAAGTGGCAGCAGTGGTTCTCAAACTTATACTACAAAACATCTCGTTATGCCGAAAATGAAACAATATCCGACAACTTCCGGTGGTCTCACTATCAATGTACAACCGAGTAAGTTGGCTTTCACCATTCTATAGTGTTAAAAACATAGAGAATTTAAACTGTAATTCACGTAATTCACGTTTATTTATTTGGTTTCCTATAATTCTTTTTGGTTTTTGTAGAGTTCAAGGTGGAGAGACATGAAAGTGAGCATATGGAAGTTACTCCTGAGTTTAACTTTGAAGAGCCTTCAGAATATGATGGAGAGATGGCTTATGAACAGGACGGCGATGGAGAGATCGACGATTATGACGAACAAATCAGTTACATCAATGGCTTTTCGAAATCTCGGAACTCATGGGCCTTTCACCAGGAAACTGAAATTCATGAACAGAACGACGAAGAGACGGAAGAAGATTACCCATACCATTCAACACCTCAAGTCCAATACCAAATTCCTCAAAATCGTCGTCAGCCAACGCTTGTACCGAAACCCAGAGTATCGATCTCATCAATTTTAGGAAAAATCAAAACGGAAAAACAACAAAGACCTCAGCAACCTTACTCGCCTAATTATATGCGACGAGGAGTCCCGAACCGAGCCATGCAAAATAATATGAAATTTCGTGCTGGTGGAAGCACAGGGAGTAGTACTAGTAATTCACCCTCACAATTTGTTAAGATTGAAAGATCAGAGGGAAACGTTTCTTCTACTTCCAATAACTTTCCAAGGAAGATTTTAATGAAAGTTCCACCACCCATGTCATCTGGAGGTGTCGGTGGTAGAGAAATTGCGTCTGGAACCACACAAAAGCATAAAATCGGAATGTCCAAATGTAAGCTGATCATCTCCCGTATTGAGCAAGAGTTAGAGATGCAATTACAAACTATTAAGGTTCGCGTGGCTCAGGAAATGGGAGTCCCTACTCAAGTTGTCAGTGGAGTTTGGCAAATTAAAGACAAGATTAAGAACGGAAATAATTCCACTAATTCTTAAAGACATTGTTATTTATAACTGTTGCAATTTCGAGTTATTATTTTCTATCTTCAAATACCTGGTTCAAATACCAGTCTAATTAGACTTATTAGACTAATACATTCGTAGTAAAGCTGCTTTAAAATAATAGTAAAAAATTATCAATTAAAGTTAAAAGGGGTTATTTTGTATTTCAGCATAAATCTGGATTATATACAATATAATATATGTAGGTATTTATTACTAGTTAATTGCTATTACAAATATACAGATACCTATGTACATTATACTGCACTGTAATAATGATGAATGTAGCAGATTTTTATACATCATTTTTAGATTCCTGATTTTAAGGTAATGTTTGATAAATGATATTTTATTTATTGTAAGGCCATGAATGATGAATCGTAAAAATAAAATTATTGTTTGATACGAATTGTGTGGATTTAAAGGATTCTAGGCTATCTCGTCCCGCACGTTTCGTTCCGTCCAATCTCGTCCCTGCCAATCTCGTTCCCGTCCACTTTGGTCATCGTCCCTGACTCCCTGACCAATGTCGTCCCCAAACAATTTCGTCCCCATCCAATCTCGTCCCCAATTTTTTTTAAATTTAACATCATAACAATGAATTGAGAGGTTATTGCTAATGATGTCCTCTATTTACGTTTGATGATGACCTTTTGATAAGTGACCTCCAATATTCTTTGGTGGTCGAACTCGGCTTATGTGGAGACCCAAAAAATAGTTGCATCTTAAGTACTAAAAAAAATTATTTCTCTTAATCAAAAGACCATAAAACCAGCCATCAATAAATTTCAGAAACCTTTAAAAATATCAAAAGTACTCTAAAAGTCACCATTGAAAATAGCATTCTATGATGTATAGTTTTTATCAATCATTTCATATCTCAGTAATCTCACGAATTCCTTTGTTTTCTGAAATGTTATTTCCAATAATTCATCAATTCCAATAAATGAAAATTGCTTGTGAAGTCACAAGGAGTGGATTAAGAGAAAGAATTTTTTTAGTATTTAAGGTTTTTTCTAAAAAACTTGGAAATATATTTGGGGCCTACGCAAGCAGAGTTCGAGCGTCAAAGAATATTGGAGGTCACTTATCAAAGGTCATCATCAAACGTAAATAGAGGACATCATTAGGAATTTTAACCTCCCAATTCATTTTTATGATGTAAAATTTAAAAAAAATTGGGGACGAGATTGGATGGGGTAGAAATTGGTCGGGACGAAATGGTTTGGGGACGACATTGGTCAGGGACGCGATTGGACGGGACGAGATAGCCGGACACCGATTTAAAGCTCAATTGAGATTAATGAATAATGATCAGGAATTAAGTTTGTTTCGATTACATTTTTCACATACAACCCAGGCTAAATTGCAACTATCGCAAAGACTTTGAAAGTATTGAAACTCGAAAAATTTAACATTCCAACAAAATGTAATGTAAAGTAAGCAAACGAAATGATTTCATTTGGTATAATATAGAGAAATACAGATTGATTAATTTATTTCAATTTCATATAAAACAAAAAGCCTTATTGACTGGAGACTTTACTATTACAGTATTATTTTGCATTAATTATAATTGGTAGTTATAAAAAGTATAATGTACAAGTTTAAAATCAGATAAGTAAAATTCAAACGATAACGCAACTCGATTAGATACATGTCCTTTGACTATAGTCAGGTTCTCCTTTTTCGATAAATGAAGTAATATTCTCGTATTATTAGCCCAAGTTTTATAGAAAATGTTCATGTTATGTTTTATTTTTATGTTCATCTGAATTTGTTTTGTACGGGATGGTCACAGTCAGTAACGACAAAAAGGCGAGTTAGGCAGAGAGGGTGGCAGCGATGTCGATATGGAAATATCGAAGAATTTCATACAGCGAAGTCGAGGTATGTATTTTAGTATGGGCCAGACATTATATTAACATTTCCTCGGATAATATTCTGACTTTTACATAGGAAAAATAGGCAGGCATGATGAAACCAAGACCAAGACCCACCACTACAGCTCAGCTCCGCGTTCATTCTACCTTTCTATTCTACAAGGCAGCCACAGGCCCGATATCGGGCTGAAAATTATAGATAAACGTTTAGTGGCAGCTAATTTCAAACAAAAAGTTTCAGGCGTGAGCCACAGCAATTTTTACGATTGCACTCGTTGCTCGTAGGTCAAGATACGGACACCTCTGAACGTTGCCCTACTCGTTGTTGGTTATTTAAACCAACGCCGTTGTTTAAGGGTTCCGATCTAGAACCCTTAAAACATCCATTCCTCAAGAATTCCCTTCCCCGCCACTACTGTCCTATCTAAATAAATACCATCATTGAACCCTGCCCCAGACACCCTCCTCCATCCCTATTAACATACAACACTAAACCCTTCTAATCACTAGTTGACATTTAAAAGGAGATACGTCCTCACTCCGTAAATTTGGCAATGACCAAAATTAGACCTTTTGGCCGTCTGAAGGTCAGGGTGCCAAAATTTCGAAATTCCAGCACACCCGAAAGATTTCTCGGTGAAAGAAGTTGTCAATCGATATGTCACACGATAATTTCGAAATTTCGACGACTTTGACTGTTTCAAGGTCAAGAGGTCAAAATTTCAGAATTCCAACATAGCCAATGTATTTCCCAAGGCTCAGAGGTGTGAATTGATATGTCACACGACCACTTACATACAATATTACGCTAGGTCATGTTAGCCTAGGTCACAGGTCACGGAATTTCGAAAGGTCATATAACCTAGGACACCTTTTAATTTTTTTGTGATTTTTTGGCTGTCGTCGTTTTTTGATAAGTCAACCGAGTCAAAAACGTATAGACCCATCACTTGCATACAAATGGCCGGAATTATGTATATAGATAGGACGGGAAAGGGGAGAGACTAAAATGGCATGAAAACCGTGATAAAATACACACTATTTCCCGTATATATGGCCTATGCTATCTGGTCTCAAAAAAGGTTCATGAAAAGGCAAATGTTGAACATGTTCAATAATGTTGGGCTTATGAAGGAGTTGGTGTTGGTGTTGGAATAGGAAGCTGTAGTGGCATTGCAAGTCGTGGCAACCGGCAACCGCGGCGATTTCCCCTCCTCCAACTCCCCGATGTATTTTTGCATGAAAAAGGATGTGTGCGTGTGTCTGTAGCTGTCCTACTTGAAGAACTCGTCGTCATCGCCATATGATCTGATATAGAGAGGAAAGGATACTACGTGGTGTACTTGTGGTACAATAGCATAGCGCAGTCGACGAATACCCGACGACATAAGATTGGTGAGGGTTCGCCTTCGCGTTATTTTTCAGCTCTACAAAAAGCAGTTGTGGTTCTTGGTCTTGTTGGGTGTATGAGTGGATTTGGGAGCTTGAGGACTCGCCCAAGAAAAAACTATTCAAAAATTGAATTAAAATTTGATACAACTTTCTCTGACGATAAAAATTCAATCGGAATTTGGCTTCGGTCGGGGGTATTTTGACAATTTGAGATTAAGGTGAGTTTGCCAATAATTTATTTTTATACGCTTAGTCATTTACCATATCATTTACATCATATTAAAATATTTTGTGTTGATTTCCTCCGACAGGAAGGAAGCGCGTGAAGTTTCACAATTGCGGCCACGCGGGTTCCCAGGGCCAAAAGGCCTCCCCAACGACTTCGAGAAATGGAGTATGTGAAAGAGGAAAAAGTCCACCCCCACAGTATCATTGGCAATGTGGAGGAGGAGGCTGACGACAGTTTCCAGTGGGAAGGGGCCGAGGTCATCGGGGAAGTTGTCTCCAGCCCCGGCTCATCCTCCTTCCATGACCTTCTCGACGGGCATGACCAGTTGCATCAAACCAGCGCCACGCTCGACATGGACAAGAGCAATTGGGGGCCTGAGGAAATCGCAGCGTATGCCCTTCTCAGGTCAAAGAGGAAGAAGTGCATAGTTTCTGGCTGTACTTCAAGATCTATCCCGTTGGCTAGGTCGTATCATCAGTAAGTTTAGCTTTTATTGCTCCTTTGGTCGTTAAAGATCGAAGTAATTTGGTTTACGTTTTAATTATAGCGGGTAGGGTCGTTCACAAGTCACTGTATAAAAATTATGTTTGAACTTTTCCGTTTTTGCCTTTAATTGCATGATGATGAAAACTGATCATATAAATATCCCCCCCCCCTCCTCCCTTCCTTATGGTGTTAATATGAACGGTCATTTGTACCATAATTGATGAGGCCGTAGCCATGTTGGCGTGAATTTGTGCCATGCCAGCAGCATAGCAGCCATTCGGCATGCTATGCCTGCAACGCAACGCTAGGAATACGTATTAAATGAATTGTCATTAGGCTATACTTTTTCTATGCCTAGGGGTGACTAATGATATATTTTTATTGATCCAAATTATTAACTTTATAAATAAATATGTGAGTATTCAATTCAGTCTATTTCTCAAATTCAGAATTTAATATAACTTTGATTTAATTAACTTTTTGTAAAAAAAAACTGTTTTCTGAACTATAATGTCAAATGACGCGATCCGGCCGATCAGACTCTTGAAGAGGTCTAAATTTTTAAAACCTTCTCAGTCACAAACTTTGTTTGTTTGTTTGTTTCATACTCTGAAGGCTTGCCCAACTTAATGGACCTGTTACGTCTCAGGAACTGCCACAAGTCTTCACTTTTTTTCGGAACCTCGCATATCTAGCCACAAATTTTTTTATTGATTACTTGATAACTGAGATCACTCGGAAAAATATTATATTTATTTACTATAAAACCCCATCCTTTTATGAAACTCCTCTTCGGAGAGGGTTCAATCTAGATATAAAAGTGTAGGGGCTGAACCATTCAATTTGCATAATTTTATCTTGTATTCTTGATGTCTGAAGTCTTGAAAGTCTGAAATATTATATATAGGTATCGTAAATACTGAAATAAGTCCCCCTCCGAAATAACTCCCCCTTCTATTTTTAATAAACTTCAGTTTCAATCCTTTCAAAACCCTTAAAGACCACAATGGGTGTCTGAAATTTTAACGGCTTCACTTAAGAAATAGCACCTCCTCCATATGGTTATGGTACTTGTTTATTTATTGTCGTATCCTCCTTTAAGGGAAGAAAGCTTTGCATTCTAATCGAAAGGGGTGGAAATGAGGTTACCTGCCCGTACTAAGTTTACTTATATTTTTTTAATCTAAATAGATTGCCAGTCCGGAACTTAGAAGTTTGGCAGAAATGGGTAGAAGCGATTCAATGGTCTAAAAACGACCCAGATTGGCTACCCTCCTCAACAGATCAGCCTCTAGTTTGCAGTCGTCACTTCCACCCCGTGACAGCGTTCGTCTCGTATGAAGGGTCAACTCGAAGCCGGTTGAATCACAATGCCGTCCCCTCGTTGTACATCGACCCCCCAGAGGGTACGGTTATGGATCCAAAGTTTAGTGAGGAGAGGGACCCGCCTCAATTTGTTCCCTTCATGCGTTACAGCAGATCATCGAAGTTGAACAACAAGTTACTTGATGATATTGTCAATGGCGGAAGTGGCAGCAGTGGTTCTCAAACTAATACTACAAAACATCTCGTTATGCCGAAAATTAAACAATATCAATATCCGATAACTTCCGGTGGTCTCACTATCAATGTACAACCGAGTAAGTTGGCGTTCACCAGTCTGTTAAAAACATGGAAAATTTAAACTGTAATTCACGTTTATTTATTTGGTTTCCTATAATTATTTTTGGTTTTTGTAGAGTTCAAGGTGGAGAGACGTGAAAGTGAGCATATGGAAGTTACTCCTGAGTTTAACTTTGAAGAGCCTTCAGAATATGATGGAGAGATGGCTTATGAACAGGACGGCGATGGAGAGATCGACGATTATGACGAACAAATCAGTTACATCAATGGCTTTTCGAAATCTCGGAACTCATGGGCCTTTCACCAGGAAACTGAAATTCATGAACAGAACGACGAAGAGACGGAAGAAGATTACCCATACCATTCAACACCTCAAGTCCAATACCAAATTCCTCAAAATCGTCGTCAGCCAACGCTTGTACCGAAACCCAGAGTATCGATCTCATCAATTTTAGGAAAAATCAAAACGGAAAAACAACAAAGACCTCAGCAACCTTACTCGCCTAATTATATGCGACGAGGAGTCCCGAACCGAGCCATGCAAAATATTATGAAATCTCGTGCTGGTGGAAGCACAGGGAGTAGTACTAGTAATTCACCCTCACAATTTGTTAAGATTGAAAGATCAGAGGGAAACGTTTCTTCTAATTCGAATAACTTTCCAAGAAAGATTTTAATGAAAGTTCCACCACCCATGTCATCTGGAGGTGTCGGTGGTAGAGAAATTGCGTCTGGAACCACACAAAAGCATAAAATCGGAATGTCCAAATGTAAGCTGATCATCTCCCGTATTGAGCAAGAGTTAGAGATGCAATTACAAACTATTAAGGTTCGCGTGGCTCAGGAAATGGGAGTCCCTACTCAAGTTGTCAGTGGAGTTTGGCAAATTAAAGACAAGATTAAGAACGGAAATAATTCCACTAATTCTTAAACACATTGTTATTTAGAACTGTTACGATTTCGAGTTTTTGTTTTCTATCTTCAAATACCTGGTTCAAATACCAGTCTAATTAGACTTATTAGACTAATACATACGTAGTAAAGCTGCTTTAAAATAATAGTAAAAAATATTAATTAAAGTTAAAAGGGGTTATTTTGTATTTCAGCATAAATCTGGACTATATACAATATAATATATGTAGGTATTTATTAAGTGTTGAAAACACTTTATGCGAATGACCAATCCGTCTGTCTGTCTGTCTGTCTGTCTGTCGGTGCGATAACTGGCGAACGGCTTGACCTACGGTCACCAAACTTTGTACACTTGTTCCTTGGGTCAAGAGTGAGGCTAAGTTCGAACTTGGGTCAAATCGGTCACACCCCCTGTCCCCCATAAATTAAACCCCCCAAGAAAAAACATTAAATCGGTTCAAAGGTCTTACTCATTTTAAAACTGCCGCTTAGGTAGTTTACATTATACTCTATGTCTATCATCTATACATGATAATACTCTGAAGCAACATTTCAGAGTGCCAAACCCAGACTTTTTGGGGAAATTGAGATATGGGGTTTACACGATTCCCCTGAGTAATAGAACATCTTTGACGGATACGGGACCACTCCTACTGACACCAAGGTGCAAAACCCGGGCTTTTTGGGGAAATTGAGATTTAGTTTGTTTATCGTTATATTTTCAACACTTGGTTACACCCGTTACATCGGTTTATTACTAGTTAATTGCTATTACAAATATACAGATACCTATGTACATTATACTGCACTGTAATAATGATGAGTGTAGCAGATTTTTATACATCATTTTTAGATTCCTGATTTTAAGGTAATGTTTGATAAATGATATTTTGTTTATTGTAAGGCCATGAATGATGAATCGTAAAAATAAAATTATTGTTTGATACGAATTGTGTGGATTTAAAGCTCAATTGAGATTAATGAATAGTAATCAGGAATTAAGTTTGTTTCGATTACATTTTTGCACATACAACTCAGGATTTTTTTAAATTTTATTTGATTTCATTTCTCTGATACCGATGCAGTCATAATAACGACTAACGAGTAGAGCTCTCTAAAAGAGTCCTGTCAACTATGATACGGATTAGGGGATAAATTAAGCTTTTATACTTTGAAGTTATTTTAAGTATTTATTCTTTCAATTTTTAACAGAATTCAAAATTCAATAGAAATATATAATAGATATAGAACAATTTTTGTTTTTTCCACTCCCCCCCCCCCCCCTTTGTGATAAAAACATTATAATATCCAATAACAGTTTAAAAATGAAAACCAACGATATATCCAGACATACAAATACAGCAATCAACTCCAGGAAGGATCAGCCGGTCTTTCAACTTCAGTAATAATTTGATATCATTAATTAATGGACAACAATTTTTTACCTTAGTTTCCACAAAGTTGGCACCTCTCTTCTACAATTACAAGTACAAGTGCAACTCATACTACTTCCACCAAACAAATCATTTTAAATTCAAATCATAATAAGCAAAGGAATTAACGTACTTTAAAGATCGTTAACCTTTCCTTTTTTTCTTAGAAGCTTGACTCCTGGATTTATATTTATTTAGGTTCAACTTTTAAAAAATTAAGCTAACATTAACGTTATTCTGGTATGCGAGTTTATATCAATTCCAACGTTTTTAACAATTTATAATTTATATTATAACGAATATCTTTCGTTTAGTTTTCATCTCAATGAATTATGAATAATAAACTAATAGAACGAACGCACAATTTTAAATTCGCATATAAATAAATTCCAATATCTTTCCAAGAACTTGAATTCAACGACGATCATGCCGATGTCGGGAAGAACTGCTGCTGTAATCTTTATTACTAGACCTGGGAGATCGTGACCTGGACCTGCGGTCTCGTCGTCTCTTTGGAGATCTGGACCTCGATCGTTTGTCCTTCTTTCGATGCCTCCTTTCATCTGGTGAGCGAGATCTGTTCTGCCGTCCGGAAGAAGACCCTTTGCGATCATCCCGGCTCCGGTCTCTATCTCTACTTCCTCTGCTTGGCGATTCACGTCTTCTACTCCCGTGTGAAGATGAAGATCTACTATTTTCCTCTCGTTCTTCGGATTCTGGAGCAAAATCAGCGGCATTGATAGCATTATTATTACGTGGAGTTGGATCAACGGATGTGGCATGTTGCAATGCAGCCAGTTTCCTGTCGATTTGAATCTGGATTGGTACTGGAATCCGAGGGAAGAGAGTGCTGAACCAATCCTGTCGGGTTATCAGGTGCCGAACGACATCCCCCATGGTCATAATCTGACCTCCGCCTGCTCGTGCGTCTACTTCATCAGGGTCATCTATATAGGGCTCAAACCATTCCCAGAAGTCTTGAGGAGGTTGCGAAAATCTATTGGCAAAAAGAACAAGGTCTATGATTACTTTTAGTCCTGTTTTTGAAAAGACTAATACCTTAATTTTAAACATACCTCACATATAAGAAACCGAGCCCACGAATATAGGGTGAATCCCCATGATTCAAAAGCCCATAGACTTGCTTACGGGTTAGCCGGATGGCGTAGAGCCTATAGAGAATACAAAATGCAGAAGAGATAATCCCGCCGACCCCGACGCCCCTGACCCCGCCGCACATCCCGGTTTGTCTCCTACCTCCAGCACTTCGGGATCCCTTCTCCCACGGCTCTAAATGCTTCACTTTGTAGTAGATCTCGTCAACAAGTTCGTGGTAAGTCTTGAGTTCAGACAACCGACCAGAGAAATACGGTGAGCTTTCTATGTTAGTTAAGATAAGGGGATTGAGGTTCATAGTATTTGTGTTTCCCCATGTAGGCAGGGTATTAGGCTTTTTAATCACCGTCATCATCTCCCCAGAAGGCCCTGAAACCTCTTGACCTATTTGCATGGACATGTGCGGGGTCATTCTAGTTCCTCCAGAAGAATTCATTGTTTTCCAGATGTTGCTCCACTACTACGAACTTCGCTTACTTTGCTATATTCGCGACCGCTATACACCAACCAAACTTCTTGGACCAACAATCTGCAATCAACGATTTTACAAGTATGAAGGATCCAGCAATTCCAGCAGCAGTTCCAAATTCCAGCATTCAGCTTGTGTAATCTATCTACATTATAAACCCACAAATGTTTAAAACATGAGTAACACGGTGTACACTGTAAGGAAGGTGCAATGTGTAATGCATGCGTTTAGCATTTTTAGCTGTTTACTAAAAAATCGCACATAAAATCTAAAAATCAATGAAAAATATGAAATAATAAAATACAAATACTAATAAAAAAAAATCTCGTTTCACCTTCCAACTCCACACTTCTCCTTCTCATCAATCTGGTTAAATCCAATACACGAAGGCCCCTACACAAACGCCAGACCTAAATAGATTGTAATTAATAATTAATTAATTACCGGCTTTAGCGGAGAAAACGGAAAGAGAACAGTTTTTTTCTACACTTTTTGACGTTTTTTGAAAAGTTGTATAAAGCATAATGGAAGAAGGGGATTTGAATTTCCCCGCTACACAATCTCCAAGCACAAATCCGGAGAGAAAGTTTCTACTCTATGACTTTTTCGTCTCACTTTCTCCATACTCCACACTTAAAACCCATTTCGAAATTTCAATTTAAAAAATCATATTTTATTAATTAAATATTTAAAGTATTTAAGTATTAAAATACGGCTAATTAAAAGGCTAAGCAAGATAGATATACCATTGCTAGTACACTAGTAAATGAGGAATTTAAATCCAAGTTCATGAATGTAATTTAGTTTTTTACGCGGTTTTTTCTAGAACCTAGACTAGGACTACTAGGAGTATCTCCGAAAAATACCGAAATAAGTCCCCCTGGGGAGTAGTTTAGGGGGGTTTAATTTCAGTTGCAAGAATTATTTTAGTAGTTACTGCCACTGGAACGAAAGGCTTTATGTAAACAAGACGATTACAGTTTGTGGCCAGGTCAATGTCAGAGACAAATGGAAAGACGTCGTTAACTCGAGATTTAATTAAGGCCATTAAGGGGTCAGGGACTATCCCAGCTAGTTCCCTACTGCTTGGGCTAAAATTCCCTGCAGGGTCAATTTTGACCCCACCCCTTGGGTACAATACTTGTCATATTATTGATGCCGAAACTCCCCGTTTAGACCTTTGACCTTGTTATTGTTAAATTCTTGGCCCTTGAAGGTACATTTCCCAGTTCCATGTAACATGTAAATTGCCCCAAGGTCACTGTTATGAAAGCTATTGGAGTTGACCGTATCAAATGTGAACTGTGCCACCACCTAATCATCTATTAAAAACCGAACTGTATTGAGTTCGGGCTCTAATTACTAGAAATAATGCAAAGTATTGATCCTTCAAACAGAGCGTCAATGTTCTTAATGAAAAAAATCCTACGAAATCACGCATATATCCAATTAACCAATTGCAACATGGTTGAATCATAAACCATGTCGTTTCGGCTTATGAAGGTATCGTTTACGAAATAGATAATAACAAAGAACAAAAAAAAATATTTTTACTACTGGTGACTGGAGAGAATCAATTGCGTTTCAATAGTTTAATGTAAACGAGTTATATGCAAATGCTTAATTGCCGTCTTGGTAAACTTTATAGAGAGCAAACATCGGTAGCGGATTGCCTTCAAATCTGAAACCACCTACCTCAACCTTTTTAAGCTCTTATTTTATTACAATTTAGCATAAATGGATATTAAAATGTAGATGAATAATTCATGAAAACCAGAAGCCTCAAAACCTCGTTACAAGATCCTACGAACCCACATCTGGATCCTTGATAATTATTCCCATCTTTATTATCTCGTCTCTTAAAATAATATGATTAAAATTCTGTCCGTAGTAATTATAAGGTGAAGAGCATTATTCTCGTTATGAGCAACCAGATTCGCCAAACTAAAACAACCCTAGGGTTGTTTTGGAAATGATTTGTAGGGTGAGGACTTATTTCGGGAAATCGTAAGTACATGCTTTGCGTGTCCATTATTCGTTCAGATTGAAGATTTTATGACCGTGGCCATAATTACACTTTACACTATGATTTGCGATCTAGAATCTCAACTTCTTATGTGATTGTTTTGAGCTTCCGAGTCTTGAAACAATATTGAGTGTATGAGTGATGAATAATGTATAATTAATTATTCCACAAGATTAACTCTATCATATATATATACAGGGTATCCTATGAAAAAGTTACACTTGAACACTATGTATACGCTTTAATTACAAATTATAGTCGAGGTTTTTGTTTCCGTATCTCTGCCTATAGGATCTGGACCTCTTGGGATGATAATTAGTAACTTTATGTATATTTTAAGGACTATAATATGTTTCAAGTTCAGGTGAACATTTAAAAACATTACAAGTTTTCAAAATCCCGAAGAAAATTTGGGTTTTTAAAACTATTTTACAGACCCGATATGATATCATCTCTTCTTAGGAAATATTTTGAGTACTTCAGATCGCACTTTCTCTTCTTTATATATGTGTCATTAAAATCTAGACGCTTGGTTGAAGCTTTAATACGCTTTAATACCGACATTAAAGATGAAACTGTCATTGTTCGATGGTTGTTGTTATTCATTCATTTTCGTAATATAAAACTACATAAATATTTTTTTGATTCTAAACTAAATTATTAAAAATTAAAACCCATAAATTACACCACACTAATCTATCCTTCAAATATTTTATTCTTATAATAATATTACAGATTCTTAATGCTGCCTCATACTTCTGACATAGTTGTAATGATATATTTCACAACATCCTTAAACTCCGAATCGGAAAACTCCTTATATTTTTTACTTGTTCTCACGTACAATCAGAATTTTATTTCTAACAAATTGTAGACATCATTGAACCATTTCATAAGGGTCTTGTTCAAAAACATAAAATAAAACAATAATATATAATTGTCGCAGAACGTCCCTCATTCTCTCTTAAGCGACTACAACTTTAACCGAAACCTATTCGTAAAAGTCATAGTCAATGAACAAAAATCCCCAATTTGTCCAGTCCAAAGCAAACAATACCGAAGTATTTTAGCAAATTCTGGACAGACATTCTATTCATCACCGCTCATTTAAAAAACAGTTCCAATAGCAGCCTACTATGCAATATATGCAATTTCACGGGATATTAAAAAAATTTCAAACTTTTACAATTTTACATACGTTTCTACATCTTGCATATCCCATTTAAATCTCCAGAACGAATAAATATAAACCATATAGAACATGACTTCAACGCATTATATTCTATAAGACTCTCTAGACTTGTTTTTTTGTAACTCATTTTAGAATCCCTCTGTAGAAGAGTCTTCCTTTGGTCTGGAGACTCCGTCTCTCTGGAACTTCTAGTTAATAAAAAACAAGGACGGTATAATATCTTCTAGCTTGTGTTACAACGTAATCGTAATTCATATTCATATTCCGACTAACATAGCATCAATATCGAGGATATATAGAACAGAGAATAATGCTCAGTGAAGGCGATGGGCCTTACTTTTTACTCTAACATAAATGTATAATTAATGTACAAATGCATATCCCATAAGAATAACCATAGGATAATAATCGTATCGAGTCAGCAAACTCTGCTATTATATTCCACTCTTGTACTTGTAAATGCTGTAATTCTCGGGCCGTGGTGATGTACCAGAAAATACATTAAAAAATGCTTGAAATAGTTCAACTACCAACTTTTTACTAGCAGAACAGAGACGATATAGTCTGTGTATTTTATTACGGCCTATTATAAGACTCGTTCCTCTTGTGTTATTAGTTGGAGGATTAGCAAGTTAGGATTTTAACATGTCCATTTCGTTGGGTTTTGATAACTTGCTAGGAGACTAACATGTTATATCCCTCTGCTTCATGTTCCCATCGGCTACATGTATTTTCTCTTGTACAAGGGATCGTTGATACAGACCCAGTTGAAGTTTAAGAGGAAGACAGAAAGGTGACAAGAGTACAAGGGAATGGAACGAAATTAATATACTTCCAACACAAAATGTTCGGATTTCTGAGAAAATAGAAAATCGGTTTGCAATTTTCGAAAAATTTGGGAAAAAATCCGGAACGGTTTGAAAATTTCGGGGGTTTTCTACCCACAACCTAGGACTTTGAATTAATTTGAAACTGTAAAAGACTTGTTCTTGGAGAACGTTTTTGGGAGTTAATAAAAGCAATACAAAATAGCCTGTGATTCTGACATTAATTATGAATTAACTGTTACCGTTTTTAAGATTCTGTGGTCCACGCACAAGTTTGAAGTTGTAGCAACAGCACAATTTATAAAAGGGCTATATAAGTTACGGTGCAAAACAATCGTTTTTGACAATCATCTTCAGAATTAATCTAGTATCCTTGAGAATACATTGCTATTTAATATTCTCCGACTGTTTTGCAACAGTTCGATTAAGCGCAAACCAGTTAAAGTTAATTAACAAAGATTGCTTCTTAATCGGAAATTAAATTCTCTTAAATTGAAGAATTTTAAAAAGAACGAGGATTGGGATTTGAAAACACTTAAAAAGCCAAAAGTAATAACCTTTCTAAAGCCCATTTATTGATCGGGGAAAGGAATTGAGGAGGTTAAGAAATATATAGCGGAGTTTGGACCAATTAACAAGATAATTAATTTTTAATCCACATCCTCATTTTTATTTCTGCGCAGTCAATGCAAGCAAATCTAAAGCTAAATAACAAACCTCATATTTCACACTGGAAGACGCTGGTGGAAAAAACTCGGCAACTCGGCAACTACGTTGCCGGGAAATTTTTCAGGAAATCGGGGAATCAGAAAAATTGGGCACCTTTTTTAGAAAATTTCCCGTTTTCCATCGAAATTGTCAAATTTTTCTAATTTTTTCCCTTAAATACGGGTTTTTGAGATCGGGAATTTTTTTCAGATTACCGGGAAGAAAAAGTTTTTTCCACCAGCGCTGGAAGAGTTATTTTTTAAATTGTTCCTCCATTTGCCATTACCTAATTACAGCTACAATTATTGAGTTCAAGAAATCTACTGGTTTTTAACGATTATAACAAATTAATAGTGATTGTGAACTCGCAAGCATTGGATCTTAAATTGAAAGAATTGAAAAGCCCAAAAATTGTACAATAATTATCGGGATTATCTGGAAAAGCAAAGAATTTACTAATAATCCATCGTTCTGAAAGCGGACTACAGAAGTTCTTTAAAATTTTTACTACAAATATTAAGGGCTTTATCAAGTTAAAGTGATTCATTCTTTTATCGCCTATTTTTATTTTCCGGTCTCTCTATCTCTAAATGATAAAGGGTATTAGACAATTAAACTTAAATAATTAGCCCCATTCATCATCATCCATCGGTTGAAAAGTTACGAGTTTTAAACGATTTTAAAATTTACGATTCTTGTAACATTTGGAGTAAAGGATATTTTAAGGAAATCAGATCCGGAAAGGCGAGATCAGCAGGTGAGTGACTCATGCTCGATAACATATACAATTACAGTGAGCTCTATTTTTGGGGATTTTGACCATTTTTTTAAATGAACTTAATTAGTACTTAGCAATTAATTAGTTTGAATATTTAAGTCGGTTTACTTCAAATTCCAATTAAATAGAGATGATTTAAATTCTACCCTCTCATTACCTTCAATACAAATTCCTGGAAATGGATCTTGTAACCTCAAATCTTGTCTGATTCATATTTAACCATACCTGAGCAATTTCGCTCTTATATAAGGAAGAGGTTAGCCCGTAGTAGTTTTAAATTCGTCACATGTATACGTTACCTGTGCGGCTGCATGCTGGGCTGATTATAATAATAATACGATATCGTCATCCTCTACCTACTTCTTTGAAATGATCAGCTCTGTCATCTTTGGCAGAACCAGTTCACAGTTGTAGTTAAACTAACAACAACTTCCGGTTTACCACCCTAAGCCCAATACGTTTTAAAACAAACAAAGAGATGTAAGTGCCTGCAGGTGTATGGAAAATAAACATTCAATCCCAAACTAAAACCTTCCAAACTTCCAATAGCTTTAATGATCTCTGGATTTGAAATTTGTAGTTGAAAAACAGTTCTAAAATGTACCCAAAACGCTACGAACGAGTTATCTTTTGTTTTTTATTGAAATTTCTAAAGCAGGTATAGAAAACTCCATGTAAACTCCATATAAAAATTCGCCAAGTAAACCACATCAAAAGAGTGGGATGTATTGTCGGTGGAGGGGGGGATGTTTTTCGTAATTCTAAACGATTTAACGATTAAAGTTTTTTTTTTTTGCAAAAATTCATTCATTGATTTCAGTAGAGCTTTATTGTTGTTCTTGGTTAGAATTTACATCTTTAAATGAATTATAATTCGTTAAATTTTTTTTTAAATATTTAAACTAAGAGGCTAGCTATTCTTTAAACTTTTTAAACGGTTGGAAACAAGACTCAGACACACGGAAAAGTGGGGGTGTGGCCTCTTAAATTACTAAGGCTATTATCAAGTTTGTTTTCGTAAGTTGATATTATTCCGGCTCTGTTGTTCTGTTAGCTCTATTAAAAACCAAATTGGTTTCGTATGTTTGTTTCCTTGTTCGGGTCAATATACTCTAAATGAATAGAAGAAACCGGAGGACCTTATTGACAATTGGTTACGGAATTTGTTACTATTTGTCGTATGCTAAAAGACAATAGAACCAATTTTTTGTTGTTAAACTGTATCTTTAGCTTCTCTAAAAAGATCTAAAATAAAAAATCTTGAAAATTAATTTCTCAAAAAATTAAATAAAAACACAGTTTAACTGTTTAACACATTGTTTTTTATTTCTTGTTCCCCAATTACTAACTACTAACATTGTTGTTAAATTGTAGATTCTCTAAAATGTAGTTGTATCGATAGTCTACTCATATTTGCCACATGAATCGTTCTTGTTCTATTTTTTTCTATTAAACGAGTTAAAAAATTAAAATAGTCATATCTTCTTTCTGGCAAGTATCGTTATTTGGACATCATTTATGAACTAAACCACGTTAATATATAGATATACAGACTTTATAACATGAATATACCATAATTGACACATTTTATCACCAAAATTCAATCATTAATACAAATCAGTGGGCCTATTGAAAAACATAAATATAATACTATCATTTCGTTTGATAAGCCTCTGTCCCATTCGTCATTCAACATCCGATTGAAACCAATGAAAGGACAACTTTGACAAATCATTTTTGACTGACAAATTCAACATCATAATATTATCAAATTGTCACAGTCACAAATCCTCCAAACATCATCATCATCTATCTTCAATAGAGAAAATAAGTTAATCGAATAAATCTGCTTATTTACTTATTTTTTATACAAGCTCTTGTAAATCTCAATAAGTTATTAAATCATTTAAATACGTGAAAACCATCAAAAGGCATAATATGACAACCACTCCTTTTTAATACAAATATAAAGTCGTAAATACTGAAAAATATGAATTTAATGCTCGTTTTCCTATATAATTGTAACTTGACTTGTAATTTGTATTGCGGTGATTGTACAGGCAACCCTCTGTAGCTGGAACTTTCGATTCTGATTCTGAGTTATTAATGAAGTTATAGACCGTGTGTTCTTAAGAAGGGATAATTTTGGCTAGAACCCCATTGGACTATTGCTGGGTTTCGGTTTCTGGATTTGTTATATTTTGCAGTCGTTGCACTAAATTCAGGAAAGAAAGTTCGGATTCGGTCATGGTGGTTCCCGATTCATACCTTTTGCTTGGTTTCAGTTTATCAATTATTGCGTGCAACTTCAACTTGCAAGGACATACGGAAACCGAGTGCTATATTTGGTACAATCTGAGCTAGATTTATAACAATAATAGCTGTGTCCCTGTCCCAATGACATTTAACTAACTCTACGTTCTATGGGTTCTTTTGGCCGAAGTTCGTCAAAGTCAGTGGCTATTTCATGGTCTCTGGAGTTTTGTTTATAAATCCATGGTATAGCCCACATCCTTTTTAAGCCTAATTTCCTGCTTATCAATAAAATGTTTTTAGCTGCGTCTCAGTAAAATGCGAGTATTGTTGTTTAGATACGTCTTTTGGTCATTTTAAATCTAAACAGATGATTTTAAAAGTTTGGGTCCTCTGTCTGACGTGCCACAAAATTAGATGTCTTTAACTCACAAGCCAGAACTTATCCGGTTCCAAGGACCAATTTCAAATATCATTAATTTAATTCATTCGGATCCTAGTTTTGAGAAAACATGTGTAGAATGAAAATGGAACTCTAAAGTATCAGCTCTTTGTCTCAGCGATTTATTACTATAGAGGGGCCTAAGCTAAATGTGCCCCTAAAAATGTGAATTTGCCCCATACATTTTTAAACACCTTACCTGAATTTCTAAAGGTTTTCCCCAATGCAGATCTAATCTCTGATTCCTAATCATTTTATCTCATTGTCAGATCAGAAATAGACCTTTGGTAAAAGAGTTCATTTCAAATAGAGTTTGCCATCGCAAGAGTTCATAAACCTCTGCAATTCCAAGATTGATGCTGATTCTAAGATAATTTACATTAGGATTTGAATATTATTGTACGTTGGGAAATCAATCAGGAATTCATATACAAAGGAGCTACAAATGTCAGAAACTCTGAATAAACTCCAGGGACCATTATGAATTCCGATCTCGATTTTCGAATTCGACATCTCCAAGGATCCTCCTGGCTATAAATATATCTTCTCCAACTTTGCAGAAGACTTTCAATTAACCCGTTTCCTTCTGCTTTGTAGGCCGTACAAATAGGTGCTGTTTACCATACGATTACCATTTGTACATTATTGACATTTTGCTCCTTGTAGTCAAACATCCAAATTTGAATGATTCCAAGAAATACGGAAGAACCGGTTGTATTAGATTGAGGACTTGGAAAAGTGGAATTACGAAATCCGAACTCTAAAGGGAAAATAGATTGGAAAAGTTCGTATTCTAAAAATCATGGAATAATCGAATGCTCGACTTTTGCATCCCTATTGTACCCTTTCCTACAGATCTTGTACAATAGTTTGGAGAATTAGCCTTTTAGTCCGACTATTATGTGCTTAAAAAAGGGTCATTCGTAAACCTTGATGGTATGGGCTTGTTGAATGCAATTAGGTCCTGTTCACTCTCAAGGTTTAAAGGTTGAACTCTGAAGTTTTTGCAATTTGTCTCTAACATTTAAAGTTTTTATGAGTTTATAAAAGTGAACTAAATTCCCTTTTTTAAGAGCCGTCGAAAACGGCATTTCTGCATTTTAATCGTTTTTAAACATACTAAATATGAGCCTGGACAGACAAAAAAAAAGTGTTTTTTAAAGCTAGTCTAACACGAAAAATCAAACATTTCTCAGAGTCAACTCCCAAATAAATATCCCTTGTTTTTTGTCATTCTAGCTAATTCCCGACCATAAACTACGTACTAATACTAATATCATGTCAAAAGCAAAACGAATTATGAAAGGCCCTCTGCCAATCTCTCTCCTCAGTGTCAGTAGGACTTGCTACAGAGGGTGAACTAGAAACTGGAGGATGTTCGTCAATATGGAATGTTTGTTTTTAATTTCCATTAACAGCCTCTCCCTTTTCTCTTACAAAGACTCTCGTACTAGATGAGTTGGAGAGTTCGAAAAATAGACCATTTCGACTAGTCGAACACTTGTCTACACTAAAACTATTATTTTATGCTTTCGAAATATCGAAATCCTTCTCGAGCAGGACTATAATATGAGAACAAGGGTTATAGGTTGTAGCGGTGGTTGCCCTTTTTCCTGTGGTGGTGGTGGCATATAGTATGTGGTATCATACCTCATCCGTCGACGAAACTTGTCGAAAGTCGAAACTTATTCTGATCTGGCTGGAAAGTCTGCTCTCGACGACCACACCTCTGCTGGAATAAAGTCGAATGGAAAAAGTTATGATTCAAGGATCGCGATGTGGTTGGATTATTATATACGCTCAAGATGATTATTATCATCCGAATTGCATAGAAACTGGAAAATATTGTGGAATTTGTAGAGTATTTTATATAGAAGGAGGCTGGAAAAGTTGGTATTTAGATAGAGGACTGTGTATGTCAGATTGGGCTATTCATAATTACTGTGAAATTGTGCCATTTTGTGTTCAAAAGATCTATTTTTAGAACATTTAGAGTTTCGAAATCTGAGGAATCTAAGACTTTCACCATGGAATGAGTGTTTTTAAAGACGCCGCAGCACTTAAGGAATATCAACGTTCTTGTCCTGAATGTGTTAATATTTTTTGCTATAAAATCCATGAATCAGCGGGGGTTGCTATCGGGACAGCGGGCACTAATCGGACCTTATGAACGGGCTCGTTTCCTGAAACCGTGTAGAGTTGTAGAGTTGGCCTCCGGTTATTCGGTTGACTGACGATGATGATGCTGTCTTCTTGAATTTCTTGAATTTCTCGAAATATCGAATCAAATTAGAGTTGAACTACATCTTCAGATCTAGAATCTATTCAATCCGTTTCCCAAATCTACTAATAAAAATCTGATATAGTATATACATTTCTAGATATGCATCTCTGGCGATTCTGCCTGTGTGCTACCATTCTCAAGGTATGGAAATTGAAGGTTGTGCATCATGGATCATCTTGTCTGTCCAGATCCCCTCGTTTTTATTCTTAGAAATTTAATTTCCAGGATCTTACTAAAATAACATAAATAAAATTTAGTTCAGTCCCGTCATTATATCTTTATTGTCAATTTGTAAATTATATTGTTGTGTTAATAGGTGCATTTTTCGCTACAATAAATGACACGTTTTGGCTCAAAATACTCAATTCAATTCAATCTTTATTCGACTGACTGCAATATATAATACGTTGACAGATATTGTTCACAATACCTTAAAGTCACTGTCGTAGTCGTAGATGTAAATAAATAAAAGTTATATTCTACGTAGATCATTTACAAAGGATCATATAATATAAATATTTCGCATTACAAGTGCTGAATGTACAAGTCATATGAACAATTAAAAAGCAAAAAATTGGCTGCTCCCATTATGTTCACCATGTTAAAGAAATTTCAGGAACAAAAAAATAGGGAAAATAGTGTTTTCAAATGTTTATAAAAGCAAATTCTGTTTTTAACAATCAAATTGAAACTTTTAATCCATAATTGTCACACTAGACAAATTTGTCTTATTTTTCTGCTGCATTGGCATTATTCTATTAATTTCCCAAAATTCCGAAAAATCATTTTTACAGCTCGAAAGTGCACGATTTCTGCCAGAACTTCACATGTTGTGTTGTAGGGAGAAATTAGAAGTGAAAAAGCTAAAAACTTTTTAAATTTCTGAAGTCACTCGTGAAGATAGAGAATGTACTTGTCTGGAAAGGGGATGCCAGCCATGGACTAATTTGATTTCTCAGTTTTTAAGGAATGTATGAGATTTTTAGAACTCGAAGGTATATACGTATTGGCCGTTCCTTAACTTTATTTAACCGTAAAAGCTGGAGAATAATTGAGTTTCGTAAATTAAGTTTCCTCTTTAAGTGGGAACCGAACTCAGGGAAGGAGATGGGAGATGTTCCACGATTTTAGATTTTAGACTTTCCAAACTTGAAGGTAGTATAGGAAGTAAGGCCCTATTGGGTTCTTTAGGTTTCGAAATTCCAGGTTTGGGGTCGTCTATAAACTACGTCGAAAGGGGATCCTAATTTTTTCTTAAGATTTTTACGATGATTTCTAGTATAGGTAAATGTATAGCGGCCGTCGTTTGTCGACAATCTTATAAAAATTTCGACAGTCTTCCTTGACAAATTGCTTTCAAGCTGTTCTTACTCATAAATGGTTATACTTCTCCTGCACTTTGACATAGTCGAGCCTTGACAAGTATAAACTAACAAGAGCAGACTATATAACAAGATGTGTCAAACGTAGTGACACTTACATGCATTTAAAAAAATTGAAGACTTGGTCCGCTGTGGAGCTCAAAATAGAAGATGATTGCATATGACAACGCGGTACGCTTTCGCGCGGTATGGCTATGCGCCGTGCCCGTTGCAGCTATTTTTGCAAATCTAATCATGCATGTCTCCTATGCAAGAAATTTAAGCAATGAATTGCTTCACTACTTTGGTCCTCTGTTAATAACGTTCCTGCAGAATTAGAATAATATGTTAGATTAAGAATTTTTTTAAATAATATATTCTGTTCTACATCTCTGGCTCTCAAGTCCTTATAGATTTATTCTAGAGGAATACTCAATTCAGGAACAGTCTATAATTATTTTGAAGTTCTGGTTGTGGGAATAGATAGATCATGCTAAAGTTATGGTTTCTTGAAGATTTTTTAAACCCCAAAACTCCTGAGTCAACACTCTAGAGAATTCAATCAACGAAGAATTTTATTAATCTAAATTAATGATTTTTTTAACGAGGGAGGATTCTTTCTCATCCTTCCTAATTTTTTTCCTATAACTGATTCTGTACTTATAAATTCTGAAGAATATTAAGACATTCTTAAGATGCGGGTGTCTTCTATGGGCCATTCATAAGTATTTTGAATTGGGAAAACTTTCAGTGTTTGAGACTTGAAAATACACTTTTGATCGTTCAAACCAACTTATAAACTGTTCATGTGACAAATGTTCTCAAAATCGCCATAAAAATTTGCTCATCAACTCATATTTATAGTCCACCCTTGAAAAAACAATGACAAAGATTATAATTTACATTCTAAATTCTAACTGTCTGAGATCAGCAAATCTGAAGCTGACTCCATTCAAGTTCCACTAGTCTTTAAATAGACAGATATATAGGGCCAGGGCAGAGGGTAATTCGGAATTACACAGTTAAGTCCAACTTTCTCCATAAAAGCTCAAACATCACAAAATCCTGCAAAATACTACTCACAAAGCTCTCCCAAAGCTACTGAGCAAATGTCCTTAATTTTGTTGTGAACATTAGGAATTTGGACGATTGAACTTTTGCATCATCTTCTAGACGGAGAAGTCCCTTTGAAAGATGTTATAATAATATTTGATATTTCTATTCGCGATTTACATATAAAATTATAAAATACGGCGGAAAGTTAAGACGCTTGGATCCCAAGTTTGAGTCGGTTATCAAGATTATGGCGACATCCTGTCATGTCTTTTCCTACAGCCTTCTGCCTGATAAACAGACTTAATTTAATTTAAAGATAGGAAGCATGGAAATAGATATAGAATTCTACGAAATCCCGTATTTGTTTATGCAAATGACACGATCGGGCTATGAATTTTATTATTTTTATTCTAGTCTATTTCCATTCATCTCGAAATGAACTCTCTAGAGCCTGGGACTTGATAACACGTTAAGTATAAAAAAAAATGCATTAGGAAAATTAATAACCTTCCGATGCTCTGATTTTAATTGGTTCTGATTTAAAATACCAAGCTCATTTAAATAACTTCGGTTGTCCAAAGTACAAGGAGCTTTACTTTAATACTAAAAATCCAACTAATATCCACTTAAAGTATGGAGCTAAATCCAGCGATTTGAAGTCTAGACTCTTAAGGTCACCTTCATCTTCAATCCTATCGGGATAGGGCTGTTGAATGTTCAGGGTAGTCATTTATAGCTTGTCTTAATTAAATAATATGTATGTGTGTATTTTTCTGTGGAGTTAATGGTTGTTACACATGAGCCACTCATGAGCCACACATGAGCCACACATGAGCCACACATGAGCCACTCATGAGCCACACATGAACCAGCCCAGAGAGTGGGGTTAATCTGTGCGATCCTAATTATATTGAGAGGTAAATTTAAAAATGTTATGTTCGGAGGCGTGGAAGACGCGTCTCATTCAGTTCACGTTTATGTACAGTCGGAGAGAGTGTGCCTCGTGGAACTCGCCATTTTTGTAATATTTTTTAAACCACAATTAAAGTGTTAATTGGAGATTTTTTGATAAATTGTTTTCAATAAACTGTTGGCCTTTGAGCCGTTAATGTCCAGTAACTGACATTTTGTGGACTTCGTGAAGTTTTCATTTCAAACAACAGTTTTTCATCATAAGCAGTCAGGCTGACATTTCATATTTCATCCATTTCAAAAGTCACATAATCCTAGGCAATCGTAAAGTGTGAAACTGCGAATGCGGTGGACAGACATTTTACATTTATGGCGACCCTGGCAGGATTGTGTAGAGGATTTGTGACATTTTTGTTGAGTGTGTTTTTTTGAGTGACGACGGAGGGACCATCACATCCCCACCGTGCATCCCGATCCGAAGTTCTTTTTGAGTCGGCCAGCTGGACACAACCAATCCCGAGACGTGCCGGAGGAAACAGGGACCTGTGCAGAAAGCCAAAGGTCGAGGATTCCATCGCGGAGCTAAACGTAAGAGGGGGAGGGCCTGTTGGAGATTGCAGCAGACAAAGACGGAGTTGTGTGGGTGGGAGAGGGATCATTCGCGTTGCCTAGAGACCACTTCCAGGAATCGTCAGCCACTGCTAGGCTATTTAGCAGCTGTATATGTGTGTGTAGAGTCTCACACCAAAAACTCGGACTCCAAAACAGGCAAGATCCAACCATTTTCTTGTCCATTGAGATCATCCCAGTCGTAGCAGTATTTCGAATAATTTGTGGAATATAAATTAAAAGTCGAAATCGACGTTATTGTTTAATCTTGTTCCTAGCTACTTGAAAATGGAAGTAAAGCGCTACGATACACGGTCGAGCAGAGCGGCAGCGGACAACGAAAGGAGAGAAGAAGACGGATCAGAGTCACTGCCTGGTAACTCCGGCGTCAATAGCTTCCCAAAAAGGAAAACCCTGTCCGTATGTTCGTCAAAAGGTCGAAAATCAAAGTCATCGTCAAGAATATCGTCCCACAGTAATCATATTTTACTGAAGAAAATTGACAATGAAAAGGCCACCAGCCTCCGTGCTATCGAGAGTGAAGAGGAGGAACTTAATCTCATAGTTGAAAATTATGATTTTGAAATCAAAATTCTAGAGAGAAAGCTCAAGGAAACACAAGAGCAGTTTGAAGATTCCACGTCATGGGAAAATGACAACGAAGGCCTTCTGCTCAAACAAAAGCTAAGAAGAATAAGGGAAGACCTGACCTCAAAAAGTGATGATAAAGAAAGGCATTTACTTAAAGCCAAGGTACAACGGTCGAACTTAAGGGCTCAGAAAGATAAACTGCTGAGAGATGCAGAACTTGAGAAGGAGGAGCTTCTCGACAACGACGTAGAAGATGGCTCTAGTGATGAATTGGATGAAGGACAAGACCTCGAAACCCGAGTTGACCAATTTGTATCCGATTCGGTGGAGGAGGCTCATCGACAGAAACAAATCGAAGACGAGCTCCGAAAACGACAAATGGTTCAGTCGGCGGTAGAAAAGGCCAAAACAGAAGCAGAAATGGCCGAAGCCGTCAGAAACCTCGAGTTGGCAAAGGAGGAAGAGAGAAGTTTGGCTGAAAGAAGGCGCATAGAAGACGAGAAAAATGTACAGAAGTTAAAGGCTCTCGAGCTGAAACTAAACAGCTTGACGAAAAGGGAGTCAGTCTCAGTACCAGCTAACGGTAGCGTCCAACTTTCTCCGTCGATAGTGGCGGAAGACACTGTAACCATCGCCAGTATTGGAGTCGCTATGGCAGATGCGTTTGCAAAACACTTGGCATCTACTCAGCCTTCCACAGCAACTAACCACGCAGGAACTAACCATTTCCTGGCCCGTCAATCTTATGGGAAAGATCTCCCGAAGTTTGATGGCAAGCCTGACAATTGGCCTACCTTTGTAGCAACCTTCAAAAGGACGATTGACAACTGTGGCTTCAACAACAGCGACAACATCACTCGGCTGGAGAGATCACTCGTCGGTGATGCTAGGAAGTACGTGAATAGCCTGTTGGTGAGTCCCGACAATGTTCCAATCATCATGAAAAAACTTGAAACTCGCTTTGGTCATCCCGAGCTGATCATCAAGTCAATGATCAACAAAGCGAAAGAAATTCCACCTTTTAAAGAAGAAGATTTTGAGGCATTTATCGAGTTCAGCTCGGCCGTACAGAATGCCATTGCAACTATTACTTCGCTGAAGCAGGCGAAGCACCTCAATAACCCTCAGTTGTTATCCGAGCTTGAGGATAAATTACCCCGTCAGATGCAAAAGCAATGGTTGGAGTATATGAACTCGAAGACGACGGAAGACCCTTATGAATCTCGAAGTTTGATCTACTTCAATGAGTGGATAGATGTGCAAGCCACTATCGCTTGTCGCCTGTGCCCACCGGTTCAGAAGCTGGAAGAGAAAGTCGTTCCTGCTCAAGCAAAGAAAGTACATTTTGAACATATGGATCTTGTCGGAAAAAAGAAGTTTCAAGAACCACAAAAACGGTGGAATAAAGAACAGGATATTCCGACAGCTGCAGGACTCTTCGTTGGACACAAGGAGCAAGAGATACTTAAATGTGTTTTTTGTAACAAGCACCCGTTATCGCCTGAGTGCTCAGTGGGGCTTAAGATGTCCTTGGAAGAAAAACTGCGGATTCTCAAAGAAAACAAGATTTGCTTGAGATGTGTGCGAGCCAAACACTGGGAGAAAAGTTGTAAGGCGTTTGTGATGTGCGGGTCATGCGGTGGACCACATACGTCGCTCTTATGTCCTGAAAGCCCACTTAATAAAAAACACGCCTCCGGGAACTGCCAACCACGGAAGGAACCGGAGAAATCTTGTGATACAACCCACGTAAGAACCAATTTCGTTGCATCTTCCACGACATTTTTGCAGACCTTGTCGGTGACAGTCTGGGACCAGTTCAGGAAGAAATGGAGACCAGTTAGAGTTTTGATCGACATTGGTTCCGAGCGTTCCTTCATACTCAAGTCCTTAGCTGATGAATTAGGCCTCGTCCCACAGGGTCATGAAAAAATAATTCAAGAATTATTTGGAGGATTTAAGACAGACGTGAAGAACTACAATAGGTATGAAATTACCCTTCAATCGTCTTGTGAGAGATTTATCCACAATCTTGAGGTATTGGATTCGGACCGAATTGTTGGACAATTAAAACGAGTAGATCGAGGACCTTGGATGAGGGAGTTACACCGCAACCGGATATGCTTAAGCGATTTTGGGCGCGACGCCCCTCCTATCGAAATATTGATTGGAGCTGATGGGACTAGTGCGTTTTACACCGGCGATGTATGTGAGCTAGATAATGGATTGACGGCCACAAATACGGTTTTGGGATGGACGATCCACGGAAGGAGCAAGAACCATGATCCAATTCCCACGTCAACAATGGTGGTTCATAGCTTGTTGGTAGTTGACCAACCTATCCATAATTTCTGGGATCTCGAGGCAATAGGGATTAAGGATCCCTCAGAACAAATTTCGAAAATTGAAGGTGACCGGATCACGAAAGAGCATTTCTTACAAACCGTAAGCAGGAAGGAAGACGGGAGATATGTCGTCAACTTGCCCTGGATAAACGGAAGACCGACCATTCCAGATCACAAAAATATCGCGGAAAAGCGATTGGCTTCATTGACGAAGACCTTAATTGTAAAAGACAAGTATCAAAACTATGACAAACTGATGAAAGAATGGGAAATATCATCTTTTATCGAGGAAGTTCTTGAAGAAGAAATAGACAACCCATGTCATTATATCCCTCATCATGCGGTAATCAAACCAAGCAGTTTGACAACACCCATTCGACCGGTCTTCGATGCATCGTGTAAAGCTCATCGCACTCCATCACTGAATGAATGTATGGAGAAAGGCCCAAATCAAACGGAGTTGATATTGTCAGTCCTTTATCGCTTCCGAGAAAAGAAATTTGGAGTCATTTCCGACATCAAGAAGGCATTCCAGATGATCGAGGTGGTGAAAGAAGATCGTGATTTTCTGCGGTTCATCTGGTGGGAGGATGAACAACAGAGGAAACATAAAATTTATAGGCACTGCCGAGTGGTCTTTGGAATAAATAACAGTCCGTTTCTCCTTGCGGCAGTATTGGAACATCATCTCTCTCATGTAAGTCCAGCTTACACAGAAATTTCTAAAACCCTTTTGACTTCATTGTATGTGGATAATTGTGTGTCATCGGAGGACACTGAAGAAGAGGTCATTCGGTTCAAAGAGTGGTCTACCCAGACTCTGAAAGGAGCCCAAATGGAATTAAGGTGCTGGGAAGCCGGGTTTGTGGAGGAGTCCGGAATCGGCTTACTGCTTCAAAGTGAGTGCGGGTTGGACACCGGCAGACCCAACCTAAACCTTCAGACTAAAGGAATCACCTCAGTGCTAGGGTACAAGTGGGACAAAATCCTGGATCAGATCTTTTGCGATGGCAATTTTGAAGAACTTCCGGTGAAAGTCACGAAGAGGACGATACTCAGCTTTCTTCAGCGAGTATTCGACCCGATCGGGTTCACCTGTCCTGCAACCCTAATTCCCAAGATACTTCTGCAGTCTCTCTGGAGAGAGAAAATATCATGGGATGCGGAACTTCCCGAAGAACAGGGTCTGGAGTTTATGAACTGGTGCAAGGAGTTATCAGAACTCAAGAAAATTAAAATACCACGACATATTGCTGTCGGTAACTGCAATCGAGAGTCGTGGCAACTGCACACCTTTTCGGATGGAAGTCAGAAGGCCTATTCTGCGGTAGTTTTCCTTAGGACCGAAGACAACGACGGAAAGGCGACGATTCAACTTGTTGGAGCGAAATCGAGGGTGGCTCCTATAAAAAAGACAACAATCAATAGGATCGAACTATTGGGCTGTTTCATCGCTGCAACACTAACCGCTTCAGTAAAAGAAGCATTGTCTCTTCATGAAATCCCCTCAGTATATTGGACCGATTCGACAACAGCCTTGTCATGGATAAAAGGTTGCGATCTGTGGGGAACCTTCGTTGGAAATCGTGTTAGGACCATTAATGAGCTCACAAATTCTAACCCGTGGAGACACGTTCCTGGCCCACTCAACCCAGCTGACCTTCCGTCAAGAGGGTGTAGTCCGTCGCAGTTATTAAAGGAAAACTGGACGTCAGGACCGGATTGGCTAAAAAGGTCAACAAGAGAATGGCCAGCTTTCGACCCAAATCCGAATGAAGAAGAAGTCATGGCAGAGAAGCGCACTTCGAAGTGTTTAACTGCTCACACGGTTGAAGGACAATCGGATACGTGGTACTGCGTGAAATCAACTTTCACCAAGAATGTGAAAGTGATAGCTTGGATTCTGAAGTTTTTGGAAAATTTAGGAGCGAAGACGAAGGTCGAAATTTCAATCAGAAATTCAAACCATCACGAAGCCGTGATGTTTCGTGAAGTAAATCGATTGGATATCCGGATTAAAGAGTTCGAGATTCTTTTGAAAATTTATGGGAAGGAATTGGACGATCCAAAGTTGTCCAAGAAAATTCGGACTCGATACGAGGTTCAACTGAAGAAGTATCGAGAAATCCTTGAAGACAGCACCATGAAAAGACGAGACCTAAAATTGAGGTCTAAAAAAGTTTCGCTCCCGGTAAATCGGAATTTATCAGTGGAAGAGTTGAACAAGGCGGAAATCAAGATGCTTTCTCTCGTCCAAAAATCAACAATCCCAATGAATCAAGACCACGTTTCGGGGATCAGGGTGTGTACAAGAGACGATGGACTTGTACACGTTCAAACTAAGTTGACCAATCGCCAGGACATGGAAGGATTCAAGTTTCCAATCTTGCTTCCACACTCTCATCCAATCGTGGATCAACTAATTATAGAAGAACACGCGAAGATGAATCATGCGGGAGTACAAATACTCATGGGGAGGATCCGGGAAAGGTACTGGATCGTTCAAGGAAGAAAAGCCATGAGGAAAATGGTAAATAAATGCGTCAAGTGTAGACGATTTATGACACTCAAAATGAAGGTGCTTCCAACAGCACTTCCGGAAGATCGAGTCAAGGATTCTAAACCATTTGAGGTGACAGGAGTCGATCTTGCCGGTCCATTGTTTACATCCGACAGGAAGAAAGCCTGGATTGTTTTGTTTACCTGTGCGAGTTTTCGTTGCCTGCATTTGGAACTGGTTACTTCTTTAAGTACGGATGCCTTTCTCGACGCTTTTACCTGTTTTACCAGTCGAAGAGGAAGACCTTCCATTATCTACAGCGATAATGGAACAAACTTTGTCGGGGCGGACATTTTATTCGCTAAGTTAAATTGGGACAGGATTCAGAAGGAACACGGATTATTGAGGATTAAGTGGAAGTTCAATCCCCCCGCAGCTCCATGGTGGGGAGGCTGGTGGGAGAGACTTGTCCGATCTATCAAAGATCTCTTAAGACGGACGTTACAAAGAGAAAGGATTTCTGCGGATAAGCTGCGTACCTTGCTATACGAGGTCGAAGCTGCGATTAACAGTCGACCACTGACGGTTGTCACTGAGGACCCGGAAGATTTTACCCCTTTAACCCCGGCTATGTTCCTGCAGGAGCTATCAATTCCCGGAGTTTCAGACCAAGATCTACTTTGTGCCCAGGGGTTTCAAAACACGTATAAGAAGAAGATGACCCTACTGAGCGAAATCAAGATGCGATTTCGTAAGGAATACTTCGCCCTCCTAGTTCATCGTGGAAAGAAGATGAAGGAATCTAGGGAATTGGAGATTGGAGAAGTCGTGTTGGTTGGAGCCGACAACAAGAAGCGTTGGGAGTGGCCGATGGGGCGAATCTTGGAGTTATTTCCGGGAAAAGATGGGAAAGTTCGCGTGGTTCATGTGAAAACGGCGTTTGGAAGTTTAAAGAGAGCAGTACAACATATATATCCGATGGAAGTATTTTCCTGTACAGAACTTCCTGGCGTTGTTGAGAATCGCCGTATTGAAACCGAAGACATCGCAAGAGAAACCATTGGAGATCCGGAGAAACCCGAAACCTTTACCCGTATAGGACGAAAAGTGAAAGTTCCTGAACGTCTCGGGTTTTAATAAGTGAGTAAAGTGAAGTGAATAAAGTTCTTCGGATATTTATGTATTATTGAGACTTATATGTATATATATAGTGTATTATTCCGGTTTTTTTGGAATGATTTTTTTTCGAACTGGAAGTAATTATTTTTCAATTTTTGATTCTGTATACCCTTCACATTTTTGTTTTGTTTCTTCACTCCGTAAAGAAATGTGGGAGTCTGTTGAATGTTCAGGGTAGTCATTTATAGCTTGTCTTAATTAAATAATATGTATGTGTGTATTTTTCTGTGGAGTTAATGGTTGTTACACATGAGCCACTCATGAGCCACACATGAGCCACTCATGAGCCACACATGAGCCACACATGAGCCACTCATGAGCCACACATGAACCAGCCCAGAGAGTGGGGTTAATCTGTGCGATCCTAATTATATTGAGAGGTAAATTTAAAAATGTTATGTTCGGAGGCGTGGAAGACGCGTCTCATTCAGTTCACGTTTATGTACAGTCGGAGAGAGTGTGCCTCGTGGAACTCGCCATTTTTGTAATATTTTTTAAACCACAATTAAAGTGTTAATTGGAGATTTTTTGATAAATTGTTTTCAATAAACTGTTGGCCTTTGAGCCGTTAATGTCCAGTAACTGACATTTTGTGGACTTCGTGAAGTTTTCATTTCAAACAACAGTTTTTCATCATAAGCAGTCAGGCTGACATTTCATATTTCATCCATTTCAAAAGTCACATAATCCTAGGCAATCGTAAAGTGTGAAACTGCGAATGCGGTGGACAGACATTTTACAAGGGCCTTTTCGAGGCTCAGAGACATCAATTCCAAGCATAAAACATGCCGAATCGTTAATAATATGATGCAGCTGGAGGATCGTGTGACCCGAGGTGATATATGTTCCTGATGCTCTTATTTGAAATGATATTTGATCAGAAATATAAAAGTGATGAAATTCCGTAGAAGGGATCAGAGGGAAATGGATCTGGTCCCGACGGTTTTATAGTTTCTGATAAGCTCCCACCGCCATTTCTACGAATCGTTTTAGAAAAACCGTTTACCCTGCCTGATTCATATGCTTGTTCCAAATCCTCTGACAGATATCTCTCTCCTTCGGATAGATGGATAATCATAACAATAATAATATTTTATATGTGATCCATACCATTTATTTTATTAAGGGTACAGTGCACCCTGGCTATGTGGAGGTTAACAGACAAGGGGGACCGTAAATCAGGATGTAAAAATCATCGCTTAAACAAGAATATAAGTCTCCAAGAGTTTAGCATCAAAATTCAAGGTCAAATTGAGGTCTGAATTCAATTTTTATGATTTTAGAAACCAGAATGAGCAATACACATGGGGAATCAATTACTCCCCGGAATAAGTCCCCACCCTATTTGAGGCTCTTAATACAATTACTGACGTACTATTGTTTTGCAAGGATCTTCAAAGAGCAAGGAGAGACTACTTGAAACACAAGTCATTCTTTTTCAGATCGCAGATCTTAAAAACTGTCAAACCTCCTTTTGAGGAGGATTGAATTTTGATGACCTTTTTTATTGTTTAGGCTCTCTTGTCTGTGATGTATACAAATATATTATCTACTATTCTGGCAGAAATTTTATTCAAATCTGGAGAGATGATTGCATGCATGTGACAGATGCCCCTTTCGAAGAAGCAATCAATTACCACAACTCACTATTTTATATTCATGTTGTTTTTATTATGAAGCATTGGATTTATATGGAAATGTTTTGAGGAGATCCGAGTTTCTAGATTTTTAATATTCTACGTTAGGTTCAATGGTTGAACTATTAAACTCCTTATATGATTGGTTTGGTTCCGTCCCGGCTTCGAAAAGAAGAGCCGACTGAAGCGGATCTTAATATTAGTATTTAAATATTTTTTTCATATAAATGATATTATTTAAGGAAAACAGGTGCTTTGCCCTGACACCTAGCGTGTCATTATGTGATATTCGGGATATTCCGAAACTGCGCATGTGCAGATACTCAATTGAATCATATATAAATATCCTTGTCATGATCTACCCTTAAGAAGAGAAATAAACTCTAACGATTTTTGTTACTATTAAAAAAAAAAACCTTATATGAAATGCATTCAGCTGTGAACAGAGCTTTTTGATAACAAAAGTAAATGATATTTCAATCCTCTTGAATTCTGTTTAAATCTCGATTAAATGATTTACTCCGAATCTTATAATTACAGAGGAATCAGTATAGATCCCGTTCTTCGCTTATTATTATTTGTCAACGTTATCATCAATGATATCCGGGACAAGATCCAAGGGCTTGCAAAAGAGGATCTAACTAAAATCTATTTACGGATTTTGAATTCCGGCTCTCCAATTAGTGTGTCAGTATTCTTGGATATCAATCCGGTCTTTTCAGTCATTTAGTTGACGAGGCACGTCATTAAAATATCTAATGATCCGGGACATCGTCTTTTTTCAGTTCTTTGGAATTTCGGATCCCTCAAAAGCGTAATTGACGTCTGCGTTTTTATCATCCAGATACGAATTTCCACTACAGATCGGGGTTACGACTTTCGAAAGCGTTCATTGTCAATTGACAAAGGATTAGTGGACGTTTACTGCATAAGGAAATGTGGGACATTAAATGTCCCACAAAATAGGCCAAATTTTGGCCTATTAGATGCCGATTTTTCACATCACAGTTCCGAGTTTGAAATCCATCGGTGTTTATTTTGGCTTGCAAGAATAGGTTGATATAGATAAATGTATTGCACAGGAATTGTTAATCAGTAATCAATTTCATTTCAGTACCTACTAACACCTATTAAAAATCAACAATTGCTGTAATTCACTTGATGACCAGACCAAATCACATAAATCACTAATACATTATAAGTCACTTAAAATGACTGCTTTGATACCCCTCGGCCAGTCAACGTCCGAATTGATAGGGCCTAGGACGTTGACATACCTTGCTTTCAGCTACAATCCTAACAAGTAAGATTTAGAATGCAGAAACCCATGTCTGGATGATTGACCGGAAGCGTGTCTATGTATAGGGTGTGGTCCGCATAATTCATTAAATATCTGCCTATCTGTCTGAATGTCTCTGTGTAACGTACATACAAGACCAAATAAATTACAAAAGAACAAATTAGTCTTATTGAGAGCCTGTCATCCCCAATTATATTTGCTCGTCGTAACCCCTTGTCACTTTGAATAAACATCATTACGTCAATACATCTCAATACTCTTTAACTTTTCCGTCTCCCGGCTCCATGTTTGCTTATCTGTAAAGTATATATACGGTTAAGTAAATAATGAGATGATGACAACCAGAAAACCCTAGAAAAACACGAAATATTTCAGTGTTTAAAAGCTTCAAAGAATAATCCGATTTGTCGCCAAAATTCCAATAGCTGTATATGGTTTCTGATAACTTCCTAGTATGGGAGAGTATGTCACGAATGAAGGGAGTTGTTTCAGAATACAGAGGCTATTATTTAGTTCTAGGAATTATTCCGTCTCTTATTAACTTGTAGAACTTAGGCCTTAAAGTCACATCTATGGTCCACAGAGATGTAAATACTTCTCCAAATCTTGTCAAAATAATTTTGTTCTTTGAACAAAGTCATACTAAATATACACAAAATGCATCCTCTTTTAGCGTTGACTTAAACTATACTATTCAGTAATGTCAGCTTCGAGAAAAAACTCCCGTGAGGGAATTAAATCGGCAAATACGACAAAATGTTTTGTTTTTTGTCGATTTTTGGCAAAGATCCGATTGCAAGAATAATTCAGGTGGAAATTACCTTCTGTTTTTATAAGCAATTAACTAAGATGGTAAAGGGCCGGTGGCCTTGGTTTCAATTAACTTAATTAGCTTTTCTCTTATTCTTAGCCAGACTGACTGGTTGTTGTTGTTGGGTTTGTCGGGTCGATTCTAATCGGATGAGATCATTTCTCATCTCTGGCTTCTGTTGCTCTGGCACTCAATCTTTTTGGACTTTCCTATTCTTTGACATCCCCAAAAGTACTCACGAACAAAAACAATCAATTTCTCAGTTCCCAATCATCTACTAACAATAAGAAGGGAAGTATCTACACTGTTTAGGTCGTCATTATTCTTAAACTATATGAAAAATTACATGTTACATGCAACTGTAGGGTTCTTACATGAGAAGGGCTTCGCTCATCCTTGGCCTGGCCCATTAAAGGCAAGAACTTTAAAAAATATGCCAAAAAACAAAATTTAAATAAATCATTCTCCTGCACTATCGAAAAATAATAAGTTATATTTATTGGTATTTTTCCCGATACGTAAATCAATCGAAATATTACGACTCTAACACTAGGCTCATCGGGTTTTAAGTTTAATATCTTTTTAATATGCAACTCCAGTTACGAGTCATGGAAAAATCAGAGTTAAAATTTGTGTCCATTTTAATAGATAAATCGGACGGAAGCGTTCAAATTTGCAGATTTCCAGGTCCCTTTTATAAGGAGACACTTACAACCTTTTTTTAAGTTTTTTTCTGCAAGTTGGCAACTTGATTCATAAATGGCCAATTCAGGGAATAGTTCCTCTCTTTTGTAGTTTAAATGCATTGAAACGTGTGCTTGGCTCCTGCTTTAGGCCATTTTAACTCGGTCCCAGCAGAACATTTCATTATAAACTTATTTCCCGATCCGTTGACTTACAATTAGAGAGAGATGAGGGCTATCATGTACTAAAAATTAAAATGCCAGGATGCAGTTGCACGATACCTTGTTAGAAAACGATTAAATTACACGGAGATTCTTAAAAGAACCATGCTGGATCCTGATCTTATCCCTCATATTTCCCCAGGTTGGAATTGAAACCGCTACTATTGTTCAGCAGAATTTCCAGCAACTTTACCTCAGGCCGTTTCGAAACTTCCTGACTCTAGCACAGCATTAAAACTATTAAAAGAACTTGAGCAAGAACGAACTAGAATCTGAGAAAAACAAGGATCTTGTTAGCTTTAAGAAGCCGTATCAAATCCCTTTAGAACTCCTTGCATCATAACTCTAACAGATCAATAAAACTCCAGGAAATGTCGAAATCTTGAAATTTTTCTGAACTTTTTTCCTCTAGTGTTTTCTAACGTTGGTGGTGGTGGTGGTGGCCCGTAGCATTAGTGCTTCTCTGTCCCTGTAATGACACATGTTGTTAAATTCGGAAATGTATGTTATTCGACTGCAAAGAGTCTGAAGAAGCCCTAAAGCCGATATAAATGGCTTTGCCTTTCGGCTTTAATATCGTTTTATATTACACCATTACACGATAACGTACACCGTGCTAGTTCCTACTATAAATATTCAATAACTTGCGACCGGTACATTAAATAATACATATATTTAATGTCTAAGCTAACGACTGATACATAATACGCTGTATTCTACACCATGTAATTAATTCCGTCAATTTTGTAACCGAGTCTTGAGGGAAAAAATATCTCCCGGAAATGGCTTCATATAGGGTTTTTACGAATTTTTCATCCGTATTTTACCAGAAAACTGCCATAATTAATTCTAATAACAAACCCAAGCCCAAGCCTGTGATGTTGTTAGTTACTACTGGAGGAGGAAAATATGTAACTAATTACGTTCCCCTGTTACGGCCTCTTATCGTGATGAGGCTTCCCTGGTAAATTAGAAGTTAATTATTTGGAAGTTATATTGTGGTTATATTGTGTAGTAGTATTTAGGAACTTTTCATAATAGAATGGAACATTAATGGGATCGCGTAATCATCTGCCCTATTCACCTTTAAAAGAGGTTTTCATGCCCTCTCACATAATGGAGTTTAATTACTGGGAAATTGTTGTTAAATGACCGTTTAATTTTTAATAAGTTCCCAAAAACCCCTTGAGATTTGTATACGTGTCAGGGTTTGTGAACAAACCCGATTTCGTGGTTTCCTTCCGAGTTCAAGGTCTTTTGGATTCAACTTACTTAATGGAATTGTCATTTCTAGAAAGTAATATAATAGGAGGCCGTACTGATGTCAGAAAAAGCCTTACAGGGTTATAGGCAAAAAATTCGGAACGGGTCGAATTTCAGAGAAATACACGTATTATGATGGTTTATAAGGGAATTGTTTCAGATGTTAACCCTTTTAACTAGAACTAAGGTTGAGTAAAGTCTGTAGAGTCGAGAAAATTATTAATTGCATTTCGTCTTTCTCCATCTTCGGTAGAAGTGAGAAAACTCGTAGTAGGTTGAGCTTCAGCATACTACAGGTCCTACATTCAAAGAAACATAAAAAACACCCACGGTTCTCCTTCTTCCTCTCTCTCCTCTCCAGACGACGCCATTGTTGAAATTTTAGCGTACGACGTGGTCCTACTCTCTCTCTCCTCTCAACTTTATTAAATTTCTTCGAAATTGTGAGTTTTTCCTCGGGTTTTTTCGAATATTTTCCGGAGTTCCTGAATTTTACACCTAATGGCGGATACAGAAAAGGATTCTAGGTATGTGATTTTTAATTTTTATAATTTCTAGGGATTTATTAGTTCGATGAATGGAGGTTATACGTGGACTGGCAGTTTGGAATAACTAGCCATTTATTCTTATTCATAAACTTTGATAAAGTTTAAAAATTTTGTCCACTGCCACTTCGTAGAAGTAGGCTTATCATAATGCTGGCGTCAACTACGTAGTAGTTTGACAAAAATAAAATAAATCCTCCAGCCAGCCGTCCCTTGCGTAGCAAGTTTGGACAATCCAATCCTTAGCCGATGTGCAAGGTTTTTGATAAAACATTAAATTTAATGCTTTCTAGTACTGCATCGATCCAACTGGGTAAAAAAGGAGTCGTAAAAGACTTGGAAAAAGGTCAAATGAAGAGTAAAGAACGAGTTGCAATTGTAATGGAACAACAAATGACACATATGCAGAAACAGCTCGACGAGCAGGCCAGAGCCACTGCAGAATTGTCTCACTTACCGGCAACTATGAGCACTATTTTAGAGCAATTAAGCGAGATGTCGAAATTTTTTGCCGATGGTGAAGTTGAAGACCTTCACGATGACCCGAATCTATTTGATTCAAATAATGCAAATATTGTTGAAGAGGACGGCCTGTCGGATTTATTACAGCGCAATTCGGCTGGTAAATTTATTAATACATATATATATTTATATATATTATAGTCAACTCGTGAATAGAAACTGATGTTTCGTTGTTTGTAAAGATCCTTCGATACTTGAAGGCGATGAAGGAAATGATGAGATCATGAGCATACTCTTGTCAGAAGATAAAGACGAAACAGTTGGGCCACCTGTTTCCGCAGCTGTCAGTTCTCGTTTTAAGAAAACGATGATGACTCCGGTGTCAAAAGACAGTTTTGACAAACTAAAAATAAAATTGCTAGTCCCGGAAAACTGCAAGGAATTAATGGTTCCAAAAATGAACCCTGAGATTTGGAATCCCCTTCCGTCTGCGGCAAAGTCTACCGACTCAAAACTTCAACTGGCACAGCAAGTATACTCAAAAGGAATGATTGCATTTGCCATGATAGCTGATCTCGTTACCAAATTCTCAAAGCAGTTACCCTCAGAGTTCAGCGAACCAGTCCTACGATTATGCCTGGATGCAGCCGCGCTACAGGCCATGGGTTTCCGGGAGACGAGTTACAAGAGACGAAGTGGCATCCGTCCCTTTCTGAGCCCACAATTTGTGAACTTATGCAACTCAAAGGTAGACCCTGGAGAGTTTCTGTTCGGTGACAACTTGCAAGATCAAGTTAAAATCACAAAATCAGTGGCTAACATAATGAAGACCGATCGTCCATTTTTTGGAAAACGGTTTACCCCGTACCAGAAGCCACAATCATCGTCTTCTTTAAACTGGAGAGGCCAACCTCGCACATTTCCGCAAAGAGGGACCATGAACCGAGGTTGGCCAAGGTTTACACCAAGGGGAAGGGGTCAATACAATCAAGGGGCATCCACAGCCAACAATCGCAATCATCAGTAGCCTCGGTAAGAGAATATGCTGGTAGAATAAAATTATATTTAAAAGAATGGAAAGCACTCACGAGTGATAAGAGTATTATACAAGTAGTTAAGGGTTATAAAATCCCCTTTATTTGTGAACCACGGCAATTCTCCGAGCCAACTCCTTATATATTTAATAGCAAGGACACTAATTTGATTGATCAATCAATAGCCAAGCTCAAGGCAATTGGAGCAATAAAACAGGCACAGCCATGCAAGGATCAATTTGTATCTAAAATATTTGTTATTCCAAAAAGTGATGGAAACGCAAGGTTAGTTATTAATCTTAAAAAATTGAATACGTTTGTTGATTGTCCTCATTTTAAGATGGAAGATTACAGAACCGTTTGTAATTTAATGCTAGAAAACAGCTTCATGGGCTCAATAGATTTACAGGATGCTTATCATTTAGTACCTGTACATATTAGTCACAGGAAATATCTTAGGTTTCGATGGAAAGGGTTACTTTTTGAATATACATGTCTTCCTTTTGGATTATCAACTGCTCCTTTAATTTTTACGAAACTGTTGAAGCCAGTTATCTCAAGTCTTCGATTGCGTGGGCATTCATCATGCGTATACTTAGATGATATTCTTTTACTGGGTCACACGCTTATTAAATGTGTCAAAAACATTGAGGCTTCAATAGAAATTTTAACTCGATTAGGATTTATTATTAATATCCGAAAATCAGAGTTAGTGCCAAGCCAGGATCTAAAGTACTTAGGTTTTGTATTCAATTCTGTAAGTCGGACCATGTGTCTACCTTTTTCAAAACGAATTAAAGTTATTGCTTCTTGTCAGAAAGCCCTATGTCAATCAAGTACCACAATTCAAAATGCTGCTGAACTTATAGGTTATCTGGTTTCGGTTTGCCCTGCAATTCCGTATGCTCCACTATATGTGCGACAGTTGGAAATAGAAAAATCTTCAGCGTTGCAAGCTAACAGTGGTCGGTATTTAGCTACATTTTCGTGGTCCGCAAAGGTTAAAAATGATTTAACTTGGTGGATTAAAACGGTTCCAAATGCCCAAATGCAGATTAGGAAAGATTCATTTGACCAAACAATTTTTACAGACGCCTCGTTAAGCGGATGGGGTGCGTCAAGTAAAAATATGAAAACCAGAGGTTTCTGGACTTTGGACCAATCCAAACTCCATATTAATGTTCTAGAGTTGCTAGCTATTTTCTATGGATTGAAGTCACTAGCAGATTCAGATTCCAAACAGATTTTAATTCGATCCGACAATACCACTGCAATTTCATACATTAATAAATACGGTGGGTGTAGATCTGGAGGTTGTCACGAGATTGCACTCGATATATGGAAATGGTGCCAAAGTAGAAGTCTCTGGATATTTGCGTCATACATTTCCTCGGTAGATAATTTTATTGCGGATGAGTTGTCACGACAGAAAATTGACCAAAGCGATTTCAAATTAGATTTGTTTGTATTTAATCAAATATGTACAAAGTTTGGATCGCCGGAGATCGATTACTTTGCTTCTCATGTTACCACTCAATGTCAGCGATTCTATTCGTGGTTTCCAGATCCTCTAGCAACTGGGGTAGATGCTTTTACTTTTAACTGGTCGCATTTTTTCTATGCGTTTCCTCCTTTTAATTTGATCAGTAGAGTGTTGCGAAAAATTATAGAGGATAATGCTTCGGGAATTGTCGTGGTACCGAATTGGCCAGCACAGCCCTGGTATCCATTATTTATGGAATTATGTAAAAATCAGATACTTGTGATTAATTGTAATTCTGATACTTTGTATTTTCCTTGTAATCGTAGTTCACACCCGATGTCACAAAACCTACAACTAACAGCGGCATTACTGTCAAGTCATCATTTGATTATATGAAGCTTCCTGACAGTGTTCGTAACTTACTATATGCCTCATGTTCAAAATCGACATGGTCTCACTACGATTCGGTGATTCGAAAATATGTAACGTTTTGTGTTCAAAGATCAGTGGACCCTTGGTGTCCTAGTATTGATTTTGTTTTATGTTTTTTAACTAGCCTGTACGAAAGTGGTTTAAGTTACTCAAGTGTAAATACAGCTAGGTCTGCGCTTTCTACTATGTTAAAGCCAATTGACGGTTTGAAAGTTGGAGAACATCCATTAGTAAATCGACTTCTTCGAGGAGTATCAAAAAGTCGCCCCCCTCGTCCTAAATATAGAACAACTTGGGATGTTTCAGGCATTTTAAACTTATTCCGTTTATGGCCCGACAATTTGGATTTGTCTCTCCAACTTCTTACTGAAAAGCTCGTATCGCTTTTAGCATTGATTTCCGGTCAGAGAGCGCAGACACTAAGCTCTATTAATGTAATGAATATAAAATACTTTGGCGATTGTGTAAAAATTTTTGTCCCTGCGCTCATCAAAACCTCTAGACCAGGTTCTTGCCAGCCATGTATTAGTATTCCAAACGATAATGTCGATGGAAAATTGTGCGTTTCAAGTGTATTAATTGAATATTTGAATAGAACTAAAACTGTTCGTTCAAGTGATCAGTTATTTCTTAGCACTGTTTCTCCTCATCATGCTGTTTGTACACAGACAGTTAGTCGATGGTTATTAAATGTGTTAAATAAGGCTGCGATTGATACTTCGATATTTAAGGGGCATTCGTTTAGACACTCTTCAACAAGTAAAGCTTTCTCGATGGGTGTAAGTGTAGATAATATTTTCAAAAATGCAGGTTGGTCTTCTAGATCAACGACTTTTGCAAAGTTTTATAATAGACCAGTGGTTAATGATATGGAATTTGCCAACGCAGTGTTAAGCTAAACCAATTAAGTCATGAATAAATAAACTTGTTTTTGGTAGAACGTGTGCCTTGTCACTTCATGCAACTGGCTTTGAACAACTACGAGTTTTCTCACTTCTACCGAAGATGGAGAAAGACGAAATGCAATTGATGATTTATCGAGGGCCCGAAGGGCCCGATGATAAATCGTAATTGTATGAGTCTTTCGAAATCGAAAGGTAGAAGTGCCCTCCCACCCCAACCCGATTCGTCTTTCCTTTTTGTTGCATTCCGTTTTCAGGCCTTTAAAGCAATGGCGTCGTCTGGAGAGGAGAGAGAGGAAGAAGGAGAACCGTGGGTGTTTTTTATGTTTCTTTGAATGTAGGACCTGTAGTATGCTGAAGCTCAACCTACTACGAGTTTTCTCACTTCTACCTTTCGATTTCGAAAGACTCATACAATTACGATTTATCATCGGGCCCTTCGGGCCCTCGATAAATCATCAATTTTGTCAAAAGATGAATTCGGATTCGTGTACCAAATAAATCCAATTATTGAAGTAGATGAAAGAGCCATGGACGTGGACGATGAAAGGACTATTTACACGGGTATAAAAGTGTCAAAAGCAAGATTTTTCGGAGAGTTTTTACACTGTGTGATATGAACAGTTTAACATCTACAAGATAAGGAAATATAGTTCAGGCTGCTGAGTCAAGAATTTTCGAATGTCTTTGATCTCGAAAGGTTCAAAGTTCAAATTCTGCTTAGCTAATAAGGTCTTTTTTTATCGAATTAAATCCACTCGACTACCAAAATCAGTAGAATTTATTCAATAGTCAAATGTAAAGTCATTTAATACTGGATTTTATTTAAGTATGTGCATCTAAAGCGAAATGAATAGTACTTATTTTCGGTCTTACAATGAGTTCTCAGGTATAGGGTAGTATAGGGCCTGGGGACTTAATTCAGGAGGATTGATTTATAGAAAGTTAAAATGGACTACATAATTTGTCTCGCCCAGATCGTGTCGTGTAAATCTGTGCTATTTTCGTAGTCCTGTTCTTTTTGAAGCTCTAAAACAGTCAAAAATTGTGACAACTTGTTGAAGGGTGTTGATCTCTAATGAAGCCAGAGAGAACTTTAAAAGAGTACATTGACGAGGGGCTGTGAGCCTTTCAGGATCATTTCCGGGAAATACTATCGGGTTGACTCATTAGGCTTGGAAGCACTTAAAAGTGTACATGCAGATTCGTAGTTTAAATTTGGATTGATTTGTCAGATCAAAAGAGCTTTGATTTTGTTGGTGGTCTCGTTTTAAGTTCCATCAAATGAAAAGATCAAAGATCTATTTGTAGGATTTGGTACAGAGTCGTGTTCCGGAGAATCCATACGTAAATATTATTCAGAGCTTTCCGAATTTCGAAATAATGTTTACAGTCTACTTTCAGCATCAACAACTCTTCAACAATGATATCTACAAGTTTGTGTGATTTTAAACCATTAACGTAAACGGATTGTAATGCTTATTGTGACTTGGTCGTTAAAAAATTTCTAACATTTTAGTTTCTGTCTAAAAATCATATTTCATAAAAACAAACTTTTCAATATAAAAATTTGGATTTTTTGGAACTCATGACAGGTTTTTTTATAACATTTAACATCAGATCAATACGATGACATCAAGTATCATTTTTGGTTCAATTCAATACAATAAAATGCTTGAAACCAAATACGAGAAAAATTTGATTTCTAATGATGCCTAAGTTGTTAAATTCCTGCCAATTAAATTATTACGAGTGATGAGATATATTTTCAGGCTAACTTTGAGAAATACGGATTTTCAATCGATTTGAACTTTGTTAACCGAACGTAAGTTTTCTAATTCAATAACCCGACACGTTTTACAAACCCGTCATAATAAGTTACAGCTAGTTTCAGCTAAAAGAATAAACTTCAAACTTCGAAACTGCAAACTTCCATGAAGCAAACAAAAGCGCAAAACAAACCGGCAAAGTCATAAGTAACCATAAGTTAAGTGTCATATTGAATTCTGTTTACGTCTCAAAATTTCAAGTTCTGATTGGAGTGCTCTGTTCTATTGTTCCTTCTCCATTGTCTTTCCTAATTTCATTAAATGAATTGAACATTTTGACTTCAACCCTTCCATCTCCAAGTTCCTCATGTTGGGCTTGAAGTGATTCTTCTTCATTCTATTCAACGAAATTCCCGATCTAAACTTTGCAATATATTTATAGAATAATAGAATATGGAACTGAAATAGATTTTAAATCAAAAGCCTCCAGATAATTAACGCCACCATGCACCATTTCTTTTGTAATAGAACTTTAGACTGCTGAGGAAATACGGATTTTATTGAAAGGAAGGAATAAGTTTCAATTTGATGATCTTAACTAAATACATAAAAAGTTGTTTTATTCCCGGCATATTCTATGTAATTTTGTCGGGAGTTTTACAAGAGGATTTATGTGCAATTAGAATCCATCCCAAAAAATCGGATTTTTCGGGTTTTGCAATAGAAACTAGTGTGTAACTTATGATGCAATGTCTTATTTGATTAAAAATCTAATTCCGATCTGTAATAATTTCTTTGTATCTCCAATTCAATTTTGACAAAAACATCAAAAATCCAGAAATCCAGTTATTCTAAAATTTGAAGGTAAATGTGACTTTAATTTAGTCTCAAAGCCCCTGCCCAATTGATCCTGAACCCCGCCTCAGGAAGCCTTGTTAATATTTATTTGTCCTTGTCAAATCCGTCCATATTTCCAAGAAACGGAGTGCCATTGCTATGCGCATTCATTACTATTCGAGTTTGTTCTATTCTAAAATTGGCTACGGAAACGTAGCTGGAGTTGGCCCAGAAGTCGATAAATAGCCACCTGTTGTTTGTTGTCGTCCTTGCAGAGCTGGAGCAGTAATCCTGAGTTAATGAGGGATATTAATGAGATTAATTCAGAGTATCGGCCAATTCGAATTTCAAATAGCAGATGTACGACGTTATATTTATATAAGAACTTTGTCAAAGTATGAGAACCTAAATTGCCAAAAGGGGAAAGTTGGTAATCTCTTTTGATTGCTTTTTGGAACCGAATCGACTTAAAAGATGAATTATCTCAAATAATGAGACTTGTTCTAAATCATCTATAGTGGATTAAACCGATTTTGGATTGAATAGTGCTACTTTGGATTTGCTTTTAATTTCAAGTTGAATTTAGACGCATTTTTTAGTCAAAATAAATTACTTCCGTTAAGTTCTGGTTCTAGTTCAAATTAATTATAAAGTATTGGAAATGACAAAGTCTGATGTAGTTCGTATTGATGTAGTTGGTATTTAATCTATAACTCCTGAACATTTTATTCTGAAAATCTGTTTTTTGCTAATTTCCCGTGTACCACCTGACCTTATAGGGGTTACAAGGGGAAAATTTGTAGACGATGAGTCCCTTGTGATTTTTAAAAAATCGAGTAATTCTCGGTTTTTTTCTTAAATCAATCCGATATGAACGGGTAGATGGGGAGAATTATATCGGGAGGATTTAACTTTCATCATTCTCTTAATATTAGTTAATTTTTGATGGTAAATAATGGTACACAAAATACTATCAAGACTATCAACTGTGGTTTTAAAATGACGGTTCACGCCACATATTCATTTCAACACCTCATAGTTAATAAAAAAAATTACCAACGGATTTAATCGAAAGTCGGAATGTAACTAACTATACTCGGAATCCCGAAATACGATCAGAACAAAAATCCAGAGTCCAAAACCAAAACCTTAATTACAAAAAGTAATCAGACTCATTTTAAGATTTTTTGGTATTCCAAAGAGGTGAATCACGTACCACCAGCAAGGACAGTCTCCACAAATATCCAGTCCCAACGAGACTGACTTTTACCTCGAAGGTCAACGAATTCGGATTTCCAAGAGACATATCTAGAACTCCCAAATCCTTGACTCTGTATTCGTAACGAGACGAAAGTAATTATAAAAATGAGCAGATTAAAACAAAGTTAAGTCCCTAATGAGTAGCATGCTCTCAAAATCCTTAAAATCTAAAAGCTTGCAGTTTTGTTTAAAAAAACTTCCGTCCGATTTAATGAGTCCCCACGTTTCCAGTTGATGATGCTCAAAAACTTTGCAAATAGTTTGGACTTTTGGATTTGTTCGAAATCGAAAATATCCAAGTCCAAAGGTCCTATCTCCGAATTCAATTTGCAAATCCAATCTCACTCTGTAATTATATTTCTGCAGTAAATCATATACATTCCTCCGACAAGTCAGGACATACAGAACAGACACAGAGCTAGCAATTCCGGAACTAATGAACCTGCAACGTAATTAAGGAATTTTCGACTTTACCAACCAGGGTGTGTTATATTACTAGTATAGTATATAGTTCCTACATTTTTGGACTGGAATAAGCATAAGTACAGGAAGTACAGGATATTGAAGTAAACTGTTTTGGGTTACGGTAGATTAGACTGATGTGATGAGATGTGTTTTGATGTGTGAAGTGTGACGTGATGATGGAATAACTTTATCGATCAGTTGAGACCCTCTGCTGTTTGTAAACTTGTCGATATGGGACATAAGCTGTGAAATATGGCTTTATACAGTACGGGTGATATGATATATGTATTTTTTTAGCACTGTGGGCTTGATACTCTATTGGCTTATAATAATTCGCTAAATTGGATTAGCTTTGACGAGTAAGTCTAAACGTCGTATTAATGTGACATTCACATTGCTAGGGCTAATTCGTTTAATGTTGCAGAAAATCGAGTCAAGTTTCAGGAAAAACATATCATAAAAATATTTGGGATTTTCGCACATTAATTCGACAATTCGATCTTTTTGACAACAATTGGCAAAAATCAAGGGTCAGGTTATTCCCGTGTCATGTCGTTCCAGATTGCTTGAAGTTACAACAGCTCTTACAAATACAAGTTTAACAGGTTGTAAACAGTCCTTAAATATGATTACTGGAGATTGAAATATGAAATTGAATTTTCAGAAGCTGGAATTGAACTGACATAAATATGTACTTTAAATTGCGAAGGAACGTCTCTGAAAAATTTCTGATTTACGATTCTGGGAAGTTCATTTTAATATTAATTTATTGACAGGGTTCTACAGGCTTTTGAGGCTTTAACGGGTTACGGTTTTAACCGATATACTTGTTAGATAATATGGTTACAATCAATTTGGTTATTAGATTTTAGATTTTAGCATTTGAGTAAGAAAATTATACTTATTTACTCAAAAACACACACTTTCTGAAACTGTTATAGAACACCATTTCACAGAATTTTGGCAAAAATCTGACGAATAGAATAAAAGCGTAAAAACGACGGATAATTATTTAGAAAAACGGACGTAACAAAATGTCTCAAAACTCTAATAACTGCCCATATAACATTAAATGCTGCCCTATTTTGAAATAAAAACAACCCAAGAACCCAAACCCAACAAACCCGGTGTCATTCACGATCCCAACCCTGGTTCCCCTCCATCTCTAAATAGTTCAATACCTTCTTGACAAACAACTCTAATGAAATATGCATGTACAAATATCCTCTTCATCATCCAGGCCTTATGGCTTGTAAAATTGCAGGCTACAAACTGCACAGATCCTTGTCCACAATTCTGAATTTCGGAACATAAGTCATATCCATATCATATCAAATATCATATCCTCAAATTGAAATACCTTCCTTTCTAAGGAAATACTGAACGTAGCCTGAGATATGAATTCAATTTCGGAAGGTCTCATATTCATATCTATGATCTATAGGCCCAGAAACAGGAGTAGATGTGGATATTCTTGATATCATGACGATTTGGCTATCTTCGTCCTGGCATTAATATGACTGACTACAGATTTGTAATTTTGTTTCTAGGCTTGAGATAGAGAGAAAGTTTGTTAGTCTCGGGGAAAGATCTGTATACGGAAAAAGATCGATCGATTATTCTTGAACAATATTCCCTTCAATTCTGGGGTCTCTACCACAACATCCAACTTACTCCGGCTAAAGCTCCCTTACAGGCCCCGAGATATCACCAGTTACAATTCCGATCTCCGGGATGCAACATCTCCAACCAGATTCCAGCTTAAGAAGCTTAAAATAGTTAAAATCCACACCTACAGATCTGATTCTATCCTTAGACCTGAATGTATTTTTGTCAAGTAGGTCTTTATATTCTCTGCCAGTTGGGCTAACGTTTTCAAGTGCTGTAAACGTGGTTTTGTTCAAGGATTTTGAAAAAAGAGTTCAAACTCAAGATTACAAAAGATGAAAGAGGAAAATGGCATGAATTGTTCCATTATTAAAAAAATTGGCAATAGTTCAATCAGTTGGGGCTACAAGTGTCAGTCATGCATAAAAAGCTATACAATTTGACATTGCTTTGCTTGCGAATACGGTGGTTTTTGAAACGGTTGATAACAAGTGATTGACGCATCAATAAGTAGGTGTGAATTTCTGCCTGAATTGTTCTGGATAATGGAAAACTATGAAATAACGGAAGTTCTTGGTTTACAGGCAATCAATGTAGTAGACTAAGAATTATAGTTTTGAATTAGGCTTTCCGGAAATTATTTGTGATTTGTGACTGGGAAACTTTGGAAGAATTAATTCACCTTTCGATTTTAAAAATATTCAAAATCCTGAGATTTCGAATTTTGATATTTAGGTAAGCTAAAAGCAAATAATTCCAGGCTATCAGAAAAATCAAGTTTGATAAGAGAAGCCCATACTTCACCGTTTCTCTGCATTTATCTCTCATACTTTCTCCAGTACTTTCTCCCATACTGATCTACCCCCACTGACTGTCTCTTCAGTCTTATTTTATTTTTATTTTTCGGAGATGTCAAATGCCAACTCGACTCTAGACTGAGAGTTCTTTTCCTCTTTGTCTCCTTTCTGCTTAAAGTGTCAAGTCCTAAAAAACTCCATTCTCTCTGCGGACAGTACAAACCTAAGACAGGGAAACCCACCCCGTCGGGTACGTGAGTGCCCGTCTCTTTATATACGTTTATACCCCTTTTATTGTCCCTCTCTTATTACGTGTTTCGAGATTGTATTATGATGTCGTTTGTGTCCTATTTGTATGTACATTCCATGTGTTGTTTCACATCAAAGTACAAAGACGACGAGCCTGAATCTCGATTCAAAGACCCAAATTCACTTTCTCTCTCGAGTTGGTTCAATCCTCCAGTTGAATCCTCCTCCTGCTCGGATAGAGAAGTTTAGCTGTCCTAGGGTTGTTCATAAGGGCTTCTTTGTATGGTTCCTCTGAGAGTAATGATACATTGGGACAAGAATGAGTATACAAATTTGCAAAAAACTACGTTAAAGTAGACAGTATAGTTTGTTTTAAATCGCATTCTGCAGAACCGTTTTGAGCGAAACTACGCCGGTATGCATTGGGGGTGTTTAGATTTAAGCTAACGAACCGTTGACCGTTTCATTTATTTATGCTGTTTGTCGGATAACACAACACATTATTAATTAGCTAGATTACAGTATTAAATGTTTAGCTAGACCTGTAGAATTAACTACACTAATTCATTATATATGGGCATGCATGCTTTATCAGTTTCTAAAAACAGCGTTTTTTAATTATTTGAGCAACCTGCTGTCTGTACCCCCCTAAATAGACTCCCCAGGGTAACCCCGAGCAATATGAATGTGTTTCAAGGTGTGGCTCTATTTCGGGGTGGGGATGTATTTATTTCAAATTACTTCTTCAAATAATTTCTTTCCAACTGAAATCTCATCAAATACCGCATACATAGACTTAACTGTAGCCTCCGGGTTGCAAAAGTTGATGGTTTAGCAGCTGTTGAGTTGTTAAGTTGGTAAAGTAGGAAGTGGAAAGTTGGAATTGAATTTCTGGGTCCCATCCAGCTTCCATCTCCTTCTAGGATTCCAGGGAAGTAGGAAGGAAAACACAGATAATCCGAAATACTAACAACAAAATCCTCAGTAAGTTAGTTGCCCGGTTTTTAATGGATTAGACGGGAAGTTGTCGAGTATTTTCACGGGCAAATAAAGGGGACAAAGGGCTGTATTTTGTAGGAAGTTTGTGAAAGGTCAGGCGTCAACTTGTCACACGACTTGTGACAAATGGACGGTTTCTACGTGTCTGCGGTTCCTATCTCTCTCCCTCTCCAATTTAGAGTTCTAGAATGAAATTGTGAAACGGCAATTTTGTGGACATGTCTTTATATTTTTGCAGACTGGGCTTCTTTGCCGTACATTGGTGGTTTTACGGGTTTTCCCAGCCGGAATGACCATTTTTTAAGGCTCAAATAGTTCCTCAGAATTCAAATTTACTGGGGTTGAAGTTTAGTTCAGGGACGAATTCCAATATTTCAGTTTTCTGGCTATTTTATGTCATTTATCAAAACTTTAATCACGTTTAGGCAATGGGTAGTTATTCCGGAGGGGGACTTATACCTGGATTTACTATGGATGTATTATTTGTATTTGTGATTCGGAACGGTGACATAATTGTCATGAACCACAATATGGTCATTTTATTAACAGAATAGGACGCACGTGTAAATCTTTAAATAAATCGTTTCCGCCTGAACCAACCGTATAAATACAGTTTACGAAAGGTGTTGAATTAGCTTTAGAAACTCTAAACTTTAAAGATAAACAGAAACGAGGAGGAAGAGAAAGTATTTACAGTTTCAGAACTCTCTCATCCGTAAACTTAAATTGAAATACGTAACTTTCTCCATCTATCATACGCAAAATGTGTAGAGTTTTGTAATGGTTCGGACCGAGTTAAAATGTCACAAAACCTTGTTTTCTCCTATTTCATCCGACGTTATTTATGAAACCCTCCTGCATCCCGTGCCACTCTGTAAGGAGAAAGTTTTCGGATTAGAGAGGAGCCAAGTTTTTCTGATCTTTTCTGATGTCAGAATAAATATTTATTTTCCCAGCTCCCCTAGCTTTACCTGTACCTATAAGTTCTAAGTGAAAGTAATAATTATTTTTGAAACTTTGCTCAGTTCTTAGCAGAATATGGATTTTCGAGACTATGGGAAGGAAGCAGTGGGGGTTCACGGTCCACCATCTTGGGAACCGGGACTGTTTTTAGTTTTTAGTTTTTTCTGCAAACTTTTTTTTTAGTTTTTAAAGTCAAAGGAAAAGTTCTGGTTGGTTATTGTTGCGAGATGCTTTCCTTTTCGCAGATACTTATTATAGGACGTAGATGATGATAGTTAATAGTTTGTAAGGTAGACGGATGGTATGGACTGTTCAGAAATTACGGTTTTGATTATTTTTTAAATCGTTTTTATCTGCGCTTTGACTGTCAACTGTATGTCGTTAATGATTTTTTAGTTGGATTAAAAATAACTTGCAAATCTAGATTCAAATCGCTTCAAACTCCAAGCAAAATTTTTTTGTTTATAAAGTGGCAAAACCAGTGGAATGTCCATGCATAATTTTGAGTCAGTAATGTCAGTAATTTGTAGTGACTTCAAGAAAATTTCCTACACCTTAACTTAAAAATAACTTCTTGTTAAAAAAAAATAATCAAGAGTAAGAGAAGGATTTAGTCAGGAACCAGAGAAATATCAAATATTAAAAACCGGACTATTTCGCTTAAAAATATTAGCTCCCCGAAATAACTCCCCAGTCAATTGGTCCTTATTTCAGTAAATACGTTAACAGAAAACGAGCAACAAACTTATTCTTCTCTTGATTCATGAACTGAACATTCGTAGAGCACGAAATCTGTGTCAAAAGCCAAATGGCTTACAATGTATAAAAAATATACGTCTACCTGGAGACAGGATTTGTGAGTTACGACCCCTTCGGGTCCTCTGCCCGAAGATGCATCTACATTTGATAATACAGAACAGATAAAGTTTTTAAGGAATGTCTTTTCCTTTCCGTGAAAGCAAGATAAAGTTATGGAGTTAGATAATAATATATGACAGAGCTCTTACAATAAAACATATCTAAAAGTTAAGATTTAGTCACGGTTGCATGGACCATGCATATGTACTCCTTCTCATGGTCCTATTTTAAATCCATCAACTTACGATTTATCCCATTTTTGTGATATTTTCCTCTATTAAAACAAGTTTTTTTTTGTTTTTCTAGGTCCAAGTCCATAGCAAATCGGATCAAGGAATCAAGTCAATCTGAGACTAACTGGACGGAGAGGAAGTGAAAGTGAACATTAGACATGTTCTAAAAACATCCGGAATCGTCAACAATTCAGCCCTCAGACAGTCAGACCTGTTGTTCTTTTTTCCGACAATACCGGACACCGGAGAAAAAACTGTTTTCGTTTAAAATCGCCTTATACAAGGTTGACCAGTTCCGTGAAGTGTTTTTCTGTTTTTCTTTCTCTACTTTCGATTTTTGGATCAGTTTATTGAATTTTTGAGGCAGGGCCTGTGGCTTTTTTTGGGCAAGGGAATACAAAATAGAGTGTCTCCGGATTGTTGAAGAGAAAGTGGTTGTTGGTGTATATGCAAATTTTCCGTCTCGGCCTTCTTCCTCTCATCAAAGTCGAATAAGATGGAAGACAACAATAGCAAACGGATAGGGACTCGTGTCTTCAAGAAAAGCTCCCCTAATGGGAAGGTAAGTAACAGGTTACCGTTTAGAGGAGATTAGATGCATAATTTAGAGAACCACTGTGAAGTGAAGGATGTCTTGCTTCTTACAGGGTGTTATGCTTTTAGGACATACGGTTTGAAAATTTCGACCGTTTCATGACCTTTGATAAGGTCATTTTAAGGTCAGAGGTCAAGGGGCATCTTTCGGTTTCGAAACGTCAAAAACTGTTCTTCAAATTCACATTCTTTGAGTGAAGGATTGCCTTTTAAAAAGTGAAACTAATTAACCTTTGAATTTTTAATTGAGGAGTCAAAAGCCTATCAAAGAAATTGACCCGGAATAAGTCCCCATGTCAGGTTAATACCAATACCCCGTGGGACTAAGCATTCAGTGCCTGAAATTATTTTTTTAAACCCATTAATATTTATTTGATTTTCGACTCTTGGGGTCCGTTTCAGTCGGTACACCCTGTAGAATTTCACATGTACAAGAGTTTGATATTCCGGGATGTCGGCTCTCCTGACATATTTTTACGCATAACAAATGCATTCCGTAATGAAGTTGAATGGCTGGCTTCACATTGTTCTTGAATAATTTAGAGTCTGACTGCCTTAAACACGGTGACATTTTTACGCAGAAGTGTTTAATGGGCTGAATTTTGTTTTGAATCTTTTCAGATAACCGTCTACCTTGGGAAACGAGACTTTGTTGACCATTTAACACATGTTGATCCAATTGGTAAGCTTGTTTTTTCAGTATTGATTCATTTATTTGGTGCATTTGATCCCCCGTTTCGAAGTCAAATCTTCTACTGATGGGGTGGGTGATTGATGTATTTTTAAGTAACATCCTATGATGTTTGCTCACTAGAAAAATTGAAAAATAATAATTGTTTACAAATAAATTACACTTGTAATAAGTCGTTTGTCATGTGCACCAAGTTCATTTTTTTTAGTTATTTAGTGCAGATTTTGACAGCATGATTGACTCATTGTAGTAGTTGAGTTTGCTAAACGGTGTAAATAATCTAATTGACAATTAATTCTATCACTATCAACTCAAAGGAGCTCCTGCAATCTATTACGCTCAGATTGACCGTTGTGTTGTGTCACTAACCAAACTAAACTGTTCTTTGACAATGCCTTGATTCAGCCGGATTAGAGAATTTTCCGACTTAGAAATGCCTGTTTGGACAACTAAAAAAGATTCCAAATATTATAACTTGATTAACAAGACTAGGAAATGCACCCTATGGAACTACGATTCTCAAAAATGTGTTTCCAATTAAAATTTAGCAATTCAAATCAATCCGTAATATTTGCAATAAAATAAATTGCTTCTAACTAAATTAAATACAAGAAAGTCATTACAAAATATGTTATGATTTAAAGAATAATCGATAAAATCTAGATGTTTTTGGTATATTTCGAAATACCATCCCCCGAAGTTTTAAACATACGTTATTAAATATTTTACATACAAATCTATCCCTAAACTGAAGATAATCATGCTAACAAACCCCAATCCCTCCGGATAAGGATCCGTGGTTGTGATCGTTTCGGCATTAGGTCTCGGTATTAAAGTTTCCGAGAACTTTCGACCTAGAACCAATATTGACACTATTTTATAACACCAACCACCACCACTGTCACTTAATTCAGATACGTGCTTTCTTCCTCTAACTCCTAACTTTCCCAGTCCCGTAAATATTACTTACAAGGATAACATTTTGGAATTACAGGGCAGAGTCAGTATTTTGAGAGTGATCAGATGCAGGAAACATGAAAAAATAGATTCCGATTTTATATTTTTTAAATCATTTCTCAATATATGAAGGGATAATTTCCGTTGATAGATTTTGAAAAAACCGAAAAATACCCGAGAAATTAATTAAAAACCGATTTCGGATCTTATTTTTTATTGGGCGAATTAAGAAAAATTAGTATTTACTTCCTATACTCGATCGTTTGTATATATAATTCTACACTATTTCAAAAATTTTGGTAAAAAAATTCCGAATTTTTTCGAAATTTCCATGTATTTTTTGAAAATTTCATTGAACTTTGACCTTATTTATTGCCGTGCCCAACCGCTGGTCCACTAAGCGACCAATACTATGATGTCAAGCAAAGTTCCTTCTGGCATGTGCTTCAAACCGCTAAGCCGACCAGCGGTTGGGCAAGAAGTTATTAAGGTTCAAAGTTAACGATTTCGAATTTTCAACAGACATGGGCAAAGTGCGCTTAACATATACCATTGCATTATACGTATGACTAAGTGTCTGTTCGTGCGATAAATGGTAATTGGATTAACTTTGACAATTATAAGACCTTTAGACAAAGTTCTAGTTCGTGTAGGACCAATAAGGTCAAAGCTAAAGTAGGGGCAAAAGACAAAAGGTCAGCATCTTTGTCTTTGACAGTGTCTTTTCCAGGTGTATACAACTTCAATTTATCAACTATTGAAGTTGTATACACTTAGAAAAGACACCCTGTACTTCGTTTAAATACACTATTTTGAAGATTTTGAAACTATACGTGTTGTCTAATGTTTTTGTTGTCATTGTAGGGAAAATCTGAAATTAAAAAATTAGTTATGTTGAGAAATGCAGCATGAAGATCTATTTGTAAAACGGGAAAAAGGTCAAAAATTGTTAAAGCCGAAATAACGGATTCGATATTATAAGCAAAACCCGTTTCGTGTGAAATGATGTTTAAATTATTAATGATTGACGGCTAGTTGCCCATGTCTGTCTGTCTATTTCCCGCCTGCCTCCAACTCTGCAGAAGGGGCGAAGTGAGAAATTCACAGTCCAACTTTTCATTACCGTTTCAAAATACTGACTCGGCAATCAATGAAACCATAGGTGCGTCTAGTCTAGCATGGGATTAGAATGAGTTGACAATACAGTCTTTGTATTTATACAGTTTTATTTGCACTGCTTCGTTGTCCGATATAGGACTCTGTCATTCAACTCAATCAAAGGCTCTCGAACTCTACTCACCTTGTTTAACAGGGACAACAGGTATTGAACAATGTCCGACTTGCAATAGAATCTTCTAACTTATCCTAATGTGGTATTATTCCCTTAGGATTAGAGAAACAAGTCGAAATTCAACATCAAGTTTGGTTTGGAGTTTGGACAAGAATTGTATGAATTAATACTAGATTTGTAAATCGGGGACAACAATCGAGGTTTAATTCACCGTAATACTGATTTAAGTCCCCCCTAAATAAAACCCCCCTCTCTAGGGTTTGAAATTAAAACTCCTCAACGTGGGGACTTAAATCAGTATTTATGGCTTTTACGGTAGCCTATCATCAAGAGTAGTAAAGTACAATACATTTTGTAAATCTATTGAAGGCAGAGGAAGGATAGATCTGCACTAAATTTAATATTTAATTGTCATCTAGTTTAGTCTTTGGAGTCAAGTCTAGAAAGTACTATGAATTCATCAATTAATCAAAAGGAGAAATTGCCAAATTGTAGATTTTGGATAATTTAGAGAAATTCCTATTTGGCTTTGCAAGTGTCGGTTCTAAGTTCTAAGCATAGACATATATAAAGAATTATTTAATCTAGTTATCTAATTCTATGATTCTAAGAGTTATTATTGGAAGCTCTCTGTCCCTTCCCATTCACCCGTTGAAACTAGCAAGGCCCTTCAGACTGAACACTGAACTATGCATTAACAGGATGTACGTATATATAGCTAATTTGGAGTAGTTTGAAATTCAAAATTTGAGATTCCAGATCCAATGTGTAATTGTGTTAAGTTAAACCAGAGTTCATTTGCATTGAACATGGGAACAGCAGCCTATCATTGTTCCAGTTTAGTTCTATATAGAAGACAATTGAGGAAGTTAGCAATTTCCACAGCCCTCTCCACTTTTGGCACAGTGTAAAGGGACACCTAAAAGGACAAAGTGGACGAGATGGCAGATGGAAACGAAGTTTAGAAAATATTAAATAAATGGAACAACCAGTGCTCCATTTTGGTCGGGTAGAGTTTTTGGGTGTTAATTTCGGACATAATTTGGTTCGACTAACCAAAATCTCCTAACTGACTCAGAGATCGAACCTGGGTATCCAACACTTAAAAACAAAACGCTCGGATTTTTATACAAACCCTGAAAGTTAGTAAAAACACTCAAGTTTCAGAATTTTTTTTAGCACGGACGGGTATTTTCCGAACCCTAGAAATTACAAGGACTACATTTGTACTTCATTTCTAAGCGTTGTAGTTTGCAGTCTCTGAACAAAAGGGAAATCGTGGAGATGCAAAAAGGTACTTAATTTGAAGGTCCGATGGGAATTCCTTTGAAGTGGAGTTGGCTCTGTAAATTCTGTAATTCTAACTACCATCACAAGATCACAACCGACTGCCTGTAAATGTTGATCAATGTACAGGCTTGATGTTTAAATTCAGTCGACTCTCGCTATATAAGTTACAGGCAACTATGCCTTCAATCTACATCCTTTTCCGTGATTAAAATGAAGTGGAAGCATAATGTAATACTGAAAATAGTCCGAAATTCTATTTCGAAATGTCAGTTTTTTAGTAGCTTTGATATTTTTGTAAAAATGTTGTTTTTATGCCTTATCAGACGAGCAGTATAAGGTGATGCTTTAATCCTCCGGAATAAATCCCCCTCCCAAAAAAAACAACTTTACCAATCGAAAAGTAATACCCGTTTGCTTCTATAACCCCCTTTTCCCGAGATTTTTGTCACAGTTGGTTTAGCAATATTTTCCGGGACTTGTATCTTGGTTACCTTTGTTCGAAGTCCTCTCTTATCAATCCTACCGAAATGTTTTCGGAGAAATGCTGACTGACAACAAGTGAAGTCTAAAAACGTACACAATTCCAACGTCAGACATAATAAGGATCCGCTATTCAGTAAGGCTGAAGTTGCGGATAATCCAATACGTCAGTGTAACCTGGAGACATATACCTTTCAATGACACATGCTCCGATTTTTGTTCAGCTTATTCAGTCAAAATTTGAAGGCCTTCTTATAAAGGGATCATGATTCATGATTACTTATCAGCACAGTATGTGGTTAAGCAGTTTTATTCAATAAGTTGTGTCGTGGGTTATTATAGTTTTTACACCATCATAATTTAAAAGCTCAGAAAACGAGGAAATTCATCCATCTCTCTTAAATGAAAGGTCTCTCAAATCTCACACAGTCGTAAATCGTTCCATTGTGGATGTTCTAAACTTATCGAGATTAACAGTAATCCCATTGGACATTAGTAAGCTGGGGAAACAGACCAAATCTTCAATTGTTTCCAACTTGTCAATAAGTATATTTGCATGGTATCATTTCAATATTTCCTACAAATTAAAAGAAAACGAGAGCTTTTACATCTCCTGAGCCATATTCCAGAGAGTCTATTACCAATATTTGAATTCCATTAAGAGATGGATTTAACCATCATAAATCACTTCAAAGTACTCAACTATAAAAGGGATTTAAAAAGCTTTTATTTGGAAATAGGAATGCTTTAAAATGCTTAGAAATCTGGGCAAAGTTCGCCACATCTGCATATCTAGGTTGAGTAAATAGGGGATGTATGCATATGCCACTTTTATTCAAATCAAAGCCTTTATTTGCAACTCTTACAAGAGATTGGAAGTGATCAGGGGCGCAGATTCTCTTTTGGAAATGCTTATTCAATTCTGTGACTTTTCCTGTAATTCTATTATTTAATTAATAGCCAACCTTCGAAATACGTATACAATTATTATTTAGCTAAATACAAGATTCATTGGTGTCAGAATTCCATCTGAAAAATGCGTAAAGCGTAATTATAAGAGAAAATATGAACCCGGACATTTTTTGTATTTCCGCCCCTGTCGAGGGGGTATTAAAGTCTTACTTAGCCTTTATTGCTCGCAAAGGGCTGTAATCACCGTCAACGCCATATAATAGTGATAAACCTCCATCACTCATATATGCGTCAACGCGATTCCTTGTGATTTAAAACGTTAAAAAATGTGCACCACTTCAAATTACCATAAATCTCGAAATAAGACCCCGTCCCTGCCGGATTTTGGAATCAATGAGTACCTTCTCGAAAAAACCCCCTTCACCATAAAAATCTCGGTCAAAGAAAGCAAGGAAAATGATTACTAAAAATACTAGTTTTGGATTTAATTTTAGATTTTAACTATTGAGATTTAATCGTTAAATCATTAATTTTCGTCTCTCTCAGAGGCTTTTCAAAATAAGTCCCCATTTGTGACCTCAATCGAGATTTACAATTACTCTGTCAATTAATTCAAAATAAATTAAAACTTATCCAAAGCATCCATACCTTCAAAGTATGAGCCCAGTTTTGAATTTGAATTTGAACAGAGGCGAAGCCTAAAAACGGTCGAACGTCTAATAACTCCCTTTCAGCCTTATAGATTACTTTCAAACTTGAACTACTTAACCTGAATGCAACTCCTAATTAGAACGATGGGACTCCAGTCCAAAGTCTAAGAAACAAATCAGCCATAACCCCCACCTGTCAGGTTTCGGAACTTGGAACTAAAACTAGTTTCGAATTTACACAACTTTACTGCTTTTCCAATCAAACATTATGAGGATGTTTAACATGGAGATAGAATGTAAAATGTAACCTGCTTCCCAACATCCCCTACAAGATTGAATTAGATTGGTTTTTAAAGGAGATCTGCTGGTTCCGTTTGTAAGGAACTTTCTCTCTCAATTCTAAGAGAATCCTGATTGAAAAGGAACAAGAATACATGTTAAGTAGATCGACTAAAGAGATCCTCTTCTGAATATTTGAAAAGAAAATGAAGTTCGCTTTGACGGAGATGGATCCTCTTCATCTGACCTTCTTTAAAACTTTTCAACTCCTACTTCCCACAGTGTCTGGGTTCAAAAGAGAGTTGGAGTTGGAAACCATCAATTAAACATTGTCTTCATTTTGTTCAAATTCTAGTCCGTCTTGAATTGTTCAGCTCTTATCGGTACTCGGTAGTTACCCGTTGTGAAATATGATGGACAGGACGCTTGGGGCGTTAAAAATGACGGCCTTGACATGACCTTGAAATTTTATAGAGAATTAATATTAAAATGATTATGGATTATGGATGAGCATAAAATAAAAACAGATCGATGTGATTTTATGCCTCCTTGTGCCTTGCGTCCTTGAAGAGTTTGAAAAGCAATACAGTGGCTTTTAAGTTTTGACTCTTTGAGTAGTTCCCTGTTTTACTGATCTTGAATGAAATACATCTTGGATGGATGGGAGTGGTAGGGGCTTTCAATAAGATGTGATTGTAAAAGGGCCATTCAGCAAGTAAAAAATTGGGTTCCTTATCGTACAGAGTAACTTGACGAGAGAAAAGGGCTGTAGCGCTATGGCCAAAGTGACAGCTAAAGAATTGAGGGTTCAAAACAATATTAGTGTCAATGTATCAATCAGTGTATCAATATCTGACACATTTGTCGTCTGACACCTTTGTCGCTGACACGTTTGTCGATTCACCGGCTTATGAACAGCCCAGACCTCCGCTGTGGACTTACAGGCGGATTACATTAGGATCTTGTGATTCCGCCTCGACTTTGTGGACTTCATAAGATTGAAATTCGAAATTGGTTCCAGTTCTTCGAGAAGTCCCAAACGGTGTGGTTGTAAAAGTAGAGATGCTTAAGGGAAATTGGTTCCAAGGATTCAATCCGGCTTCCGGAGATGTGGGGATCACATATCCCTTTACAGATCCATTACTATTATATACCTTGTATCTCGTACTGTGAGCATTCGGGGACTAATCCCGTCCAAAAAGATCTTGGAGACTGTAGACCTTATTGTTAACCTATAAGATTCGTTACTACACGTGTAACACAATGACAATTACTGTCAACATTATAATAAACTGAGGCCGAACATTAGATTGTAGATAGGGGAATAGCGTGAGGTTGTCGAATCGACAATGTCGATATGGGTGCAATTGAGGGCTAATGTCCCGTGTATCTATTTGCATAAGGACCCTCGAGCGGGTAATTAGGGTTGACGAACGTAGCGACAGTCGGAGTCGTAATTTTAAACGTTTAAATACGGACTCGGACGTAGATATAGTTTTAGCGAATTCAGGAATGGATCCTCTTGGGATGTATTTACTCTAAATCTTCAAAGGAATGATGGAATATCTAGAGGTGGGGCTCTATTCCGGAGCTATAGGTTTTGAAAAGGTATCAATTTTCATGGCGAACGAACTTTGAGGTGGGGATCTATTTAGGGGTAGTTACATAAAGGTATCAGTTTTCATGACCAACGAACTAGTATATCTCGTGAGGTGGGGATCCATTTAGGGGTACATGTCTACCTAGTGTGGAGAGTAAATAGTCAAAATTAAATTCATCTCCACTCCAACTTTCCAATGATCTACGATCTTATGATCTGCTGAGCTCGTTGATGGAATTTAAGCAAATAGATCGATAGATAATAATATACTCAACTTGACTTATCCATCTCCATTCAATTCCAACATCTCTGTGATACGAGTTTCCTGCTAAAATTTCCGACTTGGAATTACGGTAACATTTCCCAACTGCCAGTTTCAAATGGGCTGAGTAAACAGGATTGACTTTTTGGATCTCTGCTCTCATTAATTCTTAATGAGGAAGGGATTGGGCCCAAAATCCCCTACAGATCCTCGGCTCGTTATCCCTATTAGTGATTTAGTAGTAGTTCATCGTAAGTCTACACGGGTTTTGATCCCTTCATCTTGAAGGCTAGACCCCGTCTGATTCAATTAAGCTGGCTGAGGAGCAGAGTTTTCGGATTTCCGAAAACATTGGAAATTATCTGAAAAGTAATTAGAGATGTCTGAATGGATACAAGTCCGCCTTGTCTCCATTCCTTATAGCGACTTCCCTCATGGATTAATGGTGTATTGTCTTCGAATATCGGCTCTAATTTCCTAATAACTTCTCTGATTTTTTTTCTCCCTTGTTTTTCGAGGATAACCATTTCCAGGATGGAATCCAGAGGGACCTTTGGCGTATAGTTGAATAAGGGGATAATTTGCTGTCAGTTTGGCTGGGAGAAATGGGCAATTAGTAACGGATGTTTGCGTTAGTCTTGAAATGTGCAAGAGATGTTTTAGCTTTATGATAGCTTGTTCGGAGTTCAGGTAGTGTTGGGTAACTGAAACTATATAACTCTGCTTTTTTGGAACGTTCCAATCAACGCTGTAAAAATTCCAGAGTTTTCTCCCTCAACTAAATTGTAGGCCCAATAATATGAAGCTATTTATCGTTATCCAGCACTATGATAGAGGTAGTCGATCCTATTAAACTCAAAACAAATGTCCATCAAGAAAAGCAAGCAAAATTAAGCAGAAGAACCTTGGATTCTGTTATAGAATCAACTGGAATTCTGGATTCATGTCTCCCTTAGATGTATGTATTTATATAAAGATAGTTTCTTTCTTTTCGACATCCGTATTTCTTGATATCTTTAAGTGAAGAACGAGTAGCATTGACATTGTAAGATGGCAAATAATATACACGAATCTTCCAAAATAAAATCAGACCCCCGAAATAAGTACCCCTCCCCTCTACATTACTCTATTGCTTAAGTGAGTTCGGAAAGGTTATTCGCTGATGGTAGACCTTTTTCTTCTCGATAACACAAAAAAGTTTCCCGATTTAGAAAACCCAGTTTTGCCGTATTTAAGCAAAAAAAACATGACAATTTGGTCATTTTGAAGGAAAAACAGAAAATCTGTATAAAAAAGGTATCAAATATTTGCTCTCCCGATTTTCCAAATAGCAATCCCGGCTACGCAGTTGCGGAGTTTTTTTTCCACCAACGAAGTAATTCCGCGCATTTCGGTAAATCTATTAAAACAGTAATAAAAACTTGTTGCGCTATACATTTAACTATATACTGTATATAATCTGTTTGCTGAAAGAACTTATCGAGAAACATCATCACCCGAATCAGGGACAGGATCCTGTCACGGCCATTTACTTTCCGCCATGACAAATTTTGACAAGACGAGGCTTTCCTATCAAGAAAGACTTATCTTGAATAAGAACAAGTCAAGTGAGATGAATCTTCTCGTCTGTCCCCAAGCCTCTAGCAACTAGCAACGACTGACGTACGAACGGCAAGGTACAAAAGAACTACACCTCATAGAGATAATCGCAAATTGTAGTTGTCTTGTAGGTTGTAGTTGTAGTAGTGAAAAATAAAATAAAAAGAAAAATCCCTCAATTATTTCCAGGAAATTCACATCTGTAGGATTTATGTTTTATTATTCCGAGGGATAAGAAGAGGAACATGATAACATATTGAGTGTGTGTCATATCATGTCATGATGCCAAGTAATAAAGCCCTTTGGCAAACACAAGCCCTTTGTACCGTAAATAATGGTTTACTCAACGTATATAGCGTTTGCGTTGGCCTTTTAGGGCCATTCATAAATCCGTTTGATAGGGACGATTCCGTATGGACAAAGCTGCCATAATTTTACAGATTTTACAGAAATTGTTGGCTCGGTGTCATATCATATTTTGTTACTTCAGGTTAAAGAGAGATAAATAAACACGGTTTAAATCTAATGGTCATTAAGAATTTTATAAAGCCTCGTAACGCATGAAATACTGTGACTTATGAACAGTCCAACTTCAAGATAGTTTGCTTTCAAAGCTTGAAACGGTTAAAGTCTGTAGAAACAAGACAATGTAATAACGATAAGAACGGATATGCCACGAGGGTTTGGAAAGCTGGGGATAATCGGATGATGTTAATATGAGTGAACATTGTAATAATTTCAAAATATTACGCAGGATAATGCGGTGAGTTCCAAATTTGGAACGAATGGGGCATTATTCCTTATCAAGCCTTCCTTGGGGACTGTCTGGACAAGGAATCTTGTTAACGGATTAGACGTTGAGGACCGGCCATGAGGCTTTAAGAGCCAATCATATCAAAATTGTAAAGACAAGAGAGACACAATCGACTAAAATGTCAAATTATTCTAAAGTCAAGGCTTTTCTAATTCCGAATTCCAAGGACTTTGGTTAATTTCAATGCAATCCCAAGTTCTGTAAAAGAGCATAAGGAATAAGCTAATATTTCCGTAAATCATGATTTATGCCGCCCTAAATAACTTCCCCAGATGAAACATGGTTTTGTTAACGGATTTCTTTTCCCCTGAAATAACTACTCCTAGTGATTTTTATCGAAAGACATCTTGTATTCTGAGGATTTTATAAATGGTCCGTATGTTTGATAATCTACTTTAATGATCTGCTCATCATTCAGCTAAAAATTTTAAATACGATAATTTAATTAAACTTAAACGTTTTGTTGGTGTAGTTTTTTTTGCGTTTGTTTGAATATGTTTAATCTGCGAATATAATACGGAATAAATTCAATGAATGTTCCAGAGTGTTTGTACTTTTCTGTTCCTATCTGTTGATTCTCCAGTTTCTAGACACAATACGTTTAATTAGTAAATATTTGTTTATTAGGTCTTTGCAAGCAAGTTGGAATTTATTAATTAGTTCCTTTTGGGTTCACAAAACAGTAGCCATATTTGCTTCCTTGGGTTTCTTTATTTCAGGAACTTATGCCAGAATTTTTATTTCGAAATAAAAATCCTGAATCAAAAATCGTTTGATTTTGAAGTTTTGTACGTCGTAACCTCCTTAAAGAACTACGGCATACGGTGGAGGAAACAAATCTTAAACGTTCGTTTGTTTTAAAAATACAAAAAGTCCAAAGGAAACCCGAAATGTAATTAAACCACATGGAGAATTTTACCTGGATATTTTTACTAACTAAAATCAGTTATAATCTCTTGTATTTAGCGAATTAAAAATATGCATACACTACTTAAATAACGACAAAGTTGCCCAGCTTTGATGATTTCAATCCTCCGGAAATGGAGGCATTTCTGGGATTGGAATTATTTCGGGCGGGTCTTCAATCATTCTAAGGTGGGGGATTATTCCGGTGAAATTTATGTGCGGTTATTCCACTTTCCTCAAATAATTCATCACAATCTTGATGAGTTATTTCTCCAGCCAGGGTCCAACGGCCAACCTATAAAAACGAAGCTCGGAGCTACTTTGTCCGACCAAAATTAATCTCGATTCTAGACATTAAAAAGCTCTCCTTGAATAATTTTAAATTACCCTAATCCCCTAGTTTTGAAAGTACTAAATTACAGCCGTAACAATAACCTTAACGCTAATTAGAATTTAAAAATTCATAATTTCCAGATGGAGTGGTGCTAGTAGACCCGGACTACGTGAAAGAGCGTAAAGTATACGGACACGTGCTGGCCGCATTTCGCTACGGACGAGAGGACCTGGATGTCCTGGGACTGACCTTTCGGAAAGATTTGTACCTTGCCTCTGAACAGATCTACCCTTGTCTTGAGTCCACAAAGGACAAACAACTCACCAGACTTCAAGTAAGTTATCCGACACAGGCCACAAAACTAGTAAAAAAAACTCATCGACATTTATGACTTATCGATACATCGATTTACCGCTTACCTAAATATATCCCACCAAGACTACAACCTACTATCTACCACCTACGCTACGTTCCTCGCTCCAGTCAAGATATCATTACTAAATCCTTACGATCTTATCTTCGTCTATCGAAATCCGAGAGATATGGTTATAGTTCTCCGACAATCCGAAATCGACAGGATCTATAGGACTTTAAGAGACACTTCCAAAAGCAATAAGGCCATAAGACGAACTTAGTAAGGGGATTGACACTTTTTTATAGTCCTCTTTCCTAATATCCAATGAACCCGTTCGACCCGACCGTGTGTCCTCAAGTCTTGAGCAAAGGGAATGTGTTCGTTCGATGATATTTCCCGAAAGGGCCCTTCATATATACTTCTACAAGACGGGTTTTGATTTTGACAGCTTGTTTTTTCATCCTTGAAAGAGAAAGTTCAATTCAAAGTTCATTTTATTTTGTGGAATGCTGGGTATTTATTTTGAAAAAATTAACAGATATTCGCTTGAAAAGGTTTCGTTATGAAAACGAGGAGGAAAAGTTACAACAGAGCTGTGATTTATGATTTTAAAATTTTTTCAGGTTGGGTAGGGGTTTTATAGCACTCCCTTGGTTTCATGAAGCCAATAAGCTCTATTAAAGCCATTAAAGTTTCAAGGAAAAATAATCATAGATAAACCGATTCGAATTTCTATAAATAACCATACCCAAAATCAATAAAAAATAAAATTAAACCCATGATAAGTCGATGTATACTTGCTATTATTTCAAGGACGGGAGACTACAATATATTGCAAACTGGAATGCAAGAAATAAATCAGTCAAATGGACCCCAGGGTAAATATTACCGAGGTGGGGAATTATTCCGGGAAAACTGATACCACAAAATCCCCTCTACCTCATCATTATAAACTAACGTTGTTTCTGAACGAGTCTATATAAGACTTGCAATAATATCCCCAGCCAAGAAAGGCGATCATAGAATTATTTGGCAGCGGGGGAAAGCTACAAACCGAACCAGACTGCCCTTGTGTCATTACTGGAGAAAGTGGTTGTAAAACTAAGTGTCTCCGGAAACATGGGCGGCGTAACTTATACCTTCGATAAATGCATTCGACTTGAGCCTTAATATCCCTTCAGTTGAACCAATTAAGAGTACATATAACACAAATACCTTATAGGTCAAAGGTCATCTAAATAAAAACTAGCCCAATCAAACCTTAAAGCAAAAAATCTCAGACTTGATCCGAGTCGCCCCTGCCCCTGCCCTCCCGTCTCTAGTCCAGAGTCCATGGGGAAATGGGCCAATTTTTTTTAGGGAATTGGGTCACGTTCTGGATAAAAAACATCTTGGAAAAATCCCCAGACTTGTTACTTCTCTCCATATACTACAACATCTCTGGATTGGATATGAGTTCCTACATATTTATGGGACTTTGTTTGACAAAGAGGAATCACTTTCCCTTTGAAGTATTTTTATGAGTCAGACGGGTCACTCTCCCCTCACCTTAAATGCCAGGGATCGTCATATTCTGGTTAAGAATATCTCTGAATTTTAATCTGTAGAATGAGACTAATATTTAAATAGCTAAGGGAATAGGAGAAAGACGCGATATTTGCAGAGTCCCCCTTTGCTCAAGAATGTATCTTATATTTTATTATCCACAGAGGAAGTAAGATGAAAGGGATGGAGATAAATTGAGATTTTAATGAAGGAGTTTCCTCCTCCTGGAGCTAATGCAATTAAGAGGACTCGACTTGCTAAACGAAATGGGGGATTTGGGATTTTTTTCGGCAATTAAGTCTTAATTTCATTCCCTCCTAGGGAATTTAGGCCTTACAGACACGGAGGCACTCGGGATTGGCGTTATAATCCCATTAAAACTGTTTACAATATGGGATACAGATCCCTGCACCGTTAAATTATTATATGCACAAGGGCTGTAAACTTAATTGGAATGTTCAAAACAATGGGAAGTGGGTTTCGGATATTGCGGCTATAAACTAGGATTTGAGCAGAGGGCGAAAAAATCCGAGAACTAAATATGAACCTCTGTACTGCGATTAAATTAAATGCTCAAAATTTGCACACGAACTTACAGAATTTTTTAAAGTTCGCAATCTGTTAAATTTTAAATATCCCGAAAGATCGAAATCGAAACGGCCTAAGCAAATTTCAGAGCAGATTTAGAGATTCTGCAACCGACTCGTCGGTTTGTAGCATATCTTAATCGGAAGGTAAATGTCTTGGAAAAGTTACGAGCATGAATCGTCTCCCAGCCAAATACTACGACTACGCGACGATCCTCTTAAGTACTTTTTGTGCCGCATTTAAGTACGCAATGAAAATGGCTATAAAATGGTAACTATTTCAAACCAAGGGCTCTAATATTCCTGGAAACTATCCAAAGATGTACATTTAAGCATACCCAGGTTTAGGATAGTAAAGGTAACTTTGAATATTAAAGCTTCTAATATAACAAATTCGGGAGACTTGTAAACTTGTAATACCTCTCTCTCTCTCCAACTGAATCCCAAAGTCTTGATTTATTACACGGGCATTATCCCGTCTCGAGATTATCTACTGCAAATAAGCACTAAGCCTCGACGAGAACTTCGGTTAATCCTACCAAAGAATGACAATGATGTAAAATTATGGGCCTATGATCGCCGTCAAGAATTCACACGGCTAAACTATTATTATTACTACGGTTCGGGGTCGTCAGTTTAGTAAAAAAAATTAAGTGGCTCAAAATTACGGACTAATTTAAGCAGAAATTATAGAGAAGAGGGTCTCCTGGTGGTTTTTAAACCTATCGTCAATTCGAAGTTTTTTAATAACAGTTATGAAATGCAAGGTTGAATATTAATTGTAATTACAGTCCCTAATTGCTCAATTCTTATTACTCATTGCAGGAGAGACTGTTGAAAAAACTGGGAGCCAATGCATTTCCATTTTTCTTCGAGTTGCCTCCACACTGTCCAGCCTCCGTGACCCTTCAGCCCGCCCCTGGGGACACGGGCAAACCCTGCGGAGTTGACTATGAGCTGAAAGCCTATGTCGCCGACCTGGCCGATGATAAGCCGCATAAAAGGTACGCTGGAGTTTTTACACATGCTATCAGCCCCCGGAATAGAAGCCCTCCCCTAAATAGAACACCATTCATTTTGATCTAGGGCTTCAAAAATACGACCCTATTGGTTTCTAAATCGGGATTACGGTATTTACATGACGAAATAGAATGAGCTTGAGTTGCCCTTAAAACATTGTTTTAATTAAACTCGTATTTGTCCTCCGTTTAAGAGTTATGTCGATGTAGTAGTTTATTCCAAAAATCCATATACATAAAATTAGCCGTCTGTGGGTAACTGATGTTCCAGCTTACTACTTCTTACTGGCTTGAGTTATCGAAAAACTGAAATAGCCAAAAATTCTTAAAAAAATTCGGAATTACGGTAGGCTATATGACCTTTCAAAATTCCGTGACCTGCGACCTAGGCCAACTTGACCTAACGTTAAATTGTATGTAAATGGTCGTGTGACATATCAATTTACACTGTTAAGCTTCGAAAAATACATTTGCAATGTTGGAATTTCAAAATTTTGATTCCTGACCTCAATAACGGTCAAAAGGGTCGAATTTTCAAAATCATCGTATGACATTTTTTACTGGGTTGACTAAACAAAAAACTGAAATAACCAAAAATTCTTAAAAAAAGTTTGAACTGGCGTAGGCGATATGACCTTTTGAAATTCCATGACCTGTGACCTGGGCTAACTTCACCTAACATAATATTGTATGTAAACGGTCGTGCGACATATCGATTTACACCGCAGTACTTTTAAAAATGCTTTGGCTATGTTGGAATTCTAAAATTTTGACCCCTTGACCTTGAAACGGTCAAAGTTGTCGAAATTTCGAAATTATCGTGTGGCATATCTATTGACAACTTCTTTTGCCGAGAAATCATTTGGTTGTGTTGGAATTCTGAAGTTTTGACCCCTTGACCTTGAAACGGTCAAAGTCGTCAAAATTTCTAAATCATCGCCTGATACATCGATTTACATCTTCTTTCACTGAGGAAGCTTTTGGTTGAGTCGGAATTTTAAAATTTAACACATTGACCTTAAAACATTCCAAGTCATCGAAATTTTTAAATCATCGTGTGATATAGCGATTCACATCTCCTTCCAGCGTGAAATCTTTCGGTTAAGTTAAAATTTTGAGCCCATGACCTTTAAAGCTGTTTAAATTATGGAAATCTCTTCAGAAATTCATTTTTATCGCTTTAAAGAAAGTGTGGAGGTGAATGTGTTGTTTTAAAAACATTGCACATTGTTTAATTTAATTGTTTAAAACCAAAAGTAAAAGGGTCTTAAAATCTCGCTCACTCGCTTGCTCATCAAAAATGACATGTTCTTCTTCCACGGAAAAGCTCTTATCAGCTATTTTAGGTACCGGGATAGCAATAAACTTTAAAGTAGTGTCGTACTGGTTAACAGGAGTTCTGAGGTCCTGTCCGTCGTCGACATATAGAAAGAGAATATAAGAGACCAGAATACGGAGGCTGCTAAGTGTGGGGGCTTTGAAGTTTCGGATTTGTGGGGGTTTAGATTCACCTTTGTCTTGGGCGTATGTCTGAAGTTAAATACTAAAATACTATCGCTTATTGGCTAAGCTCCTGTATGGCCCGATACGGGCCTCTGGCTGCCTAGTATTAGATAAACTTGTTCTTATGTTTCAAAAATAATGCCGTTACTTTACTATACTGACATGAAGGTCGCCTATCAAGATCAACAGTCACCGACAATATTCAAATTCATTGGATAAGACCATAGACATAAATAAGAATATAAAATTCTGTGGATAAGACTCAGGATAAAATAGGTTCTACCTTCACATAAGACGCGGATTCTTGAAGGATTTTAGGGCAGTGCATTTGACTGGATTCATGGAGTTAATAAAAGCGGACGTTATTTTTCATTATCTTCTTTGGGGCAGCAGCCGTAGAGTTTATTAACTCGATCCTTGGACTGCATCACATTTATTGATTTATTCACATGGGAAAGGAAATACAGAGGTTTTCTCTTACGGTTTTGCAACTTTGTAATATAGGAGATTCATTTGATATTTATCTGGATCAATTGAAGTTTATGACCAGGAATTACGGGAGAAATATGGCAAGATCAGGAGCAGTGGATACTCTTTTGATACAACTTAGAAATAAATGCAAAGCAATAACGATTTCGGAACATTGCTGGGATTTCCAAAAAATTGCAGTTTTTTTTATGTTTCTTTGCAAATCAGAATTCTACTTTAATCATCATTTATTTCTATTCCGGGGGCTTAGTTGGTTTTAATTTTTTAAGTGTAGTTTCAACTTTCAATCCCAGTTGTCCATCGGAGATTAGAATTGAATAACACGGATATTCTTTTTAATTTATCATTCTAAATTCAAACAATCAGAATTTGAGTCCAATCTGGAATTGTCTAAATTACAATATTAATTTTGCACAGATATCATACATTACTATAATTAATCCTCTGTTCTAGAAAGCAACATTTTAGGTGTAATAATTTAGATATTGTTGGATTCTGGTATTAAGTGGTAATTGGGGGTTGTCTTTAATTAATAATTACCATCCTAAATCCAAACAAAAATCCATTTATAATTAATCATTAGCGCAATATGTATGTATACAAAACGGGACAATTGGTTAGGAACACTTGCGTTAGTATTACATATAGAAAATAATTTATTTTTAATTATGAATTACAAAAGCTCGCTCCTCAATCCTCTAAAATATCAGTAAGTTTAATTAAGAAGTGCATGCCATAACCCATAACTAGTAGTAAATAATAATATCGCAGTTCAATCTCGACCCTGTACTTTTTAAACACTTTGTGGTGTATAAATGGCTAAACAGGTATTCACTAAATGAAATTAACTTCTCCAACAATTGAGACGAGGCAGCTTAAAACAAGCATAAAAATCAATAAACTATGTTGAACGAAGTAGGGAAAATGTTAAGATTAGATAATTGGAATATTTAGTTTTGTCACATATATATGCCTCGAGTTAAACGTTTATCCATGGACATCCGGATTATTTGAGTTGCCCCCACCCCCACCCCTATTCTAGTAAATTATTATACTACACACGTTTACGCGTAATCCCAGTCAGACGATATCTTTTTCTATTTTTGTTATTATGTATTAGGCATGTCCTCCCGAATTCCATGTGCCACATGCCACACCCGACGGCGGTCACACGTTTGCCTTTCACTTGCTTTACAAAATATCTGATGAAAGCCCAATGCCCCACACCTGCTGTTATATAGGTTCACCTGTACTTCATTGGCTAGAAACTCAGTATTTTATTTAATAGGTCTTATACAGTGAGCATATGTGATATGGGAGCAATAAAACTATAATTTTTCGGGTTTTTACAACAAACGATAGAAAAGAAAGGCGATAAACGAAATTCCCGTTGTTTTGTCTTCTATGAATAGTACAGATTTCATCATTCTCCTCGATATGTAAAAGACAATGTGTTTGTTTGAAATGTTCATTTATACCTTACATCGCCTAAAAATTAATAACATGTCAAATTACATATAATATGTGCCAATTACTTTATTAAATCTGATTGCCAGACTTGAATCGACTATGTTCCAAACAAAGGTTAAAGTTCAGACGAGGTAATGTTTACATTACAGGACTATAGATAAATAAATAAGTATTCTACGGATATTTCACAATATTATTTTCATACGGACAACTTCATTTTATTGAGCCAACTTTAGTGAATAGGAAAAGGAGTTTCATAATTTTGTTTGATCTCTCGCTGGTAGATTGTGGATAGAAATTTAATTAATTTTGCATTCTTAGCGTTTGTTATGAAATGGGAAATGGAATCAGGCATGTGTCGCCAATCGTGATTTTCGGGATCGGAACGATAATCTCAGTATCGAATTAGTTTTTTTATCCAATGACCTATGACAATAAATAATTACACGTTAATATACATATAATACTATGTCATTCTGATTATTAAAATTCACATTCTCAAGGTTTATTTACAGATAAATCAAATTTTACTAGATTAAAAAAAATATTTTTTTGTGACTCAATTTTGAAATCTTTTAAAGTTTATCCATAGTCTTATATTTGTACTCATAACAAACAGGTAGAAAGACGGTAATTGTAATATTGTACTCTAGTCTACCCTAAAACAATTGTTCGTAACAGAAAAATCGTCCCGAAATCGAAGTAAAATGATCCAATAATGACATATTCGTTCATCTGTCCTAAAACTGCTATCTTCATTCCCTAAAAGAAGCTTTAAATCAAACAGCCTCTAAAACCGATAAACCAAAAGAGTTACAATCCGACTGACAATCCATAATCCCTCGGAATACAAGATCTATACCTTTATTTCCATATCAATAATACATTACATTCCTACATATCTTTATCCGAAACTGATACCCCTTGTATAGAACATAGAAGTAAACAGTCCATTCCATTTGGGAATAAATTGGACCCGAACCAAAGAAGAATGGGTGAAGATATTCTGGGAGAAAATTAAACTTTCGACAAGGGAATTGTTCCAAGATTGATGTTTGCGGTTCGACACAATCTGAACTTGTTCTACTCGGCCACATATCGACGACGGTTCTAAATCCACAAGACTACCGTAAATAGTTAAATAGATCCCTCTGGGGAGGTATTGAGTTAAACCATAGTTAAACCCTAAAATCTGCGTAGTTGAACCAAGTAACGACAAAAGTGTCCGGCGACAAAGTTGTCAGGTTACAAAGATGTCAGCCTACAAAAAAGGTGTCAGATTTTTTTCCAGACATTTTGACGCAATCCATTTATTTCGGTAGGATGGGGGACTTATTTCAACGTCGCGTTATATCTCTAGTATCGGAAATCCACCACAGAAGACTATTAGCCAAAGGAATAGGGAATTGGAATTAGGTTCAGATGTTTCCGGAGATGGCAAAATCTTTGTCCAGCTCCACGATTTATTTCTTCCATTATTTCCATACACAGCCCGAGGAGAAAGTAATAGAATAACAGTAACTTAGGAAATCCTCTTGTGTCTAGAGCCAACTATTTTACGGCTTCTGAGCTGGATTTCCAGGATTGTCCTAGAGATCCGATGATGGCTGTCTTTATAGAGGAAGCACTTGAGAGACAATGATACACCTTTTCCAATGCCCGTCCCAGCCTTTGTGGCCTTTTACTGTTATTCGAATTTCGAAAGTTTAAACCGAATCCGGGGGTATTTGGTACTAGAAGGGTTATTCTGAGTTTTAGGGCCTTTGAGATGAGTCTGTTCATGAGAGAGGGGCTTGATGGCTCAAGATCCTCTTAGAAATGCCAGATATGCAATCAAAATCAACTTCAACCACAAATAAACCACTCCCATTACCACTATTCGGGAGCGGGACCATTTCGGGGCTAATGCATAATGCCAGAATGCCACCACCACTCCTTTGGAATATAATGGAATGGCATAGCTATTTAGAAACTATAGGGTTGTCACGAGCCCTCGTCCATTACATTGTACAGAATTATGCAATGAAAATGCTGTTCAAGCCAATGCTTGACCTCTGACCCTCCTGGCATTTCTGAACGAACCTCGTAGGAGAAAGTACAAACGGACATAATATTTGGGTGTACGAGATCGATGAGCTGTTAAATAATGTAGATTGTTCGGATTGGAGATTGTAAATTGTGGTCCCGTTTGTGGTACTGCTGGTGGTGGTAGTGACAAGATGTATGTAGTCGGGTGGATAACTTGGATTTGCTCCTGAAATTGCATGAAAAATTCATTTTTCTCGATCAATTCTTTCCATGCTCGGGTCGGGTAGTGGTGGAAAGTTACCCGGGTTCCTGACAACCGGAGAGAGAGAGAAAGAATTACGGACCGGGTAATAATATTCCATTGTTACGGGTTTTTAGAAAAGTTCCAGCCGAGCCTGGCTTTGGCATTGTCGTTTTTTAATATAAGCCGCAACTTATGTCTCCCAACTTTCGGTACGGTTAGCCCTCTTCCTCCGGAACTTCTTGTCGAAATCGCCTTGAATGTCGATAAAACGATCCGAGAAAACGGGACGTCCTGTATCCCACAAATACCTGCATTTTATATACGAACTGTTGACCTTGCCACGTGACTGGAGTCTAGAATCTGAAATCCTATGCACAAAGGGATGATGACAGATCCATTTGGAAAGTTGGTGGGTGGGTGGGGCCTTTATGTATAAGGAACCCATAGGCCTTAACCACCTTCCTGCGGTTTATGTCATGTCGTATTTATTTATGTTCGGCTAACTTATTCTAAAGATGTCGGCCGTGTAGTAGTATATAATTTCCCAACGTCGGCAAGATGATGATATGTTATCGAATTTTGAAGGCTGGATTACTTGGAGCAGATGGTTAGGTTAGGTGTTTGGTTCCACTGGTTGTTTGTCATTGATAGAACATAGACAATGGTTTCATGGCATTTTTATTGGGATTTTTATTCATGCGAAAATTCGACCATCATAAATTATGCTGTATCCACTGAGCTGAAAACGAAAACCATGTTCGCCAAAATATCGGCGACGCCGGGTCTTTAAAATGAGCTTTTTTCGGGGAAATTGGAGCCGGATGAAGCGTTTCCTCCTCGTTTTTTGGTGGTGAAAGTGATGGATTGGTTGATAAATGAGATTATTATTGTTTTGTTGTGCAGGAATTCGGTGAGGCTGGCGATACGGAAGATAATGTATGCCCCTGGGAACAAAGGAGAGCAGCCGTCGATAGAAGTGTCGAAGGAGTTTATGATGTCACCGAATAAATTACATTTAGAAGCGTCGTTGGACAAGGAGCTGTACTATCATGGGGAGTCCATAGCCGTCAATGTCCACGTTGCCAATAATTCCAATCGAACTGTCAAGAAGATTAAGGTCTCTGTCCGACAATTTGCCGATATCTGTCTCTTCTCCACGGCTCAGTACAAGTGCACCGTTGCGGAAAATGAGTCTGAGTAAGTTTCATAGTGTAAACAGAACTTTGACATTTTTATTGCAAGTGTCTGAAATCGGAATTTTTTAGTCATTTATCCGATTTTTATTTTTTATCCCAATGAGGAGATCGATCGTATTAAACTAGAATATTTGCAGCTACTGAAAAATCCCTAGATTATTTTTACCCGAAAATTATTGTAGCCCGAATTTCTGACTTCTGAGTTCTGACACTTCTGGCCATGATTGTCCTAATATAAATAAACTGTCGGATTTTGTAACTTGACATTGTCATTTTGACATAAGCTGACGTTGCATGTTAATCTTGTTGGATTGACAGGGAAGGCTGTCCAGTGAGTCCGGGATTCACCCTGTCCAAAGTTTACACTCTGACACCTCTCCTGTTCAACAACAAAGAGAAACGGGGACTCGCCTTGGATGGTCAACTCAAACATGAAGATACCAATCTAGCTTCTTCCACCATGTAAGTCATCATGACATTCATTTCAGCTAAATTAAACTGTAATTAACTAATTGCTAGACGGCTATTAAAAACCTTGTCGTTATTTGCATAGTTTTATTAAAGGGGGTATTGATATTGATGATTGGCATTGACTTCCACAAATCTCGAGTCCTACTCTCCACGATTACCACGATTGAATAAAAAACAAAAATAACAATAATGTGTGATTGTAATTAAAATTTTTAGAATAACCCATATTTTTTAGTGCCCTTCATACTTTGTCAGATCTGTGTTGAAAAGAGCAATATCGACTTTAGTTAAGCTATCAAAACTATCCAAATATTTTTTTTAAATAGGCTATTCTCTCGGATCTCAGACAATTAGTTCCAATTCCAATACTTAACCGTTTCTGAAATTGTTCTTAAAGTTAAAGAAACAATTTTGCCTCTAAAATACTCAAAATTTCCTAACAATCGGTACGTCCTGTGCCATTAACCCTTCCACGATATTATTTATTGTTATACGGAATGGATAACCTGTCTTTCAATTAGCGAGAGGCAGGGAAGATGATAACAGATGAGGTTCTCGTAGCCCCGACCTGTCGACGTAATCGGTGACTTATTAATAAAACTATAATATGTTTAAAATATATGTTGTTATTTCGGCTATTTTGCAGAATCACGGATGCATCCGCGAGAGAGAATCTGGGCATAATTGTTCAGTACAAAGTTAAGGTGAAATTATGTCTTGGCCCACTTGGAGGGTAAGTTATTACTTTCTTAATAATAATATCTTTCAACAACCCACCCGACCCGAGTTTATATTTAATATAGCTCTCTTTTTGGTATAATAACGATAGCTACAGGAGATGAATACTATCTATTCATTGATGTTCCTAGCATGGGGTTAGTGGGCTAGCAATAACTGCTTTCACCCCAGCAACAACGGCTTTGAACCCTTGTTGCCGTCATAAATCGTAATTGAGGCAGTTTAAAACACACTACGTCATGTATTTTAAGAATTTTTCATGTTCATAATGCGAATGCGAGGACATTTAGGACCTGCTTACGCCATAGTTTCCAAAAATAGGATCGTCCTGAAGAAACGGCATTTTCCGTTGAATTTTGACTATTTTAAGACTATTTTGAGCATTATAATTATAGTCCATGTCCCTGCCTGTTATGGAAGTTAAGTTACCGAGTGTTAATAAGTGCCTCTCGGTCAAAAGGCTAGGGGCACAGTACCTTTAGAAATTTTCCATAAATCGTCAAGGTTAACGAGGTTCATGGCTCCAGATTTACACATAACTATAGCCATAGATTATGAACGACCCTTAAATTAAGGATATTAAAACCCCCAGTGGGTTCGTAAACAGGTAGTCTTTAGCTTTAGGATTTAGTTACAGGAAGAGATGCGATGTAACAAATTACTTTTACACGTTCCGTTATACCGTGGATTCTAGCTAATTGTAATAAAAGCTCCCTTTCAAAGCAAAAATAATAACTCAAACGCATCTCCGTTACAAACCTCACTTTCACCATATATTCCCAAAGATGTAAATCTCCGGAAATTATTTTGTGTTTTTTAACCTTTCCAGTCTCCCTCATCTTCTTAAACATATAATATTATTATGATGAACCATTTTTAATTGGATTTCTTGTCAGGAATTAGCTTGTACTTAACCGTAAAAATGCATTTTGAGTCATATTATTGTTAACTTCGTTTAAAAAAGTTATAAAAATAGGCTGTTATTACTCTATTTTTTAGAGTAAATATTTTTTCTTAAATTAAAAATCTCCATTTACATGATTTGATTTAGGATAGGATATCGGATTGAAGAAACTTGAAAATTGGATTTTATGATAAGCTACAAAACAATCAGGCTATACAGCCAACTCAATAAGTCTAGAAAAGATGGCAAAATTCTCAAATTCAGATTAACACACCGTTTCATCAGTCTATTTTAATTTTTTCTCCTATCGGTTGAACCGACGTACGGGCTTATTTATACCGAGAGAGAACTATATAGACTTCCAATTAAAAGTTAATTTAATAATTATTGATTATTATTCTCTCCCATTGTAGAGATCTATCAGCAGAGCTGCCCTTCGTTCTAATGCATCCGAAACCTGAAGACGATGAACCACCACTGCCAAAGTCTTCCTCTCCTAATAACCTTGAAGGTGGTGATGTTGCTGTAGATAATCTCATCCAACTTGATACGTAAGGATAAAGAAAGAAATTAAAAAACGTAAATAAATTATTTCCTGCTCGTTGAAATCTAATCTGCTTTTTTCTTAAAAATTTTCAGAGATGATGATATTATTTTCGAAGACTTTGCAAGATTACGCCTCAAAGGGGAGGGAGCGGAATGAGAGGACGTAACACCTTAACACCAAGAAATTACTCTTACACTCTTATTTTAACCATAGTTTATGATAATTTAGTTAAGTAAGGGAGTAAGTAATTATAAGCTATACACAGGTATGTATACAAAATAATATAATAATACTATTTGCTAAATAACCAAGCATAATACGGAGGCATATTAATATCTAGAAATATATAAAGTTATATCATAAGGAAATATAAATGTGTGATTAATTGGTAATTTTGTTATAAACTTATATAAATTTAATACACATAGTTATTAATTGCTAAAAACATGCAAACTGCAATATCCATACCTTAATCTGTTTTAAATTCACAGAGGACGTCTAATTTCATTAAATTACATGAGCTTTCATGAAGTTCCATGCAATTTTATGAAGAGAGCAAAATATGAATAAAGTCACATTATCCCACATGCTATATTTAGAGTTAAGTGGCTTTCACAAAATTTTTATAAATAAAATAGTGGGTATATTCGCACAGAATTTGAGGTCAATTTTTTAACAAAGACTTATTACTATCGGAAATGGTGGAAAAATAAATATATTTCTTCTTGCTAATTAAAGTTAAGAAATTTTTCTGTATTCACCAGTAATTCATATTTAATTTTAGCTACTATTACTATTCATTATTATCATTATATGTATGTTGATTTTTGTCATTTTGTTAATTTACAAGTGCCAACTCGATTATGTTCCTTGTTGAGATTATTTGTTTGTCATTTTAGTTGTACTTCAATTAAGTTATCATATACTCATACACACCTCTATTACCTCTTTTTGCTTTTACAATTAACATGAGTTCGAGGAGGTTCGAGAATTTCAAACAATCTGATTTCAAAATGTTTATGTAACTATTGTTTGACGATACCAGAAATAAATCCATGTGTAATCATAATTTAAAAAATCTCCATATTCGAATTGTTTTGCACGAGAATAAAAATAAACTGCTCGAGTTATCGTGGTTCAGGACGGACGGCTTTTAAAGAGGTTTCTCTCAAAAAGAATAAATTATGAACCATAAACAGACAAAAAATGACAACTTTGTTGTACCGTAATGGAAAATTCTCTAAAATTGATTTATTTGGGCAAACAAGAATAAAAAATGTAACACTGACAGTTGATTGATATGTCAATATAATTTTAAACTATTTGTATATAGAGCCATCATTTGCCTAAATTAAATTAAAAATTAAAAATTTAGCAAAAATAATAACAATAACATCGACGCTTTTAATTGTAGAGAGCCTCGTACGCAGCGTTGATTTTTTTCATTTGTTCCAAATTGGCATCTTTTTCGGCGCCCTTTAAGTGTGAATTTTTATCTGTAAGCAATACACGTTAATGAAAGGATTAATCAAAATCAATTGCTGACTACTTTTTAATGTCGAAAACAAATTCCTATTTCTGTAGTTCTCCTAGATTATATTAAGACAGTTTTGTTTAAAATGCGCTGCCATGTGCTGCATTCACATTAATCTGGTCAACAATTAGCACAGCAATATATCAGTCATGTAGTCAGAATGTAGTTCACACTGTTCAGTGTTCACAGTCATGTAGTGCTCATACCCATACCTGGCATCTCAATGACAATCTGTCAAAGTTTTAACCAAATCATTACCAGAATTAGTTACCTCCGACGTAATGAGTGTGTGTTTTCAATGAATTACCTGGATGATGTTTTAAACATAAGCTACGATAGGCTTTTTTAATTTCAGGCTGGGAAGCTGATGCCGAAACCCCTAAAATGGTATAGTGATTTGTTTTAGACGGGATTGGGCCCGAGTTTTTGTTCTCGTCTCCGTGACCGCCACCATCATAGCCTCCTCGTCCTCGATTACCAAATCCACTCCCGGAAAAGCCCCCTCGGTTATAACCCCCACCGCCACGCCCACCACGACCTTGACCACCACGGCCACCAAAGCCTCCTCGGCTAAATCCTCCTCTACCTCCTCCACGACTTGATCTCTGCTCTTCCTCTTTAAAGTTAGCATTTCTTAGGAGTTTCACTAGTTCCATCCGAATCGCATTGTCTTCCGATGTCATCTTAGGTTTGGGTTCACGCAACTCCGATTCAATTTGAGGAAATTCCAACGTTGGGTCATTCCATCCATATCGTCGCTTGAAGTATTCGAGCTTCTACAGTATTTTAATTTTTTTTTGCATTAGAACTTATTAATATTGTAGAATTAGGCTTATTATTGGAACCGTAACGTATGTACAATTGACTACAAACCTCAAATCCTGACTTGACGGAGTCAGTACACTTCTTATAAGCTGCAATCCAACTGTCTAATGCATCCTCAAAATCCTTGACCATGAAACTAAAGTATCCCTTCTGAACTAGAAGATTTCCTAACCTTTCTTTATCCAATTCTTCGAAAGCAAACTCTCGTTCAAAGGCTTCTTTAATTGCCTCTTTGTTTTTGACAGGGTTTGCCATATAAGTTTGCAGCAACTGCATGATGGCAGGGAAATTTCTTCGATCTGCTTCCAAGGCATGAATAAAAAATTGTTCCGCCTTTGTAGGATCATTTTCCTAAAACAATATAAAATCAAGTTAAAATAACATACAATTTTCAATATCATCTGTCTATCTCGAGCTCGAATAAATTGTAAAACTATTTACAATTGTGAGAAAGTAAATCCCCATTCGATTGTTAGCTTTGCTTGAGTTAGGATGAAACAACAGAGCCCTTTCGATACAAAGTTTTGCAAGTCGGTTGTCTCTGAATTTTTTGGGCAAGATCACGGTAAATATCTCGGCAATGGTGATGTTGATCTTTACAGACATTGGATCCAGTACCAATATATTTCTAATGTTTAGATTATCTTCAATTATGTATCATTTTAATTTTTAATAGATATTAGCATTAACTTAAAGGTGGATGTCAAACCTGACGTCATCATTTAGATACGATATAACCTCTTCTGCAGATGAAAAATGGTTTAATCCATATATCAAGTTGAATGGGGATGTTTTGGAATAGAACAACGGTGTGAAGGTCTCTGCCAAACAGTTGCAATTGCTAACCCTAACTCTTGGGTGATTTGGCGCAAGTTGGGCTGCACGAATGATTTCAGACTTTTCCAAACTGTCTGGCGGAACGTTACGATTCGCTCCTTCCCGACGCTTAAAGCGATACAAATTGTGGAGCAAAAAATGCCATTCAAAGTGTCCAGGGTCCATCTTCACCATCTAAAAATAGTTAAATTAATAAACTTTTGAGATTTTTGACCCCGAGTTAGACCGATGCTAAATCACGGACTTAAAATTGATTAAATGTTAGAGGCACTATATAGTGAATTTGTGTCTCATTTATCCTTGAATTTACCTGCTGCAACAATTGGATCTGATTGATATATCCCTTGCGGTCGAACTCCCCAAGAAAGGCTTGCTTCACCGAAAAGACAGCAACTTGACCTTTGACGGTCAACTCCTTGAAATCCAGCAAATTCTCGGCCCAATTTCGAACAGTTTGCAGGTCCAAGTCATTCGACTCCTCATTGCAAACAATAATCCAATATTGTTTCAAACTAACGAGGACGTATTGAAATCCCCCAATATACTCCAAAGGAATGTAATTCTTCTCGTTGAAGAATTGATCAATTGTGACCTCAGCCTTATCCAACAACTCCTTGACCTTGTCAGGCTTATTGAGCTTCATCGCTAAAAATGCAATCATGAGCCGCTTTCCAAGAAACTCGACGGCATTGTACTTGATTTCTGACTCGTCATTTTCTTGGTCAAGCTCGAAAAACTTCGAGGCAGTAACGGCATAGATTGTGACTACTAATTTTTGGAAATTAGCTTCGTCTGGTATCCAGTTGAAGAAGTTCTCATGCGGTAAAACGCTTTTCTTAATTATTCCCCGTAGAAGGATGAAGATCTCCCTTTCCTCTTCCGATTTTAGAGTTTCCTCAAGGGTTAATTTGGAGTCCAAAGCGTTAGCGAGATCATCGGCATCAGTATCGTCTGAGTCTTTAGGGTTTAAGCCCCCCTCGGCTTCGTTATTTGAGTTTGAAGTCATTTTCTAATTACAAATTATAATAGAGACAACGCACGATTGGATATTAGGATATACATATTACAAATCACAATCAATTCATAGTTTAATGAATATGAATTATGAATATGCCTTATTTGGCCAATCAAAATGGGCATTTCCGACAGTTCGTAAAATAGTGGGTGTGGCTGTGGGTTTTAGAGTTGTAGTTTTTGTAAGTTGTACTTGTAGTCAGATTTTCGATAGTCAGAGTTTCAGACGTATTATAGACATAGAGACAAGTGACTCTATTATAACTATTAGATTTTCGATTTATGAAATCATAATAGTGTTTTTTTTTCATGCAAGGAAATGTAAAGATCCCGATTTTTTACTTTTTTTAACTCGTTTTAAAAAAATTAAATTTTAACATTATTCAATGAATCAATGGTGGATCAGGTGGATCTTTTTAGAATGTGGTACAATTCTATTGTGTATCATTGGTAAGTTTAATACAAGAATCTTTGTGGTCCGCAATTTGTTGTGGAGCGGAAGAGTGGATCAAGTGGATGTCATTACATTGAGATCAGTCTTGGTCTAGAGAGGCTTCCAGATTTCAGCAATGAGGGGAGGTATGGTGCAAAATCCCGATATATCACAATATTATGAGGGGGTGCACTATACAGTAAGCTATTATAGTAAACATTCCTATTTTATGAGGGGCTTGCCCTAAATCCCACTTTAATGTGTCATAGAAGGATAGTGATGTTAAACCACCTGGCCATAAAGGTCATGGCAAGGCCAAATCTGAATTTTTGTATACTTAACTAAATTTCATTGTTAATGGTAAAAAACCTATCCAAGCAGCTATTACGGGCCCGTTGTATTAAAGTACCGAAAAAATTTGACAAATGCCATTCCTTGCTTCTAAAGTTCTAACTTATTTATCCATTTATCTTTATCCATTGCTAGTGGGGAAACTAAACTGCTACCCTTTTAAGTTAAACACCCTGTATACTCTAAGCAGTAGATAATACCCTGTATCTCAAATCGTATCCATAACGAAGATTTTAGGATAAACTAATGGGAATTATCGAATTCCCAATTTTATAACAGGTTTAAATTACAAACAAATTGGAAATGACCCCCACGGTTCAATCAATAGACCGATTTCACCTATCTTCGAACTTAGCCTTTGGTTTTGGCCTAACCCCCGGTGTATCAAATTTGGAGGATCTAAGTTAACCCTAACGGAAGTTATCGAGTTAACAGACGGACAGACGGACAGACGTACAGACAACGGCATCCATATAAGCCCTGCATAGCAACGGGCTAAAAATGATGTTTTAGATAATTTACTTCTTTTCGTTTACAAAATTTTCAAAAATTCTATTGACAAAATAAATTTTGGAGAAATTTACAATCTGTATGTATGTAGTTAATGCAGAAAAATTAAATTTGAAGTTCTCTAAATTTCAATTTTTTTAAATTTTACTCCGAGCTGACATTAGCAAATTGTCGAATTTCTGTGTATCTGAAACTTTGAATTTGTTTAAACTGTTTTTGTTCAAAATTGAATTGACTTTTTTCAAAATTTTAAGAAATTTTGTCGAAATCTTAGACGTAGAGATTTTAATGATTTTTCCATGGATTATATTTTTAGGTTGTCGAATACTTGTATTCCTGACATTTTTATCGACGAAATTAATTAGATAAAATTTTAACGTTTCCTAAAAACTATGCTGTAATCGTCAGAAATTTGCTGAAATTGTCGTAGTTGCTAAAGATTTAAGAGTTACGCGAAATTTAATATAATTATTTATTCTAAAGTAACTAACCATGGCCATTGCAACCATAATTTCAGATACAATATTTTAAATACATTCAAGTAATTTGTCTTGACTTGAATTAAATTGAATTGTACCTTTATTGTCTTTCCGTTTTCAATACATCATTTCTAACGTTATTGGTTTACAAACGGTGACTTCCCCCGCACCAAAGTTGACATTAGTTGCAGAGGGTTTACACATATAATATGGCTTAACCTAATCTAACTAATAATAAAAAAATTCATTGCTCCTATTCTTTTTTATTTCCTCTTTTACAATCTCACCAAATTGCTTAACCTCTAATTGTTCGAAAGGAATTGACATCGGAAGTTTATTCCACAAACGTATACCTCTAAATAGTAACCCGTCCTCAAATGCTTTTGTTTTATGAGGAATCTGTGAAAACATTGGCATTGTGTAGTGTGGACTACGACTACGGCAAAATTTATGTATTGAATGTATTTTAAGAACCTACGGATAACTTCAACTAACCACTGTGTTCAATCAAGAGATCGTCCCTAGAAATTCAATTGCACGGCCAAATGAATTAACTAATCACAAAATCGGAATTATACAAAAATGGCAATTTTTATGTTTAAATTCAAAAATATGAAATGCTTCTAAAGTCAAAAATATTACTCTACAAGGACAAACTGAACTTCAGTTTGTTCCTCTAAAAATTCTTCAGATATAATATTCTTATTTT